>CM021100.1:393096243-393106847 GCA_007115665.2 Sequoiadendron giganteum
GAGAGAGAGTGTTCTCTTGTTAGGGTGGGAGAGACCTAAGAGAGGGAGAGACCTAAGAGAGAGAGATAAAGGGAGAGAGAGATATACCTAAGAGAGAGAGACGGGTGGGAGGGATAGAAGGAGGGATACACCTGAGAGAGAGGGGGAGAGAGAGGGGGTTGGACCTAAAGCCTAAACCATAAACCCTAAATACTAAACCCTAAACCCTAAACCCTAAACCATAAAGCCTAAACCAAAGAGAGAGATGGGGGAGGGAGAGAGTGTGTGAGAGAGAGAAACACAAAGTGAAGGAGGAAGGTTGGGAGATTAAGAGAGAGGGAGAGAGGGAGAGGGAGAGGGAGAGTGAGAGGGAATGAGGGAGAGAGAGGTAGAGATGGAGAGAAGTATATAGGGAAGGAGAGATAGAGAGGGGGGGGAGGGAGATTGATAGAATTAGAGAGGGGATGAGAGAGGGATATAGGGAGAGAAGTGTGATAAAGATAATGAGAGAGAGAGGAGGGAAGGAGGAAGATAGAGATATTGAGAGAGAGAGGAGGGAGGGTGAGAGATAGGCAGAGAGGGATAGCTTGCATAGAGAGAAGTGGAGAGGGAAGGTATTTGGGATGAAGGAAGAGAGAGAGAGGTAGAGAGAGATAGGTTAGATAGATTGAAGTATATAGGGGAGGTGGGTGGGAGGAAGGAAGAGAGAGGGGGGGAGATAAAGAAAATTAGAGGGAAGGAGGGAAGGAGGGAAGGAGGAAAGGAGGGAGGGATGGAGGGGGAAAAAGAGGCTAGATAGATAGAAGTATAGAGGGAAGGATAGAGTGTGAGAGAGAGGTCTAGATTATAAGGGATAAAAAATATGTATATATATAGTTTCCCTAAAAGATAACAACAAGAAAGAGACAAGAAAAAGAGAAGAAACAAATTTCAATGTAGAAAAAAACATGAGCGCGTTATAACGCATTTGCATTTTGGAAATGGTTTTTTTTTTTCAAAAAATGCATAATTTTTGAGGTCAAAATGCACGCATTTTTTGAAATTTAAACCATAACGCGAGCACGTTTTACCATAATGCACTCACATTTTTGCTATTTTCGAGATGAAAAAGTAAGTTGTCCACAAACTGGCTACCCATTTCCATGCACCTACCCCCAAAGGAGATGAGGTGGATGTGTGGGGAGATTTTTCTTCATTTTGGGTAGAGTGGACTACTCGTTATTCTTGTTTTTCATCCTCCTTTCATGTGATTACGTACTCACCCATAAATGAAGGTGTGAATTCTAATGATTCCCAATCATCACCAAGTAAGTTAGACTTTGGTTCTTCTCAAGAGGTGCTATATTGTAGGTGGGAATCAATGTGTTGAGAGGACTTGTTCCCTTTTCAAGTTGTAAGAAAATTTAAGGCTTGGGGTCTATGTCAATTTGATAAACTTTGTTATTATAGACATATTTCATTTTACGATGAAGATTCGAGGGTACCACATGCATCTCATGTATCCATGGTCTTCTTGAGAGGATATTATAGGAAAGTTCATAGGGCATGACATGAATAGGATTTTACAATGTAACCATTCCGATAGTAATAGGTAAGGTAATGACACCAAGCGGTTCCTTTGTAACATTGTCAAATCCTCTAATGGATAAGGAATCAGATTTGATTTATGATTTATCTACACATAACCTATCAAGAAGCTTCACATTGCACACATTAAGGGTAGAGCCATTGTCAATGAGGGTTTGTTTGATTCCTATTCAATCGTACTGACCTATTATCTTATAGACTTCATTTTGTTTTCTTAATTCTAATGGAAGGAGCTCATGTTGATAGAAGGTAATGTCTACATTGACTATATTCATTTCCTATATTAGAGCTACCACATCATTAGCATTCATACCAAGAGGGACGACTATCTGTTGCAATGTCATTTGAAGCATAGAATGATAGTTGGGGGAGTTTTGGAGAAGATCCCAAAGGGATATCTTGGCGGGAGTATTATTAAGTTGTTCAACGAGATTGTACTCCCTAAGGTTTGAATTTAAACGAGGGGCCACAGGTAAGATGGGGTTGGGCAATGGAAAGGGTGTTGAGGTGGCTTGTTGGGGAGTGGGTTATTTATAGTGTAATGAGTATGAGCAAAAACATTGTGCTTGGGTGGGTAAAGGGTAAATTTAGGTTTAGATGGAGTCTGAGGTTTATGGGAAGGTGGGTAGAAAACAAGCCGAGGTTGAATTAAATTGAAATATTTTGTTTGAGGTTGCTCACAACAAACCTTAGCGGATGATTTAGGTGAGGTGAAGTCTCGAAGAGCTTCATCTAACATACCCATATCATCGCAGCTAAAGGGTTTGGGAGATAGGTTATCAATGGTTGGTTGGGGTTTGGAATCACAAACCTTAGTGGATGAACTTAGTGGGAGAAAGCCATGTAGAGCTTCATCTAGCTTATCCAAGTCATCACTACTAAAAGGTCGAGATGATATGGTTTTCCTATAGTAAAGAGGTGTGTGAATAGTTTCATGTGGTGTTTCTAAGGTTTTGCCTTCATGTTCTAATGAATTTTCTTTAAACAAACTAGGAACTAATGTTGAAAATGAAACTTGCAAAGATCTAATGCTATTCATAAATGTCATCAAATTAAAATATGTCTATGCTAATTGTGACCATATAATATAAAGTAACTAAATGTAAAAAAGAATCAACTGGAACAAACAAAAACTTCAAAAACTGGCAAGTAAATATAGAAATCACTTATGCAAAATGAGCAATGGGACTAAGTCACCCAAGGTGGCAAATTAGTCCCAGTAAGCGTATTTTTAATTTTTTTCTAAATTTTCTAATGAAACATTATGTATTATGTACTGTAGAATGTAAATCTAAAGTGCAGATGTAGAATTTCTCTATTGTTGAAGGGAATTAGATGCAAAAATGAACATTTCACTAATACAAAGTATGAAACCCTAGGATGCAAATTTAAACAAAGAAAGATTCAATGCAATGTTAATAAGAGGGATTCTTAGGATGCAAATGTAGGCTAAGTTAGAAGTGAGATGTTTCTAAATGTAGGTTCACCAAAATGAACCACAAAATTTTAGGGGGAAAGATGGATTCCCCAATGGGCTTCTAGGGTTTTCACCTAGAAGGAAGGGGGTCTCTTTCACGCTCTAAAACGTTGGGGTCTCATTCAATATTAAGGGCTGAATGTGATTTATTTGTGTTTTCATGAAGTATTCTAAATGCAATAGATTCTAATTGAAAACAAACTAACTATTGAATGCAACTAATAAAGTTTAAGCCATTTGAAAACACATGATGATATGTAAAAAGGATAAAATAAAGACTATACAAGACAAGATAAGAGACCATATAATACAAGTGCACTTGGAAACTGAAAAGGGATAAAGTGGAGATTGTAGAAGCCTCTGAAATTTTGAAAAATCTTCTTTTCAAGTCATCTAGGACACTTATGCCAAGCTGGGTGACTTAGTATTAGTTCTAGTAAGCTGCTTTAGGCTCCATTCCAGCCAACTGGGTGTCCAAATCTCCATAAATCCATAACATAATCACACAGTAGGACCAAGTCACCACTATTGGCAACTTAGTCCATTCCTATTTTTCTAAGAATCAAAAAGTGGGAATGAAAGCCTATAGTCTCCAATATGCTTTCTCACATAAATCTGGGTCCAGATCCACAAAATCACCTGCAAAACATAATATATTTTAGTTTCTAATGTGGGGTTTTCCTTGGTCAAACCCCTAATTTTTATTTAAACTTTGAAAGAGATAAGAAATTTGCATAAGCCATAGCCCTAAGTGTTTCTAAGACTAGGAAATCAGAAATATGATGCAACCATATATTCTAATGTGTAAGAATAAGATCCATAAGTGAAACTATAACAATGCAAGACTCATTCTAAGAGATCTAGATCACATTAGAAATGAATCTTAGTGACATGCACACCTTCCTTCGGCTAAAGATAGAGAGAAAATGGAACATGAAACCACTTTGAAAACAAGCGTTTAGATTGATTTGATGGCTATTTGCATCTCCTCAACCTTGATTTCTCCATGATTCTTCATCGAAATCCATGATCAATCCTCGAAAATGTGAGACCTTGAATGAGAAGTGAGCTTGAAGACCTGCAAAAACCCTAGTTTGTTGCTCTAAGCTTCAACTTTGGTGTAGAAAGAGTAATCAATCTTCTTGTGGAAGATGTTCAACACTTGATTCTTGAGTTTTCTTGTGAATAATGACTAAAGGACCTTGAAAAATGACCTAAAACCATATATTTATAAGCAAAAATACCTAATTGTTAGTTATTTTGACCTAAGAGGTCGACACCCATTGGGAATTCTTAACAAGTTAGAGATTTTCCTGCTAAAAAATACAAATAACCCTAAAAGGGACTAAGTCACCACCTTGGGTGACTTAGTCCCACCAAGGGTTTTTGAGGTGATATTTATGATATTTGAGTGATTTTGATGTTGTTTGTCAGGACTTGTATGATTTCTTAGGTGAAACAAGCCTCAAAGTCAAAGATAACAAGTCTTAGAGGCCTATAAATGTTGTTTTAAGAGGGTGATTCATGGAAGGGTGTCTAAAGTAGGACCAAATTAGGCACAAAATTGTCTTTTTCTTTAGAGGTATACAATTTTTGGCAACAATATACCATACTATATTGCAAAGATAGATAAATGCATAAGTTTCATGAAAATGGATAGGGTTATAGGAAACATACGTAGATATGTATTTGTGCAATATATATATGCATGATATCATAATGTTGTATTGGAAAGGGTTGGAAATATTTGAAAGCATGTAATGAAACTTACCATAGAAGCTAAAGGAGGAAACTGCATCGATTTATTGGAAGTGATCGTCACTCAGGAGTATCTTGTAGAAAGTAAGAAATTTGAAATTTAGAGGTTGTAACTTGCATCACACAATTGAGGATTGCTTGCATAAATAGGTTTATAGAATTTGAATTAGTAGCAAGTGGATTAATTTGAATTATGGGAGGGAATTTGATTTGTATTCAATAGATTAATGGTAGAAGTGATAGCTCCATGGGTAAGTAGGATTTCTGGTAGGTGACTTGAAATAATATTATTATTATGTTGAATTCTAACTACTTTTAATTTATTTTTTATGATTATTGTTTTTTATGTTTATTTGTAAGTAATAGTCTAATAATTAAGTGTTTTAACGAAAAATTGCAATGCATAGTGAGCCTAAGAGCTTTTTTTTTTCAATTTTGTAAAGAAATTTAGAAAAAGATTGGTTAATATGGACACCTAGAACTAGTAGTTTGTAAAAAGAAGATGAGAAATGAAACATATTGAAATGTATTTTGTTAAAATATATTTGAAACTAAACAGTTGGTAATGTCTTCTATACATTTCAACTCACTTTGAGTGCATGTTAACTAAATTTTAATGCAATAAGAGTTATATTATGGATAATGAAATATCCCTTTACAACAACCTTTTATTGGGAAGGTGGCAAAGATTATTTATATTGTGGAAATAAGTTTATCATGATGCATTCACTTAATATTGTGAAGGCAGCAAATAAATGTCAAGTTGCATTCACCTACTATTGAGAAAGTGGCAATAAAAAAGTCTACCTATGATAGGACATATTTTGAATTTAATATGAATTTGTCATATCATATTTAAAAGCATATTTAAAATTTTAATTGGTATATATGTTGCCCAACTGTAGACCCCATACTATCCAAATCTATACCCATGATCAGCTCCTCTCCCTTATAAATCTACTTCAAACAATATCGAAGGCATTCTCGCAGTTAAGTTGTCTATTGTGTGAAGATAATGGAATTCCAAAAGTTTCAACTCCCTTATTGCGTGAATGCTAAAAGAGATATGGTAGGAAAATGGCATTTTTCTTTCTACGAATGAAGTGAACAAATATTCCACAAAGGTAAAAGTTGGAAAGCTCCTCGCGGAGAGGGAAACGAAACGCCTTTTAGATGGATCGATAACTTGCGCAAGTGGAAAATTGACAACGAAGAAACGATACCAGATCAACATACATAAGATGTTGCTTGTTGAAACTAATGGAACAAGACAAGATGGTAAACTATTAGGATAAATTATTGTCAACTGATAATTGTTTATTGGGCAACTTGTGTGCGTTACTTCATCTTCATTTAGCAAAACAATTTAAGTGCACTAATTCTCAATTGACTTTCCTGCAGATGGAAAGTTAGTTCCTAAAATGTATGAGGGAGTTGAACTGGATGAAGAGGGAACAAAAGTTGCCTTGGATGTTTGAAGGGCAAATGATTTTGTTGAAGTCATACACTTCGTTATCCATTATTTCACCACGATGTAAAAGGAGAATGCCAAGATGAAATAGGATATCACCTAGATGAAAGAAAAGATCCCCAGGATGGAAGGCGCATAGAAATGTTAGGGATATGGATGGGATGGTAAGGTTTTCTAGAAATTAAAGTTTGAATTATGTAGTAAAGTCATCTTAATGATTTAGTGGTGTTTAGTATAGTTACTTATTTACTTATTAATAGTAATATTCTAGTATTGTAGTCTTGTTTTGTCTTTGTTGTTTTGTGGTTTAGGTGGTTATGCTATGTAAAGCCTTTAAAAAAGGCATATTGTAATTAATGTAATACCATTCCAATTGAATGATTTGTATCCCGAACAATTTAATGTTATGATTATTATTTGTGTTATTATTGTAAATGCTTGAGTTTTCAACATTCAATATGTGCATTTAGTTTTAAAGATGTTTTGTACTATAATCTTGTAAACTTTGTAATGTCATTGCTAAAGCTATAAGGTTTCCTAAAAACTAGAAAATATGTATTTGTCACAGAGGTAATGTGGAGAATTCATGAAAAATGAGATTTTTTATAGTATAATGAAGATGCTAATATATCCTAAATGATATATGCAGAATAGAATTAAATATTACAAATGATTATTATGAAGATTGTATGAGATTGAAATAGAAAAAATATTTTATGTTATTTTGATGTTTTATTGAGATATTGAGTGAGATTAGTTATTGAAATTATTCTATGAACGCGTATTCTTGTAAATTATGTTGTTTTTGTTGTGATATTACTTGGATATATTAATATTTGAACTCAAGTATACAATATAATTGCATAGTCAATAGAATTGGAGGTTTTTGGGAAACCCTATTGTGATTAAATTCATGATGCTAAACTATAGTCCATTTGGAGGGACTAAAGTCGCTATGTGATGTTAATTATTGAAATGTGGAATATGAATGTAAAAATATGATGTTTGGTGAGTCCTAAGCTTAATAGAGTTAGGATATGAGTTGATTTGGCACCCTAGTTGTCCGATTTCATATATGATCTTTAATGGGATTTTTAATGGTCTTAAAATACCATTTTTAACTCTTTTTATGTTTTTTAAGGCCATAGGGTGGGTACCTATAGATAAGGTACCTATTTGTCCTCTCATCTTGGACTATGGATAAGATATGACCCCAATTAAATTCAATTAAAGGAAAGTGTCAAGTTTAAAGTTTTTATATGTGGGATGGTTGACTTGTCACCATCCCATCCCTATCCTCTACAACTTATTTATGAACATGGAAATCTTACAAGGTTTCGCACGTGTGAGCACACCTTCTAAGAATTTCCATGGGTTAGGTTTTCAAATGTATCTCCCCTCCTTAACAACTCACACATGTGGGAGATTTTGTTGGAATATGTGTTTTGACAGTGAATGGGAGGGTGACAAGTGTCACCTCCCTATTAAATAAGTTCAAATGTTGATTTTTTTATCATCCTTTTTGGGATGAAGTGAGATATTTTATTCATTTTTTCCTATTTTTGAGTTAAGTGGGGGATTTATTCATTTTTTCTTTCTTTTTGTCATGAATTGTGCGCTTTTATTCATTTTTTTCTTTCTTTTTAGTCTTGAGTATTGTGAGGAAGAGAGAACTTATGAAGAAATTGGAGTTGGAGGATTCTTGGAGTGAAGCTTGGAGCTCTTCTCCAAAAATTCTCAATCTTTGGAAATTTTGGAGAGGTGGGTTCCCAAACTTCATTTTATTTCTTGCTAATATACATGTGTAGATGTATATAAATAGAGTTTACTGTTATTATTGTTTGTGTGTTTTCTTCCCTCTTTGTATTTTTTTTGTGTGTTGTGATGGGTTGTATGGGATATTATCTCCCTCTTGATAAGAGCATACCAAGTGAAAGATAGAGAGAGGTTATAGGCCCTCCATGGGGATATGCTTCTTGCTTTGTGAAGGAGAAGCTTCAGTGGGAGTATTATATTTTGGTTGGGAGAAAAATGTGATGGTCATGTTATGCATATATGAAATGAGAGAAAGAAATGAGATTATCTTTTATAATTTGTATATTATTCCCATTGAAAGATACTTTTACACTCATATCCCCTATTAAGAATCTTAGATCGTATTTTTTTTATGCATTGAATGCTAATGGGATTTTATTGTATTTTTTATGTGTGACTCAAGTGGGTGTCTATATTTTTGGTTTTGATATATGTGTAAACCTTATTTCTTTGGAGGCCTCCTAGCTCGAGGGTGGCTTGTGAGCAAGCCTACAGTTGGGACGTGAGCTTCCCTTTGGTGATTAGAGAAGTTTGGTGTTTTTATCTAGGTATGAAGAATTCATTGGAGCTTTCAAGCCAAGAAAATGCATATCTCCCTTATTTTTGAAAAGGAAAAAACAGGTTTTACAGGGAGCTGAAACCACAAAGTTAAAACACCAAAAGATAGAGAAAAACAAGTCCAAACAAATAGACAGGTGTCCCAAAAAGGAAACGACAACACAAAGAGATAATAGGGTCCAAAAAAAGGACCGCCAAAAAGCCAGAAACAAACACCACCACACTACTCCAAGGTGTTCATCAACTCCTCGGCCTCCTTTTCAACATCCTTCATATCCTGTAACCCCTGATTGAGGATTTGAACCATATGTGAAGAAATTGGGGTCTTCCTCTTTGTATTAGCCTGGGTGCGAGTCGAAATCCCTTCAACAGTAGATCTACTGCAACCTCTATCCGCATCCAAATCCACGACCAGTGAGCCCTTTTGATTTTTTTCAAGCTTTTCCACCATAGCATTGATGATAATGGTGTTATGCCTGGCAATTTTGTGATTATTCTCCATAGTGGCCCTAATATTTTGGCCAATCTTGGACATATTACACTCAAGCCTGGTCAATCTTTCCACCTGTGAATGTTGTCTTATCCTTGGTAAGGGGCTTTCTTGTCCCTCATTCTCATTACGACTCCAGCTAATCTTCTGCTCCAAATCCATGACTTTGTTGCTGAGATCTCTATTACGGCCTTTCAAATCATAGACTGCCTTCTGGGTCCACTTGAGAATAGTGAAAAGGCCATCCGTACTTTTTTTTACCACACTCACAATGTCCTCAGTCTTGAGCTTATTCAGGGCAGAATTTATTTCATCCTGATTAGGGGAATCATTAGGGGTGTTCCCAAAACCTCCAGACGCAGGGGCACTAGGGGAAGACTCTTTACTGACCATAGGTTTATCAGAAAGAATTTCCATAGAATTCCCAGAGTACGAGACTAATTTCGTAACTGAGGTACCTTTAAAACCAGAGACCAAACCTGGGGTAGGGCAGCCAAGAGACGGTTGGGGATTAAGACAAGGTGACGAGGCAAAACCCGGGATAGGGCAATCATGCAAAGGTTGTAGCTTAGGACATGAAGGCGGAGCATAATCCATAAGGTCATTCCGACAAGATAGGGACTAGGGAGCAATGGTATTAGGACCAACAAGGGCACAAGCAGGATGAGCCAGGGGGTCGTTCTCCCTGCTACTTTCAGTATCCTCATCATCCAATTCCCCAATATCAACAATTTTAGGCAAAAAAGGTAAATTTTGATAATGCTCATAGATGAGCCTGACAAGACCAGGGTGAATAATAGAAGTCCTCCTAGGGTTTCTTTCAACTTCATCAAGGCAATTCTTCAAAGAAGAGAATAAGTAAAAAGGCAAAGAGATACGAACCTTGTGATGGAAATTGTTCAGAATGGCAAAGTGATAACCATACGCCCTGGTGAAGCGCCCATCAACCATGATATACTCCATTATTACTCTTAAAACTTTCCTCCAGATAGATTTAATGGACTCCACATCAAAGTAGCTATTGGCAACCTTAACCAACTTAACCTTCTCCTTGTCTTTTTTAGGAAATCTTATGACCGCTTCATCAGAGAACCGACAGTCCTGATAAAATTTCACGCCCTGAGTCGAAAGACCAGTAATCTCACCGATTATTTCCTCATTCAGCTTAACATTCCTACCAAACAACACAATCTCACCATTTTTCCAATTTTTGGCAAAATAGTCCAGCATCCTCTCGTCAGTACCATGGAGATTTTCCATAAACGGGACTAAACCTCCCTTTTCAATTCTTTCCCAGGCTTTAGCATTCTTTCTATGCTCTTGAAAGTTGCTCGGCTCCACACATTTTCTCTTTCCCCCCATCTTCAAAGCTCTGTTATACCACACCCTATAGTTGCTCTGGGTCCCGTTTAAGCATATTTTATCAAACACCCAAAAAGCGTACCGAAGACTCTTCTTGAAAAAGAAAA
>CM021100.1:393106947-393122697 GCA_007115665.2 Sequoiadendron giganteum
ATCTCATGAGAATGGCCAAGGTTTTATTAGGGGCCATGTGGACTTGGAAGTGGTTGATGAAGGCATCCACTAGTTCATTGAAGGAATGAATGGAATTGTTTGGTAAGGATGAGAACTAGTCCAAGGCAACATCCTTGAGGGTCCTAGGAAATAATTTAGCTAGCAACTTGTCATCAAGAGCAAAGTCACTACATAAGGCTATATAGGCATTAACATGATTAGAAGGGTCACCTATCCCTCCATACTTCTCGATTCTAGGAACTTCTATTCCCTGTGGCAAGGGGGTACGTAGGATATCTAGGGATAATGGATTACTACAAATGTAGTGGGTAGGTGAGTTGTGTTGGCTTTGGTTGATAGTGGATATTTTTTGTTGCATGGAGGTGATTATGTGAAAACTTTGTGTAATAAGGGGATCGATGTAAGTAGTATGGGGTGGAAGGGAAAGTGCTGATGGTGTGAAGGTGGTGGAAGGGGAAGTGGAAGGAATGATAATAGTAGGGATGGTGGAAGAAATTAAGGGGTGTGATGCCACAAGGGAAGTAGGAACACTAGTAGGAATGCCAAGGGAAGGTACCATGTTACCAATCAGTTGCGCAGTTGTTGTCACACTAGGAGATGCATAAGTGGGGATAGAGGCGATGGTTGATGGGGGAGGAGTGGAAGTTCCTCATTGTCCAAGAATAGAGGTGGGTGAGTAAGAGACCTTAGGTGTAGAAGAGGCATTTTTGTGGTAGATTTTTCTATCTGCTTCATAACACTTAGGTCGTCATCACGGTCAAGAAGGCAGTGGAAGAGATGTTCTCGAGGCTTAGGTCATTTTGAAGGTCAGCCAAGTCAACATGGATGTGAAACACCTTATCATTAGGGAGGTCATCAGTTTTGTTATCACCATTTGTCCCCCTAATGTGTAGGGAATTGCTAAGGGTGGTCTCTAAGCCTAGTGTACTATTGTCAATACTAGGAGTAGAAGCTTGAGAGATCCCAAGATTGAAAACAAGATTGTTGTTGTTAGATGCCATGAGTCTAGAGGTTTGTCTCACAATAGTATCAACAAGAGAACACCAAATGCTCATGCAAGGTTCCCTAAGGGTTGGGTGGATACAAAGGAAAAGTAAACAAAACAAACTAAATTGCTTGTCACTAAAATTCTGGAATAGAAAACAAAAATGCAAAACCAGAGAATTGAAATGTAGAAAACTCTTTAAAATTTCCAGAAATCACAGAGTGAATAGTGCAAGAGGACAAGGTTGCCCAGTGTGGCGACTTAGTCCTATTAGTGCTATTTTTGACAATTTTTAGAAATTTTAACTAATTTTTATGCTTTGGATGATTTTTTGATGCAAAAAGAGAATGGAAATGAAAATACTCTTGTATTTTCTCAATAAAAATGTAATGCAAACTGAAATCTATCATGAAATTTCACTAATGCACTTTTATGCAAATCCTAGGATGCAAACAATGCAAAATTTTCAGTGCAATGCAAGCTATTTCCTAAGATGAAATGCAAAATAAGAAATTTAACAAGTGGTTTATGGTCAGGTTCACCAAAATGAACAACCAAAAATGGATATGCTAACAAGGGGAAGAGGATTCCCCCTTACTAGACCCCTAGGAGCACTTGGTGTAGGAATGGCTCTCTTTCCACATTGTTGATATGGTTGTTTTTTCCAGTTGCATTCAAAGGAAGGATTGGATTAGGTTGTGATGTGTGTGTGAGAATTGTGGCTGAAAACTAAAATAAAATGATATTAATCTAATCTATGAAATTTAAAAACAAAGCAAATGTAAACTAAATGCACGTAAACTAAATAACCTAAATCTATGTAAACAGAAATGAAACTAGAAATTTCAGAGCCTGTGCACCTGAGAAAGGAGAGTTGCAGATGAGAAGCCCCATAATATTTAGGAAATTGTCTGAAATCAGTAGAGGGATACTTACGCCAAGTTGGGCAACCTAGTCCTTCTATCAAAAAACTTTGTCAGATTGGGTTTCAGGGAAAAGGGTACCCAAAAATGTCAAAACAATGTTTCAGGCCCAGTACAAGGACAAGGTCACCAATAATGGTGACCTAGTCCTCCTAGTACTTTCTAAAGCCTGAATGTTTTATTTTTTGGATCCTAATTGGTACTTTCCTTCTCTACGGCAGCTCGTGTCTGAAACTCCCAAAAATAATCTACAACTTATCCTTTTGGTCCTTCTAGGGTTTAATGTCTTGATGTGACTTGAATGGCATGTGTGTACTTTCTCCAACACTTTGAATCCTGCTAAATCTGAGTACAATCTACAAAACACATGCAAAGAGAAAGAGAATGTTGGGGTTGGGGAATAGGGGTTTGCCTAAGTCAAACCACTTTGATGGTAACTTAAACCCAAATGAGAAGCAATGGAAGGAAAGGAAGATTGAATGATGAACTCAATACAAACACTTACCAAACCTTTGATGGTTTGAAGTTTGCAACATGCGAGAACCAACTCCAATGGAGGTTTCTTGCGATGCCCTTGTTCTTGATTGCTTGCTTGGGAAGCTTGAGTGCAAGAGTTGTTAGAAACCAAGATCAAACATGCATGCCAAAAAATCTGAACCACATAAGAGAAAAACAATAAAAAAGCAGAGCTTTACATGAAGATGTGCAAATTGATATTATTCAAAATTAAGATATTACAAGAGATGATTTTCTTTATAAAAGGAATGTATGCAATCCTAATGTTGACCTAAAAATAGCTCAACTAAATAAAGCTTGCTTATTAATTAAGTAAACTAATTATTACCTAAGAAAAACCTAAGTAAAGTTATGCAAGTGTAATTAAATATTAATTACACTAACACCCCCCCATAAGTGCAACTTAGGGAGACTAAATAAGCATGCACCTAAAACTAAGATGAATGCAAGAAAGCATGAATGGATCTCGACAACAAGGCCTGATCAAGTACCCATGTACAAATGCAATAATGAGGTAGAGAAGGAAAACCCAGTGGGACAACCCCCCCTACAATGAGATGACTGCTACAAAGAAGCACTGGAAGAACACTATGGAGTAACACTGGAACCATAATCTGGCAAGCAAGGAAAGATAATTTTGTTTACAAGAAACCATATCAGAATCATAATAATGCAACAGCGGACCCGATGCCACATAACACTCGAAAACACCAAACAGGAACAAGCCTGGAATCCATAAAGCAACAGTAGATGAAATGAATGATGACTGAATCTAGAAGCCATGAATCTCGATGTTGATGCAAAACTGAGACTAAAACTCTTCCATGGGAACAAGTACCATAAAGACTCGGGAACATTAACCATAAATTTAGTGGCCCTCAAGCTGAGATGGATCTGATGCAGATCATTAACCATAGGCTCTCAATCTAAAGTATGAACCGAAATGAATTTGATATGTCTCAAGCTCAGACAAAAAAGTGGCCAAAACAAACTAAGAAACCAGATTACAACCCATTTGAGTTGTCATCAAAACACAATGAAGATTATTATGCAAGAAACCCCCCTGATGGAACTTTATATTAGTTCATTTATTACAATACCCAATGATTGCAAAAGGAGAGAATACCTAAACATGCATAAATAGAAAATGACAATATACCCTAGATCTGTGTTGAGGACTGAACCATCTTTCCAACGCCATGAGAATCACGAAAAAAGGATCACCGAGTCAAAAGATATGCCCTCAGGAGTGAAAAACATAAGTTTTGAGTTCAAGGACCTGCAAAATAAAACTAGAGAAAAATCAAAAAAAAAAATACCAACACGACTAGATCAGCATCAGAATCATCTTTCCAACGGTATCTCGTTTGTGAAAAAAGGACATCGTAAGCAAAATTTACGCCCGATTTTGTAAAAGTACTCCAATTTGGCCAATAAGGCCTCTCGGCAGCCCAGGGGGCTTAAAAAATTTCAGCTCCTGGTCATGTGGGCAACTAGGGGCTGGCAGACTGGGGGCTGTGGCAGAGCCCTTGGTCACCGATATGACTGGCGTGGGGGCTAAGGCACCGGCCGAGGGCTGGGCGCATAGCGTCTGGTCCCCCATATGACTAGCGGTCTGTGCACTAGAGCTCGCGAGTGCTGAAGAGGGCAACGAAGCTGGTAGGGGCAGCCACCGGCGATGATGTTGGCTTGATGGCCACCTGGTGGCACATCCATTTTTATTGTGAGCATCGGCACAGATCCCAAAACCGCATGTTTTTTGGATTTTTTTTTAATTTTTGTGCATCGAGAAGTGTGTCAGGAGGCTGTACGACCTCCCTAGAATTTTTTTTTTGCCTTCTAGACCAACTTCTCAGAAATTGACCAAACAAAAATCATTCATAGGGTTTTTGGCCGCTCCAAACGTGATGGTGACCTCTGTTTGTGCTCAAATTGCTCTGAAAAATCAGCTTCCTCCAGAGCTTCCAAAAAATCACCGAACTTGAAACCCTCACAGATCTCTTCTACGATGATGAAAATCAGAAAAATAAAAGTCAATCCTAACTTTTTCCAGCTCTCTGAATCCAATGGAAATGCCCAATCTGATCCAAAAAGCCGCATAGATGAACTCAAGGCATGATACCCTCGAGGAACCTCGAATGAACTCTACAATGATTTTCTCCAGAATTTGAGAAGGGGCTGCATGTCAAGGCTCTGATACCATGTTAGAAACCAAGATCAGACATGCAAGCCAAAAGGCCTTCCACAGAAGAGAAAAACAATGAAAAATCAGAGCTTTGCATGAAATGTGCAAATTGATATTATTCAGGATTAAGATATTACAAGAGATGATTTGCTATAAAAAGCAAAGTATGTAACCCTAATGTTGACCTAAAAATAGCTCAACTAAATAAAGCTTACTTATTAATTAAGTAAACTAATTATTACCTAAGAAAAACCTAAGTAAAGTTATGCAAGTGTAATTAAATATTAATTACACTAACAAGAGTGATTGTGAAGAGATGTAAAAAAAGAGCTTGGAAGAGATGAAAATGAACGTAAAAACCCTTATTTATAAAACATATGCCCTAATCTCCTAAAAATGCAACATGATAGGCCGACACTAGGGTTTTCGAGGCAAATTCCTATTAGGTTTTTGTCTTAGATTTGAAATTTATGCCAAAAAGGACTAGGTCACCCAAGGTGGCGACCTAGTCCACTTGGACAATTTCAAGTGGTGGTTAGGAATAAAATGTTGATTAATGATGTGTGTTAGGCTTGCTTCCCGAAACACACTTAAGTCGGTCCTAGAAGTACATTAAGGGGAAAAATTAACATAAGAAAAGGGTTAATTGGTTGAAGATGAGCCTAGGAAAGTGTGAAAATTCCTTACAACACTTTACAATACCTTGACACAAGGCTTGGAAGGGGGTAAAAGGGTATTGTTTAGGTGAATTGTGTTGAAAGGGTCTTGGAAAAGTGGGAAGATGTGTTACAACACTTCACAGCACCTTAGTAAAATACCATTAGATTACTATTGAATTGCAAGCTTTCAAGACTAAATCAAGGTAAAACAAGGCCAAAATCCAAGAGAAAAGGCCAAAATGAATGAAAAAGTGCCAAAGACTACTCTTTTTGGTGACACAATAACAAGTACCATCCATATTTTAAAATTTATGTAAAGGAAGTTTTTTGATGACCAATTGAGGTTATAGGCCTACTATTCCAACTATACTCACTCATAGTAGAATATACAATTTCATAAGGGTGATTGTAAGGTGTGTTGTAACTTTCAAATTCTTAGGAGGTTGACTATATAAAAAATTCAACCATTTGAATCTTTCATGAACAATTTTCACAAATTCCCTACTACAAATCCGTGTCTTACTAAATAAATTATTTAAACTAAAGCAACACATATAAAATTTAATACCTAACATATTGAATAAAAATTTATTCACAAGGAGGAATACAACCACTCTAATGTGCATAAGAATAGGTTATCAAGGGAAAGCCTTGAATAAGACAACACTAGCCAACTTAAACTATAATAACCATTTAACAAAACACATAGAATGTACATCATTCTACACCAAAAGAATTACCATTATCTTTCCTATATAAATATACCAAGAAGAATATCATTTAGGATAGGGATGGCCATGACACTCCATTCTCCTTTAATTTAGGTGGTCGTATTTTCTAGTGAGGCATAATGTCTAATCAACTTATTAATTATTACCCATTATCAATTACGACCTAGGGTACCAATTGCAAATATATATTTGTGACTGTGCATGTGCTTTAGGCCAATACAAATATTACATACTCATATAGGGACTAACTATGATGTAATACCCCTCTGTTTTGGCTCTTTGTTGTAGACAGTGTCTTTTTTCGCTATGTTTTGTTTTCTGGTTACTCAAATACTTTAATATACTCTATCATTTTCTTTGTTATTTGATCGCTATTTATAGAGCGATGTGAAATATTTGTGGTGGTCTGATGTACCTTCTTTGATGTTTTATTTTACATGCTTTGATTAGAATAATGATGGTCTGGTATAACATGGTGATTGCACACGAGTATTTTATTTATGTTAGAACTATCAGTTAGTGATAAGTGTATCAGTGAAGGGGATGAAATTGCATCACTCGCTTGCGAGCACCCTGCAATTCTGTGATTTCCTCCTCATCGTGTGTGTTATGATGACATTTATATACATGTTTTATTGATGCCAAATTAACATGTTTGCAGGTACATGACATCGAATCCACCTGGCTTCACAGGTTTGACCATGTTGACCCAATGGTAAAGTTGATTGGAAGATAGTAGCTAGGTTACTTGTGTCAAGTCTACACCCTAGCCTTAGTGTGTTGTCAGGTTTAGTCAGTTGCGCTTGTTTAATTATGTTTATTATTGCTTTATATTATCATGGTAAAATGCTTTAAATGAGGTTTAGAGAATTTAATTATTAAAAGTTGAATATTAGATTATGCTTATTTTAAATGTTGAGATTTTAGAATTAATAAATCAATTAATTTAATTTAATTAATAAAAAGATAATCCTTGGATTATTTTATTTATTGATTAATTAAATTATTTATATTTGAATAGGAAATGTTTTAATTATTAAAATATTAATTTTGATTATTAGAAGATTTTATGCTAAGGGGGTTGTTGAAGATATTTTGTAAATGTGAGCAAGTGTTACAAAAATTTAATGAATTTGTTGGGGAAAATTAATTCCTGAGAGATAATTTTGGCTTTGGGTGAGGAAGCAGAAAGCTTCTTCACGACAAGGCACGCGATATTTTGCATATTGGGAATTTGGGGGAAAAGGATTTTTCTTGCTATGATCTAGAGATTTTTGGAAAAGAATTTGGTTGTAGAAATTATTTTGTAATTCTTGCAGTTTTAGAAGATTGTTTGTAAATTTCTTGATGTGCTGAATTATTCTTTTGATCGGGAAATCAATTTTATTTGGAGGAAGTCATTGTTGTCTAGAAGCTTTGCTTGAAGTTGTGGAGGAGGCTCTGCACCAGATTCAAATACTCAAGAAGCATTGGCTTACAGGTTCTTTACTTTATTATGTTTTTGTTAAGTTTTAATGGAAGAGTTTCTAGATTACAATGCTTTGTAGAAAAAGATTGTTTGTAGGAGGAATTTTGTATTGTTGTCGTTAAATGCTCAGTAATTTAATTTCTATGTAAGAGGCTATTTCTTCTGTAGGTGAAATTATTTGTTGAAAACTTAGTTAATGGTTGTTCAGTAATATAGAGAAAATTAGTGGAACCCAGAGGAAATATATAGGAATCTGGAAATAAATCTCTCTGAAAGAAATGATATTTTCTATAGAAGAAGATTTCCTATAGGATTTTTTTCTCGGAAAAAACTTTGTGAAATTAATTATATGAACTTTATTTCTTCTCTTCATTTAAGATTCATTTTTCGGATAGTTGAAAAGAAAAGAAAACCTCTCTATTGGTTTTAAAAAAAAAAACATCTATGAAATTCTCTCTCTGGAATTTAGTTTTCCATCTGTATTTGCAAACTTTTCCTGTAGATGGTCTTTCGGGAAAAAAAAATTCCCCAATTAAAATTATTGTATGAAATTCCTTAAACATATATATATATATATATAATATATATTCATATATGTGAATATATATATATAATATATATACATCCACATATACATATAATATATATATACATATATATTTATTTATTTATTTTTTATGGAATATTTAATATTGATTGTTGTCAGATCATCGTTCGTACAATGTCCTAGAAATGAAATTTCGTAAGTTTTTTTTATTAATGTCAAAAAATGGGAAGTTGGGCATATATTTATTCGAAGGTTTTGATAGTGTTTGAGGGGGCTTTGGGAGGCGCTACCTCCACCACCACCCCCATAAGGGGATGGATGTGGAGGAAGGGTCTTTGTAGCCTCTACCCTCTTTAAGCGGCCACACCATGTTGAGTATGGGGGTCAGCTTTGTTAAAACGGCTACCCCCCCCATAAACTAAATATTTTCTTATTTATTAATTACATTGTAGTATGTATGAATTCCATGATTTATTATTATCATCAAGTCTTTAAATGGTTTTCGATTTGGGTTTCATTTGATATGATATATTTATATATATATGGGTATGTGTAGGATCATGATGGGCCAAAAAGTGGTGATATGTAGGTGATATGATGGCCCATGTGGCTGACGACTTTTTTTTACCCAAAATTGATGACACAAAAAGGGTTTTTAAAGGAGATTCTTAGCTTTCCACCAATATAAATTATGCTTTACTTTGAATTCAATAAATAATTATTATTCATTTTCTATTTGAAATACGACTAAAGTCCTAATTGATAGGTTGATTGAAAAACATCTATAGCTTTCAAAGGGTATCACATTTTTTCAATTTGAAACATGTGTCACATTCTATGCTTCACATACTATAGGATTAAAAAAATAAATTGAATTTCACGAAGTTTTTACCAAGTTAAGGTGGTCAGACATATCAGTTTTTATATTTTTTAAAATTTGTAATAAATATATCATAATTAATTATTTACTTGGAAAAACATTAGAAAAAAATATGCATCACATCGGAGCATGAGTCTTCTACTTATATCAAAAATGTTATAAACAAATATTATAATTTTATTCTTGTTAGGGGGGTAGGACAGACACCTACTTCTTATTTTTTTCCCTGAGATTTAAGTACTACTAAATTGAAATTTCAAATTTGCACCAAATAGATTTTTTTTAAATAAAAATAAACCTAGTAGTTTGAAACTATATTCAATTTTCAACAAATTCTATTCTTACATATTTTTGAAATAATATAGTTAACTTATTCAAATTTTTAAGTCAAGTTGCCTAACTCTGATTTTTCTAAATTTTATTGCCACTTAAGGACCTATTTTTTTCCATGATGATCCTACACATGCCCATATATATATATATATGTTAAATACATATAAGTAGTTTGGTTTTTAAATGAAAAGGTGATTATTGTAAAAAGGATTTTAATATATATTTATATATAATGTATATATGTGGGTATATACATAATTATATATGTTTATATAATTATGTTTTTACTTTATGTATATATTTTAATTAGATTTTATTTTTAAAATGGTAGGATGAATATATGTCCAACTAGGGAAATTGGGTGAGTTAATCTTTCAATGGATTTTTAAATTGCTTTTAAAAGTAATTGAGGAATTTTTTATCTGTAAAATTTAGTATTTCCCTTCTCTGTATTTGAGGAGGTATTATAATTATTTTAATTTATCTATTTTCTATTAGGAAATTTTTTTTTACTGTGAATTTAATATGAAAGGGAAATGGATTTAAGTGTTTTACCTGGTTTCCATGAATGAGGATTTGTGCCTCCTAGTTTCGAGTGGTATTGTCATGTGAGCCTCCTGGTTGGAGTGGATTATTTGTATGTTGCCTCCTAGGATTGGAGTGGTTGTTTTATCTAGTTTTGTGTGCACTTTGGTACCCTTGGTGGTTGGTTGTTTTGTGTGTTGTTAAGTAGAAGAGTGGCTTCCATTACGGGCCAAAGCCCTAAAGAGGTAAGACTGGGTAACCTTTGGAAGTAGTTAATCAAGTGAACTTAATTAAAGTACTTAGGGGATTGGGTAGTATTTCACACTAAATAAGATAAGTTAGCCTCACTCATAACCATAAGAGCTCGTTTGGGCTTGGGATGAGTGGGAAGGCCTGGAATGGAAAACACCATCTACCTTTTTTTTACGAGAGGTATTTGATTCCGCATGAGTAAGTATGAGGGTTGGGGATCAGTTGAGGTCTCCAGGATGTCCCATAATGGGAGTCGGGGCCTATGAAGATCCGCATTGGGTAACTCATGATGAGTTGTGTGATGACGCTTTGTCTAGGACAATGTAGTTATGTGTATGGTTCTCTTAACATACTTGATTGGTTATAAACCTAGAAGCAATGTAACCCATGTTAGTGTTGTAATGTAGTACTTGTGGTTGTATCCTTCTTGTGTTTGGTTGAATCAGTTTGTGTGAGCCTGTGTCTAGAGGTAGTAAGTTTGGCCATGTATTATTTTTACTATCTCCTAGCACGGGGGATGGGCCTACAGGTACCACTTGGTTGGGAGGAATGTACACTCTACATCAATGGGTTCCCCTTTGATTTCAGATTGTGATGGCGAGATTTCCAGTTGGAGAGCTTGTGGTTTCTAGTATTTATTTCATACTTTATAATCATTTCATTTGGTTCTTGTATTTATTACCCCTTAGTTGTATTCGAGGTGGTTGATTTTATTATGTAATCACATTTATATGTACTCCCTCATTCGGGGAATGAGAGATGTAATCTTATTTGGAAGTTAATAAGGAAATAGAATCTTGTTGCAATTCTTAATGTTATGATGTAATTTACATTTATGAAATGTATGAGCATTTAATTCCTTAAGTAGTTAATATGTTGTGGATGTAATTATGATGTATGTTGGGGTTTAAAAGTAACCTTAGTCTCATAGCCTTAGAGGTTGTTGGCATTAGGAAGTGAAATTACGTGTTTATTATACTTTAAAAGAAAAGAAATTGTGTGTTTGAGTAGTTAATTGCAGCTTCCTCTAAGGTTACGTGGCAGGGAATTACACATGGTATCAAAGTCTAGGTTTAAACACTAGGTCCTCTAGGATTGTGATGAACCCATTAAGCTTTAGTTGTGTATGTTTTTAAGTGTTTACCTTATCTAATATCTTTATATGTCTGTGTAGGATTATGCCTCCCAAGCATAGAAGATGTAGAGGGTGAGGACGTGGCCATGTAGGCGGTCATCAAGGGAGTCAGCATGACTCTCCTCCTCATGTTCCACATGTTTTGGATCATGAGGAGCACCAAGCATCGCAGAATGCCCCAAGGGGTAGAGACCGACATCAGGATCCTCCAAGGATCGAGGGAATGTGTAGGATACTAGAGGAGGAATTGGCTTTCCTTGTATAGAGACAAGGCAGTGTGTAGGATAATCCTAGAGAGAGGGAAGTTCTAGTTCAAACTAAGGTAGTAGCATTTGTGCATATGAGGGACTTATGCAGGGCTCGTCCACCTTTATTTAATGGAGCAGGAAATGGTTTAGAGGGCAAGACTTCACTCATTGACCTCAACCAGTGCTTTGATATGCATCCATATGGTAGTAATACCAAAGCGCAATGCACTATTATCCATTTGTTGAGGTTCTCGTCCACATGGTGGAGGTTAGAGGAGTAGAAGCTCCATATAGATATTAACTCGATGTCCTAGGATATATTTTTAGAGCGGTTCAGAGCCCACTTCCTATCCTACCAGTGGCATCAGTGTTGAGGCAATGAGTTTCACACCTTGCATTTGTTAGCTATGACATTTGAACAGTATGAGCGACATTTTTACAAGCTCAAATAGTTTGCAGGTATAGGAGATGATGAGGGGATGCTCACCCACCACTTTGTCAGGGGCTTGAACACTCGTATTAGCGGAGGTGTGAGGGTTTTCGAACCCAAGACCATGAAGACAATTGTGGAAAAATCACGGTTAGTGGGGGAGAATCTAGAATTGGCATTGTGAGGCCACACAACTATTCAGATCGGCAGTGGTTCAATTGCATGGTCTAGTGCTTATGGGGGTCAGATTCAAGGAGCTGCATCACCTAGGACTCAATAGGATCTTACTTAGAGTGGGCAACAAGAGAGTGCACTTGGGAAGCATAAGGACTCTCAGTCACATCAAGATGATGATGGTTCTCCACCTAGGAAGAACCGGAGCTGGTGGCGCAATAAGCGCAATCATCAGGTGCAACCAACTTAGGGTTCATAGTTTGTGGCTAACTAGGGTAGTATGTAGCAGTCTAGTGCATCGTTAGGAGACATAGGTTTTGGCCATAACACAGAGTGTTACTCTTGCAACCAACAGGGCCACCTTGCAAGGAATTGTCTACATCAAAACACTACTATATTTGGTCAAGGGCTAGTATTTTTTGAGCCGACAGTAGGTGATGCTAGCATGTCTCACCGAGCTTATACTATGGTTGATAACCACCAGATTCGATATCAGGGATTTGTAGTTGAGAATTCTGCAGCTGGTCATGTAGTGCAAGATACTCATCCTCAGGGGTCAAGGTTTTGAACAAGATGTAGTTAGGATGAGGGAGTTATATCCCTATTTGTTTGCAAGCTTCTAGGAGTAAGCCTAACCCTTGGGGGGAGGATGTAATACCCCTCTATTTTGGCTCTTTGCTATAGACAGTGTCATTTTTTGCTATGTTTTGTTTTTTGGTTACTTAGATACTTTGATATACTCTATCATGTTTCTTTTTATTTGATTGCTATTTATAGAGCGGCGTGGAATATTTGTGGTGGTGTGATGTGCCTTCTTTGATGTTTTATTTGATATGCTTTGATTAGAATAATGATGGTTTGGTATAACATGGTTATTGCATATGAGTATTTTATTTCTGTTAGAACTATCAGTTAGTGATAAGTGTATTGGTGAAGGGGAAAAAATTGCATCACTGGCTTGTGAGTGTCCTGCAATTCCACGATTTCCTCTTCACAGTGTGTTTTATGATTATTTTTATATACATTTGCTATTCATGCCTCGTTTACAGGTTTACAGATACATGACATCGAATTCACCTAGCTTCACAGGTTTCAGCATGTCAACCCAATGGTAAAGTTGATTGGGAGATAGTAGCTAGGTTACTTGTGTCAAGTCTACACCCTAGCCTCAGTGTGTCATCAGGTTTAGTCGGTTGTGCTTATTTAATTATGTTTATTATTGCTTTATATTAAATCATGGTAAAATGCTTTAAATGAGGTTTAGAGAATTTCATTATTAAAAGTTGAATATTAGATTATGCTTATTTTAAATGGTGAGATTTTAGAATTAATAAATAAATTAATTTAATATAATTAATAAAAAGCTAATCCTTGGATTATTTTATTTATTGATTAATTAAATTAATTAAATTGTTTAGATTTTAATGGGATATTTTTTAATTATTAAAATATTAATTTTGATTATTAGAAGATTTTATGCTAAGAGGGTTGTTGAAGATATTTTGTAAATGCCAGCAAGTGTTACAAAAATTTAATTAATTTGTTGGAGAAAATTAATTCCTGGGAGATAATTTTGGCTTTGGGTGAGCAAGCGGAAAGCTTCATCAGGGAAAGGCACATGATATTTTGCATATTGGGAATTTGGGGAAAAGGGATTTTTCTTGCTATGATCTGGAGATTTTTGGAAAATAATTTGGCTGTAGAAATTGTTTTGTAATTCTTGCATTTTTAGAAGATTGTTTGGAAATTTCTTGCTGTGTTGATTTATTCTTGTGATCAGGAAAACAATTTGTTTTGAAGGAAGTTGTTGTTGTCTAGAAGCTTTCCTTGAAGCTATGGTGGAGGCTTTGCACCAAATTAAAATACTCAAGAAGTGTTGGTTTATAGGTTCTTTCCTTTATTATGTTTTTGTTAAGTTTTAATGGAAAGGTTTCTAGATTACAATTCTCTATAGAAAAAGATTGTTTGTGTGAGGAAGTTTGTATTGTCGTAGTTAAATGCTCGGTAATTTAATTTCTCTATAAGAGGTTATTTCTTTTGTAGGTGAAATTATTTGTGGAAAACTTAGTTAATGGTTGTCCGGTAATATAGAGAAAATTAGTGGAACCTAGAGGAAATATATAGGAATCTGGAAATAAATCTATCTGAAAGAAATGATATTTTATGTCGAAGAATATTTCCTATAGGATTGTTTTCTTAGGAAAATACTTTGTGAAATTAATTATATGAAATTTATTTCTTCTCTTCATTTAAGATTCATTTTCGGATAGTTGAAAAGAAAAGAAAACCTCTCTATTAGTTTTGAAAAAAAAAAACATCTCTGAAATTCTCTCTTTGGAATTTTGTTTCACATCTGTATTTACAAAATTTGCCTATAGATGGGCTTTTGGGAAAAAAATTCCCCAATTAAAATTATTGTATGAAATTCCTCAAACATATATATATAATATAGGAATATATAGGAATATATATATCTAATATATATACATCCACATATATATATTTATTTGTTTGTGTAATTTTTAATATTGATTGTTGTCAAATCGACATTGTACGACATCTTGGAATGAAATTTTGTAGGTTTTTTTTCATTACTATCGAAAAATGGGACGCTGATCATATATTTATTCGAAGGTTTTGTTATTGTTTGGGGGGGGGGGGCTAATCATAAGGGGACGGTTGTGGAGGAAAGGTCTTTGCAGCCCCTCCGCTCTTTAAGCGGCCACACGATGCTAAGTATGGGGGTCGGCTATGTTAAAATAACCGCCCCCCATAAACTAAACCTTTTCTTATTTATTAATTACATTGCAATATATATGAATTCCATGATTTTTTATTACCGTCGAGAGTTTAAATGGTTTTCGATTTGGGTTTCATTTGATATGATAGATTTTAATATATATATATATATCATATATTATATAAATATATATGTTAAATATATATATAAGTATTTTGGTTTTAAATGAAAAGGTGATTATTGTAAAAAGGATTGTAATATATATTTATATATTTAATGTATATATGTTGGTATATACATAGTTATATATGTTTATATAATTGTGTATATACTTTATGTATATATTTCAAATATATTTTATTTAGATTTTATTTTTAAAATGGTAGCATGAATATATGTCCAAGTAGGGAGATTTGGTGAGTTAATCTTTCAATGGATTTTAAATTGCTTTTAAGAGTAATTGAGGAATTTGTTATTTGTAAAATTTAGTATTTCCCTTCTCTGTATTTGAGGAGGCATTAAAATTATTTTAATTTATTTATTTTCTATTAGGACGATTGTTTTTACTGTAAATTTTATATGAAAAGGAAATGGATTTAGTATATCCAAAATTAGATTATTTCCTTTGTAATTGCCTTTCATATTATTTCCTTTGTATTTTGGTTTGGGGAAGTTGGTTTAGAATCATTTAACACTTCCAGTTGTAAAAGGGAAATGGGGGTTGTGTTTTATTTTGAGTCAACCTAGTATTGTATCCTTGGGTAGGGCATGGTGTCATTTTAATGTTTTACCCAGTTTCCACGAATAGGGATTTGTGCCTCCTGGTTCTTAGTGGTATTGTCATGTGAGCCTTTTGGTTGGAGTGGATTATTCGTATGTTACCTCCTAGGATTGGAGTGGTTGTTTTATCTAGTTTTGTGTGCACTTTGGTACCCTTGGTGGTTGGTTATTTTTTGTGTTGTCAAGTAGAAGAGTGGCTTCCATTAGGGGCTAGATCC
>CM021100.1:393122797-393190878 GCA_007115665.2 Sequoiadendron giganteum
TCAACATCACATTGGATACTCAAGCATATTATGGGGAGACGATTGAGTCCTTTAGTCATAAAAGAAAAAGAACAAAAATAAGCTCAGAGTTATTGAGTGAAAACCACACTGTGGCACTCTCTAACCAAAAAATAGTAAAAATAAAGGACACATCCAATGGTGAAAACCTCTCTGAGGCATCGAAGGATGAAGGATTCAATCTCCCCCTACTACACTACATCAAAATAAATCGATAGTTTTGGTGGAGCAGTGTAATCCTGCAAACTTTGGAATAGAGGCAACACCATAGATCACCTTCTATGTAGAGTCACTTCTGACAGAAGAACAAGAACTATTGGCTGCATTTCTGAAGGAAAGAAAGGTGAACTTTGCATGGACCTATGCCGATATGTTGGGTCTTGATCCGTATTGTGTAGTTCATCACTTGGCTGTTTACCCAGGAGCAAAGCCAGTTAGACAAAAATTAAGAAAAATGAACCCTCAGATAGCCTTGCTAGTCAAGGTGGAATTGCAGAAACTCTTGGATGCCGATTTTATATGCCCAATTGATTATCTAGAATTGGTATCCAATCTAGTGCCAGTTTCAAAACCAAATGGGGGCATCCGTATCTACACATAATTCAAAGACCTAAACAAAGCGTGTCCTAAGGATGATTTTCCACTACCCAATATTGATATGATAGTGGACATGACAAACAAACATGAGATTCTATCACTGATGGATGGCTTCTCAGGGTACAACCAGATCATGATTGCAAAGGAAGACCAACATAAGACAACATTTACATGTCTGTGGGGCACCTACTATTGGAATGTGATGCCATTTGGGCTAAAAAATGTAGGGGCTACATACCAAAGAACCATGACACTAATTTTCCATGACATGATCCATAAAATAGTGGAAGACTATGTAGACAGCATATTGGCAAAATCCAGGAAAATACAAGACCACATAGCAGCCTTGAGTTCTATTTTTGACAGATTGGAAAAGTACAAGGTCAGGCTCAAACCCAAGAAATGTGTCTTTGGGTTACAATCAGGTAAAATTCTGGGATACATAGTGTCAATGAGGGGAATAGAGGTGGATCCCACCAAGGTCAAAGCAATCCTCGACATGGAGGCACCAAATACACTAAAACAACTCAAAGGCTTACAAGGCAGACTCTAATTCATCTGAAGGATCATAACGCAACTCACAGACAAACAAATTGCATATTCACATCTACTCCACAAGGGAGTAGCATACAAATGGGATGACAAGTGCAATCAGGCATTTGATAAACTCAAAGAAATATCTACTCACACTACCAATATTAATGCCACCCATTGTAGGAAAACCATTAATTTTATACATCTCGACAACAATAGCAGCCCTTGGTGCTCTTTTATCTCAGCACAATGAAAATTGGACAAAACAGGCCATCTATTACATCAGCAGAACAATGGTAGGGCATGAGCTCAACTACACACAAATATAAAAAGCTTGCCTAGCAGTCGTGTTTGCAGCCCAAAAGTTTAGGCACTGCATTTTGGCTCATCAGATCAAGTTGATAGCCAAGATTGATCTCGTAAAGTATCTATTGTCAAAGGCAATGCTCACAGGAAGGATGGCTAAGTGGGTCATGATACTATTAGAACATGACATTGAATATGTGGAGCGAAAAGCAATCAAAGGACAAGTCATTGCAGACCAACTGGTAGAGGCTCCAATCTATTCAGAAAATCCACTCATATCAAAATTTCCAAACGAGTCCATTTTTAACCTCAGGATAGCTGATCATTGGAAACTCTACTTCGACGGTTCATACACACAACATGGATCTGGAGCCGATGTTTTCTTCATTACCCCACAAGGGGATTGCATACCTAGATCCTACAAATTGGCATTACCCTGTACTAACAACATTGCAAAATATGAGGCGTTAAGCATAGGTCTCGAGATTGCAACACAGTGGCGGATCATGGCACAAAATTTTTATGGGGATTCACAACTTATTATCAACCAAGTCAATGGTGAGTACCAAACTAAGGATGACAGGCTCACACCATACAAGAAGTTAGTAGAAAGCCTCAAAGAATTGTTCATTGATATCACCTTTGAGCAGATACCAAGGGCTAACAATAGAGTAGCTGACGCCATGGCAACAATTGGATCCTTAATGGATATCCCTCGCAATGTCCTAAACAAATGAATTCTTCGTAGAATAACTTCTCATACCCACATTCGAGGTACCAGAGTCTAAATATGTGTGCGAACGTGTTGGTCCCGGTGATCCCTGGTATCATGACATCTATACTTACATAAGAATAGGATTGCTCGTAGTTGACATAACCCCAAACCTCAAACGAGCATTCATCAAAAATTCCACCCATTTTGTCATCCTAGGAGAAACCCTCTATCATAGGATTATTGAAGGAACATTGTTGCGTTGCTTAAATCCTGAGGAATCCTTGACGTCTTTGACTGAGGTACACAATGGCATTTGTGGTTCACACTCAAGTGGTTTGACCTTGGCCAATAAATTGCTAAGAATTGGGTACTACTGGCCAACAATGGAAAGAGAGGCACATGACTTTGTCAGAAAGTGTGTACAGTGCCAGCAACATGGAGACCTTATCCATGCACCAGCTCGGGAACTCCATCCTATTGTTACACCATGGCCCTTCTCATAGTGGGGGCTCGATCTCATAGGAAAAATTACACCCGCCTCATCCAACGGATACAAATTCATCATCACCACCACAGAGTATTTCACAAAGTGGGTCGAAGCAATTCCAATGACCTACATAACTAGAAAGTAAATATCCAAGTTCATCCTAAACTATCTCATTTGTCGATACGGGGTCCCTCAATCCACTATCTCTGATAATGGGATACCTTTCAAGAATTAGGATGTGCATGACCTTTGCCATAGATTCAATATCAAAAATTGTTTTTCCACTCCGTACTACCCATAAGGCAATGGCCAAGAAGAAGCCACTAATAAAACCATCCTGAAAAACCTTAAGAAAATAGTCAATGACTCTGGTCATGATTGGAATTTGTAGCTAAATCTCGCCTTATGGGCCTACTACACCAGCATCCACATGTCAACAGGTGCCACCCCATTCTCCCTAGTCTACGGATCATAAGCCATCCTCCCAATCGAGATCAAGCTCCCATCACTACTCTATCATTTTAAAACCTCATCACAGATGAAGAATACAGGGTCTCACGACTGAATGAGTTGGAGTTATTATATGAACGATGCATGTATGCCGTCAACCATCTACAAGTGTACCAGAACTGCCTAAAGCGTAGCTACAACAAAAATATCAGGAGATGTGCCTTCCAAGTTGGTGAGCTTGTGCTGAAAGAGAACTAGAAGAATGTGCCAAATCCAGAAAGCAAAGGAAAATTTGAGCCCAACTGGTTGCGACCTTTCGTCATCACAACAAGCTATAAATTAGGGGTATATCAACTATCAACACTAGAGGGCGAGTCTCTATAGGAGCCCATGAACAATTATCATCTCAAAAAGTTTTATGCCTAAAAACTTGCAAGGTATAAAACTGAAAAATACAAAAAAATTAGAAAAATGTCTTGAAAAAATGGTCAGCCTGATGAAAACTTGGCAAATAGGCGTCTTGGTGACAACAAAAAAATACAAAAATACAAAAATCCAAAAAAATCAGAAAAAGGATTGAAAATAGTAAAGAAAAAAATCATCCTCTAGTGAGAACCACTTCAGTGGTGCTTTGGACAAGTACCATGGTGAAAACTTGGAAAATAGGAGCCAAGCGTAAATAAAGCACTCTCCATCCACCAACATCTTCACGGCCTATTCTTTTCACTCACTTATCCATTACATTCCATTTATCATTCCACCATCTGTTCGCATTTGTACCATAGCTTGATCTTGTGCTTGTATCATATTCCACTATAGTACTACTTGGCATATTCCTAAGGTCAATTTGTTTTGCCTTCATCGAAGTAGTCTATCACACCACATTGGGGGCATGTTTTTGTACCCGCATCGGATCAGATTCATGTATATTCTTGTGATCTTCTCGATCCATCAAAAAGTTCAAAAACATTCAAAAATCCATCAAAAAATCCAAAAATATTCAAAAAATCAAAAATCCAAAAACATCCAAATCATTCAAAATCCAAAACATCTCAAAAATTCAGATAAACATCAAAACATGTCGACCGAACTACGTCGTCTCTGAGCTTGAACGTAGGCAAGGTTGATCTTTGATCATCCCCCGAGACATTTAGGTTAGTCCTTTAGGCGTCCATCGCATTGGCAATCCATTGTCCATCTATTTCACAAATTTTAGGTCAATCCTTAGGTGTCTGTTGCAATCTAGCAATCCATTTTCCCATCTATCTTATCATTGAGTCAAGTCTGTCGTCAGTCGAACTACGTGGTCTCTGCGTGTATAATGCAAGCAAGGCTAATCTATGGATCAGCTCCCGAGACCCCTAGGATAGGTCTTTAAGTCAGTCTCTTCAGCATTAATCTTGAAAATACAAAAAACAATTGTAAAACATCTCAAAACTCCAAAAATAACCTCAAAACATTTGAAAAAACCCAAAATGGTGCATCTGTCTCATCTCGGTTTCACCTGTAGTAATCATCATTCCTAATAAACCATCATCGCTTTCATCCTTTGGTAAGTCAATCAGAAGCAAGTCTAGCGGGTTCAAAAGTGAACACCTAATCGTCAAAGTCTCAAGTCTAGTTCAGTAGGTCAGCAAGTTGGTCAACTCAGAGTACCAATAGCTTATCATCCAATCAAAATTTCATCAAAACCCTGATCTAAACATGTCCTAGGAATGTTACCTCCCGGTGATGGATGACAGCATCAGGTATCACTGTAGTTTAGTCTTGGCTAGCGATATGAAGAACATTAGCTTGTTTGTTTACTTTATCTTGTTCTTGTTTAGACTTATCTTATTTTGCGCTCATTCCAAGGACCTCTCGATGATGCCTAAATAAAAAAAGTTTAGAGAGAAAGAAATGGGGCAATGATCATTATCATATTATCTTTTGTGCTTGTTGGATATTATTGTAAAATAAATTTGTCATGCGTACTTTATTTTGTTTGTAGGAAGGATGTTTTAGGTGTCTTGTTGACCACATAAGAAGGCTTTCCTTCTTATTTTTTGGCCTAAGATGTTTAGAATATCTTAACTGCATTCTGAATAAGGTTTCATTTGTCAAGTGTGAATAAGAGTACTCCTATCTATATGACAAGTCAAATTCTATCACATTGGGTGCAATGCCATCCTGCTTCTTAATACCTTGATGCATCACACCTATGTATTTTATCAAACATAAAGAAGGGTATGTTCTTTATCTCTCTCATCCTTGGATAAGCAATACATCATCATCATTCATTATCATATCCAATAAAGTCTCGACGACTAGTGGACTTGTTGGACTTCTGCATCTTCTTGGATTTAAGGGTTCATCCCTCTCATTCTTCTATCTTCTTTCACACTAAAAATGCATCCATCCTGCATCCCCACTTTCATCTTGCATATCATCATAGAAATACATCATCCATCTCACATAATCATACAAGATGTTTAAAATAATATATAGATTTTTTATTCTAAGCATCTTCCAAACATCTCATTTACATCATCATTATCATATAGATCATATAGTCAAACCATCCATACATCCATTTTGAACTTCTTTGTCGCGAGATCGACCTCAAATTGAATCTTTTCGCTCAATCTCTCGAGGGGGCAATGTACTAGCGTACTTATTTCCACTAGGGAATCTGAAAAAATTAGGTTTTTTTTTAATTTTGATGTCGACAGCATCATTTTTTGAACGAATGCAGTGAGTACATCACTTCAAAGAGGGGCAAAATGTAGACATGAAAAATCAGCATTATTGATTAAAATTATATTTGATGATTTTCTTCCTAATTAATTAAATCAAATTAATTAATTAATCTCCTAAAGTCTCTTGATTTAATTAAATCACATCTGTTTAATTAAAAGACTAATATTCATTTTCCTCTCATTTAATTTAAAACAAATACAAAAATACAAATCAAATGTCACACCAACTAATCACTAGCTTAATTAGTCGAATCCCTTATTAATGCTAAGCCTAACCCATGTCCCATCCTCTAGTTTTTCCCACTTGCACGATAAATCATTTATTTTGATTTATTAAAACCCCTATTTTCCTCACAAGGCATATTCCCAAGGAATATGCCCTCATTAACTCCCTTTGTTTGACTTTTTTGTCCAAACAAATTTCCCCCCAAATCCTTCAGCTACATGTATTTAATGCCATTTTCAAATTTCAAATGGGCACATTGGCCAAAACTTGCACAATCATGGGCCAATCACATTGTGACAAGTGTCTCTCTCCTATTTGTTGGGGATTAGTCCAACATTCTTCAATTTGGCCTCTCCTCTCTTTAATTTCACCTATAAATTCAAGACTCCTCTCCTTCAAAAACACAACACAATTTCATCCAAAGTTATTCTCTACATTTGAGAACTAATTTTTTTCATAATAGCATTATATTTTCATCATTTGAGTTTCTCTAGGGTTGGGAAAGGGCTCCTTCACATACTCAAGGTGCACCAATCCAATATGGAATAGGTATGAATGTGTTTTGATAATGCTTTCATTTAGGTTCTCTTAATTGATATTTTACTATCATCATTAAACATGTTTAGATATTTCATAAGAGCATGTAGTTTGTTACATTCGATTTGGCATATAGGATAATGTTTGTTAAGCTAACTTGCATATTTTCATGCTCACAATTACCTAGCTATATAATCTCCTTTTATGAATTAATATTCATAATTAAGGATGATTTATCTAACCGTGATTCTTTTCACCACTACCACCATTTTCCCTCAACTTTACTTCTCACTTATTAATTAATTTATTCATTTAGTGATATTTTCTTATATAGAGAGAGGGGATAAGGTTCAAATATCAAGTGAGAAGTGATAGAAAAATGAAGTATCATTACACCAAGGACATAATGTTAAGTTAATATATTTTCATATAGATTATTCCAACCCAAATAATATGTTTAGTGGTTGAAATCAACCTATTCTTCATACAAAATGATATTTTCTATAGTAAAATATTTAGAACAAGATTTCCTTCCTAGTACATAATAAAATTCTTATCTATTATTTGTATCAAGCCACTTAATCAATCAATATCATCTTAAATATCAAGAACTTATAGTATTAAACTATTTATCTATGTTATTAAGATTGTCATAAAATTTTAGAAAATAATCATAATAAAAAATGAATATGTACATTCAAAAATTAATAGTCACAACTATAAATTATTTCTTGTATTAGCTATATAGACTATCCATAATTTCATCTCTTACCAAAGAGAGTAAAAATTATGATTTAAATAAAATTTCAAAAAAAAAAAAAAATTAATATTAAAAACATTAAGTAATATTTTAATTAATTGAGAAAATTTAATGAACAAATTTTAAATATTTTTTAACTTATAATAGAAAAATATCTCTTCGAAAAAGTTAAACCTTCCCACTATAGAAAATAATCACCACTTCTATTTTTTCACTAGTTTACTTATTTTAAATGAAATGCCTTCTCAAAATAAGGGTAATTATTTGTAATAGTAAAATCCTTAAAATTAGATTCACAAAATCATGCTTACAATTTATGATTCAATGTTTTAAGAGACAGTACACTTTTTTATCACTCAGAGTGTAAAATATGAAATTTTACATTCAGTGAAAATAAATTTACACAATTCCATTATCAAGATATAATTAAAGACCAATGATTAAAAATATCCCCTGATGATTAGCATAAAACAACATTCACTTGTGCTTGGGGAACCTTCTACTGGTATGTCATGTCATTCGGTCTAAAAAATATAGGGGCAACCTATCAACGAGTCCACAATATGCTATATACAATTATGGAAAACTACTTAGATGAAATTCTAGTGAAGTTCATTAAAATGGAAGATCACTTGATGAATCTTGTAAAAGTGTTTGATGGGATAGAATAGTATAACTTGAGACTCAACCTGAAAAAGTTTGTTTTGGAGTAACATCTAGAATTCTACTAGGGTGCATAGTATCAAGAAGGGGAATTGAAGTAGATCCTGGAAAAGTAAAGGCCATATTAGAAACACCTCCACTGAAGACATTGAAGTAACTAAGAAGTTTACAATGGAAGCTACAATGTATCAAGCAATTCATCATGTAACTGGTAGGCAAGTGTCATCCATTCACCCATCTACTACATAAAGACATCATACTCAAGTGGGATGGGAGATCTGACCAAGCATTTCAGCAAGTCAAAGAGTGCCTACTTACCTCTTCGGTCTTGATTCCACCTATTTTAAACAAAGAAATGATATTGTATGTGTCTACAACACAAGCAACATTCCTTGATCTCTCCTAGCACATCTTGATGATAATAACAAAGAAAGATTGGTCTACTACTTCATCTGAAAACTAGCGAGCTTCGAGTTGAACTACTTACCCATAGAAAGAGTGTGTCTCTCAGTCGTATTTGTGACACAGAATCTAAGACACTAAATATTAAATAGAAAAGTAAAATTGATTTCAAAGGTAGATCAACTAAAGTACCTACTAGAAAAAGCAACTCTAAAATGTAGAATTCCTAAATGGGTAATGATTCTGAGTGAGTTCAACATAGAGTTGTAAACAGGAGAGCCATCAAAGGATAGATCATAGGAGACTAGCTAGCTGACGCACCAATTGAGGATCACAAACCTCTTACAATAGACTTCCCAGATGAAAGTATATTGCTAACAAAACAAGAAATCATTGGACCTTGTATTTTGACAGGTCCCACACTCAACATGGCTTTGGAGCAGGTATCCTACTTATCACGCCACAAGGAGATAGTATAACTAAGGCATACATAATTATTTTTCCCTACACAAAAAATATCTCAGAGTATGAAGCCATGATCATAGGACTCAAGATGGCTATTGAATGGAGGATAAAAGAATTGTAGGTCTACAAAGACTCTCAACTGGTAATCGGAGAAGTGAATGGTGAGTACCAAACAAAAGATGATGGATAGCTTCAAGGAATATTTTGTCACCATAAAATTTGAACAAATTATTTGGATCAAAAACAAAGTAGTCGATGACATGCCTACAATAGGTTCACTTCTCAATATTCCACAAAACATTCCTAAGTATGAATTTCTATTGGAGAAATTACTCATACCAGTTTTTGATATCCTAGAACCAAAGCTAGTGTATGTTGTTGGTGTTCCTAATTCATCATTTTATGAAGACACGTTAAATTACATCTAGCATGGTATCTGACCACCTGACCTAATAGTAACCCAAAAGAGGACCTTCACCCATAGGACTTCTCATTTCATGATCCTAGGAGATACCTTATATCATCGAAGTTTGGATGGTATGTTACTCGAATGTCTTAATGTAGAAGAAGCATAAACTACTTTACAAGAGGTACAAGAAGGTGTATGTGGGTCCCACTCTACTGGACCCAACCTAGTCCAAAATTTGTTGAGAACAACATACTATTGGCCCTCCATGGAACAAGAGTGTATTTAGTATTCTAGAAAAACAATTCAGTGCCAACAACATAGTGACCTTGTTCATGCACCAACACGAGAGTTGAGACCTATCACCACACCATGGCCTTTTTCACAATGTGGATTAGACTTGGTGGGAAATATTTCTCTTTCATCCTATAATAGGCATAATTTTATTATTATATCACAACTAAATAATTCACCAAATGGATATAAGTAATTCCATTGATCTATATCACCGAAAAATAGATATCAAAGTTCATTCTGAATTATCTAATTTATAGGTATGGAATTCCCCAAAACATCATAATGAACAATGGAACCCCATTCAAGAATCAAGATGTTCAAGAAATTTTTTCCAAGTTCTCTATCCAGCACAGGTTCTCTACGCCCTACTCTGCTAAGGAAACAATCAGGCTAAAGCATCTACCAAAACCATCTTCATGATACTAAAGAAGATTTTTAATGATGTTGTCCATGATTGGAATTTACAACTAAATCCGGCCCTATTGGATTATTGTACCAATATCCAAACACCTACCAATGCCACACCTTTCTCCTTGGTCTACGGATTAGAAGTTGGCATACCTATTGAAGTGGAAATCCCCTCATTATGAATATAACTAAAAGACATGGTCAACAACTAAGAGTATTGAGTGTCCAGATTAAATGAGTTTCAACTCCTAAATGAAAGGTGTTTGAGCACATTAAACCATCTTCAAGTTTATCATAATTGACTTAAATGAAGCTATGATAAAAGGATCAAAGATAGAAAATTTTAGGTTAGTGACTCGGTACTTAAAGATAATCAAAAGGTATAGTCAAATCAAGATGGCAAAGGTCAGTTTGAACGCAATTGGTTAGGCCCATTCATTATTGCAGAAAGCTACAACTTTGGAGCTTACCAATTAGCTACTATTGAAGAAGAACCTTTAGACAAACCACTGAATAATAGCCATCTGAAGAAGTTCTATACTTGAAGCACGTCAGAATACCCCAAGAAAAAAGGTAAAAATCCAAAAAACAATTAAAAAGATAAAATAACAAAAAAATCCAAAAAACCAAGAAGAAGAGTAAAGAGAAATAAAATGTTCTTTAAGTGAAAACCACTTTTTGGCGCTTCTATAAAAAGTATCATAGTAAAAACTTGGCAAATAGGCACTACATTTTTTTCAAATATTTGCGTCGTTATCTATCAACATTATCCAAAGCATCCACCCATTCATCCCATCATAAAGCATGTGTCCAACCATGGCTTGATGAATGATTATGTATTAAACATTGTTGCACCATCAACATGCATCTTTCTTAGAGAAGGTAGTCTTATCTCGAACTCGGAGCAATTTTTCAAAACTGGTCATGGATTAGATACTTGAGCATCCCATCATGGTCAAAACTATAAAAAATCAAAAACATCTAGAAAACCACAAAATCAAAAACATTTGAAAAATGACAAAAATTAAAAAAACAACTTTGGATTATTCCTTCATAAAAAAATATAAGATATCAACATTTTCTTGAACTTCATGGCTAGTTCAAGTAGATTTCCCACAACATATCCTCTAGAAACAAAAGTGAAATATCAATCCAAGTTATCAATGTTTTGAATTCAAAAAACATGGTATGCTTTGAGTCAAACCAGTCAAACTACATGGTCTCTATGTATACAATGTAGGCAAGGCTTATCAGCCCCTAAGGCCTTAGGTCAGTCCCCTTAGGTATTTATCATGCTTTATTTCAACTTAGTCACAAAATACAAAATCCAAAAACATTCACAAACCACAAAATCTAAAACCATTCAAAAAATAGAAAAAGATCAAAAGCATATTCTTATCAAACCAAGCTACCTACGAGCTCTGCATATACAACGTAGGCAATTCTTATCTTTGATAAGCCCTCGAGACCCTAGGTTAGTCCCATTAAAACATCAAAAACAACATCATAAATTTTAGAAAATCAAAAAGATCCTAACCCCATCATTACAATCCACAATAAAAATTGCATCCATAATAAACAAATCCTCATCTTCACCCTTTGACAAAATAGACAAACAAATAGAGCAAACATCAAAAGCTATAACTTTCAAGAAAACAATCACAAATATTTGATTGAAAACAGACTAAAACAATGTTGAACTATTAACTACTTGTCTTTTGAAAATTCACCAACAACATCCTGAGATATGTCTTAAAGGATCCATTCCTACGATAAACATGATCAACACTGAATAATAGCCCCAAAACAAATAGATATGGCAAGTGATACAACAACATTGTTTTATCCTTTTACAGTCTTATTTTTTTAATTTATCTTATTGACTCATTCTCATGATCTCTCGAAGATGTCCATTAGGATTCAAAGAAGAAGGAATGGGGGAAAATGAGTGTCATTTCAATTTGTTTTTTATAAGATATTTTTGTGATACTACCATCGTGAATACCTGATTTATTGAATGTTTGTGTGAGAATATGTGGAATAGCTAATAAGTTAAACTAACACACCAATGAAACATTAAATCAAAGGAAACTAATTAAAAGTAAAACAAACTCTAAACAAAAGCTCCTTCAAAAGTGTTCCATTGTTCTCTATCTCCAAGTATCTATTGTAAGTTGTTGGCTCTCAATTGGTGTATGCAGCAGCTTTGGTAGAATGACAACTTAGAGAATGATTTTATGCAACATGCATGTCCATTGCTAAATGAGTTAAGCTATGATATGAAACTAAAATTCTATGAACTTGAAATGCTATGCTAAAATGCTGCTTCAAATGCAACTATAGTAACTGAGATAAATTCACAAAATATAGGATAAAATCTACTCACTAAAGCGTTGTATTTATAGATTTTTGGAGGCAAGAATCTAGTTGGCAAAGATCAATGGTCAAATTCAAACCCATCAAGATGAATGGTGAGAGATTCTGGAGGTTGAGAGAATAATAGAAGAATTTTTTCAACCCACAAAACCATCCTCATTCAAAAATGGAGACAAATTGCCATTTGTCATTTCATTTATGAAAGTTGGTTGAAAGTTGAGGATAAATTCCTAATTAAATAAAAAAAATTATTTAATTTCATGTGGCATGGATTTTAGAAGCTTCCATAATTAAATAATTAATATTTAATTATGTGAAATATGAGGGAAAAAGGTGTGTAATTAAATATTTAAAATATTTAATTATGTGAGAGGTGAAGGAAAAAAAGGTGTTAAATCAAATATTTACAATATTTAATTTAAATGTGAGATGAAGAAAGTATTAGAAGAATATTTAGAATAACATGATAATTAATATAAATAAATTATGAAATTTATTCAATTTAATTAAGAGGAAGATAATAATAATTAAATAAACTTATTTATTTAATTTAAACTAGAAGAATTAGAAAAATGAACTATATAAATAAATAATTAAATTTATATATATGTAGATGACTTTTTGAATATTAATTAAATAATTAATATTTAATTAATTAACAGGTTTGATTAACGGTGACCATTTTTAGATGTATACATTTTTCCCCTCTTTGAAGTGATGTGTTTTATGCATTGTTTCAAAGAAAAATTCAGACTTCAAAAATTTGCCCCTCACTTTGAAAATTTACTAATGATTCTATATGCCCCCTCGGGTGATAAATAGTGTTGATTTGATTATATTTGAGGATGATTCAAAGACTTGAAATGATTTTGAGGAAAGATAATCGATTTATCTCCTGAAATAGCGCTCTATATGGTAAAAATAAAAATAACCTTACCTTATTTACCCCCTTAGAAGGTGGAAAAGGTAAAAAGTCATTGTCATTTGAACAGTGGCCTTTTGTGATTTTCAGAGCTCTGAGAGAGAGAATTTCGAGATGCCAATCCACTACAAGTGTCATCGATTCGAGCAAGCCCGCCGTCATTAGAGACCAGCAACTTACGAACCTCTGATAAGATTGCACGATCCTCCTTTATGAATTTTTTTTTCAATTTTCTACACATTTTCCAATTTTTTGATGTTTCAAAATTTTGTTTTAGCACATAGGATTTTGATTTAGTGCACACAATTCAAAGATTAGCACATAGATTAGATATTTTAGTGCATTCAAATTAGCGCATCATTTAAACAGACTAGCACATAGATGAGAATTTTAGCAAATAGACTAGAATAACGCATATGCTAGATAGATTAGCGCATAGGTGAAGACCCCATGCATATGATTCTTGATTAGTGCATAGGCTTGAATAACACATATGATAGATAGATTAGCGCATAGCCCTGATATAATAGTGCATTGATAGTTCAGCGCTTTGGTCCTCTATTTTAGCGCAATCATGGATAAAGTAGAGCATTGAAAAACTATTTTAGTGCCTCCATGAATCTTTCCTAAATTTGAAATTTGGAAATTGATAAGTTAAAATAACACACCAATGAACCATTAAATCAGAGGAAACTAATTAAAAGTAAAAAAAACTCTAAACAAAAAATCCTTCAAAAGCATTTCATTGTTCTCTATCTCCAAGGATCTGTTGTAAGTTGTTGGCTCTCAGTTGGTGGATGTAGCAGCTTTGGTAGAATAACAACTTAGAGAATGAGTTTATGCAACATGCATGCCCATTGCTAAATGATTTAAGCTATGATATGAAACTAAAACTCTATGACCTTGAAATTCTATGCTAAAATTCTGATTCGAATGCAACTATAGTAACTCAACTAAATTTACAAAATCTAGGATAAAATCTACTCACTAAAGGGTTGTATTTATAGATTGTTGGAGGCAAGAATCTAGTTGGAAAGATCAACAGTCAAATTCAAACCTGTCAAGAAGAACGGTGAGAGATTCTGGAGGTTGAGAGAAAGGTGGAAAGTTGAGAGAATAATAGAAGAATGTTTTCAATCCACAAAACCATCCTCATTCAAAAATGGAGACAAATTGACACTTGTCATTTCATTTATGAAAATTGGTTGAAAGTTGAGGATAAATTCCTAATTAAATAAATAAATTTATTTAATTTCATGTGACATGGATTTTAGAAGCTTCCATAATTAAATAATTAATATTTAATTATGTGAAATATGAGGGAAAAAGGTGTGTAATTAAATATTTACAATATTTAATTATGTGAGAGGTGAAGGAAAAAAAGGTGTTAAATCAAATATTTACAATATTTAATTTAAATGTGAGATGAAGAAAGTGTTAGAAGAATATTTAGAATAACATGATAATTAATATAAATAAATTATGATATTTATTTAATTTAATCAAGAGGAAGATAATAATAATTAAATAAACTTATTTATTTAATTTAAACTAGAAGAATTAGAAAAATGAACGATATAAATAAATAATTAAATTTATTTATATGTAGATTACTTTAAGAATATTAATTAAATAATTCGTATTTAATTAATTAATAGGTTTGATTAACTGTGACCATTTTTAGATGTATACAGAGTGTATGGAAGTTGTTTTAAGAAAATTTGTGTAGCAGTTTCATGTTAGGTATTTCATACCTCTTTGTGTAACTAGTTCGAAAAGTTAACACAACCCAACCATATATTTTAAACAAAGTTTCTATATGTATGGTACATATGAGCAAGAATATTTTTTGTATGTCAAGTCAAAGTCCATGCAATGGATACAAAGTTGCCTTAGTTATTAATACCCTGGTGCATCGTATATGTTTTCTACATAAAAAAGGATTATTTAAAATATGAAGCCTCCAAGCAAAGAAAAATAAACTCATCGGTAACTAACAACATCAAATTTCTATCCATAATGAAATGTTTCTTCTAAAATAAGATCCATCCTACATCACAATATCATTACTAAAACATCCATAATGTCGTCAATGCATATCATGATGATAATAATGAAATGAAAACATCATGTACCATGTATAAGGAATACAACCATCATATATCAGCATGCATCATATACATAATAAAACATTGAATATAAAATAAAATATGATCAATCTATCCATTCACATCATATGCATACATCAAAAAAGTACAAAAAATGTATAAACATACATCATCATACATCATCATCCATAATTATCACAATAACACATAATGAAGCCAAATCAAAGCATGTATATATCATATATCATCATAAAAAATGAGAATGTCAAGTACATCATCAATAAAACATGTGTGATCTAGGATAATACAAATATATATATATATATATACAATTTAATCATGTCTGTAATATAAGTCTTTGAACAATAAACATCATAAAGATCAAGTAAAAATAAACTGCTACCCGACCGGAGGAGGAGAACTAAAAGGATTAGGCTACGGATAAGACTATCTAATGGGATGTCCACCAGGTGTAGCCAAGGAGCAATACTAGGCTCTCCAAACCACGGTTGTCACTGTGCTCTACAAATGGACACATAATATACGGTCTAACAATATGTCACCCTTTGTAACAACTGATCTCGCTCAACATGGAGACTATCATTCTCTATCATAAGGCTATCCCTCTCAGTGGTAATATCTTGCAACTGTGTCTCAGCAACAAGACAACACCCAATCTCAGTGTCTTGCTCACCCTTCAATCCATCTCTCTCCTATCTAGTGGCGTCCCTCTTTGTTTTCAATATAGAAGCCTGAGCCTTTGCAACATGTCATCGCCCTACCTTCGTGTCTCTTGCAATTGTCATCTATGTTAATTGTACCCCTCCATCTCTAGGTGGTGGAGGACCTGAAACCTATCCCTAATCCTACTACATCAGATCATCTTCTATTCCCTGTCCATCATCCTATCAAGCCTTGGTGATCTGCTCTATAATGATCTCAACACACTTCCTCTCCCCTCGAAAACTAGTAATGCCAGCTCTACCTACTACAGGAACACCGACAAGATCTGTAAATCCCAATGGAATGTGTTGTGCCCACCAATGATTAAAATCTATGGTAGTCCCTAGATCTACTAAAATGATTGGCCAACCCCACTTGAATGAGGAAAGAGCTCTAAAATTTTTTATAGCTACATCTTGATCAACCTGTAGACCCAAGACATGGACCTCTCTAGTAGTCTGATCAAAATGGGCCTCATAAGCATCATGAAAATGGCCTTGTGTCTCTCCAAACTACTCACAAACCCTATTGGGTAGATATCTCTCAAGTAAAGAGTGAACACAACCAATGAGCCACCTAGTCTTTCTACAAAATACTAACTACTTTTTTCCATTATGCCATGCCTCACAATCCATAAATGGCCTCCATACAAAATCAGGTGCATAGCATCAAAAACACATCACCAATAGGGAAGTTGTATAGGCCAAGTATAATGAAATAAATTTCCATAATGATAAGAATATGGATCCCCTAGAGTATGATCCAAAATACCATCAAGTTGAGCAATTGGGATGTGCTCCCAATTCCATATATGCACTAGAGAGACACCTGCAAAAATAGATCTCCCTCCATAATATGCAACCTCATGCATATCTCAATAAAAATGGGAAAGGAGACACAGTCCCCATTTATATCTAGTGCCATGCTTGAACATCTTCTTGATACACACACCCCAACAACCAAGAAACTATTGGCCTTGCTTATTAGGAATGATGAGCCCCATAACCAAACCACAAAGAACCAAGGAAATAGGATCAGTGGTACTCACAAGATCAGATAAGTCTATCTCTGCCTTGTGAACCTCAAGATGTCTCACACTAAGTACTCAATGGATGGAACGAGTACCCCATCGAATGAAATATGTCACAAGCTCTTCATGAATAGTAGTACACATGATCCTCCACACATCCTCTAGAGTGACGGTGTCCTCCCTAGTAGGTAAATGAAATGGCGAGGTCTTTGAGTGCCACCACAAGAGTGGTCATCATTCCTCTATGGAATTTGATGGTATGCATATAGAAAACTTTTCACAACTTGACAACATCTAAAAAATCTCACTCAAACTCTTGAAATGCAAGAATCAAATTGAAAAAATCACATGGTCGTCAGTCCCTCGACTACAACATATTAAGAACCACTTGAAACAATTCAACCCACTATGTTAAGGATTTTCTATTCAAAAACATAAAATTCATCTCAAAGACCAAACAAATTGACTTAAAATTCCAAACCAGTCAAAAGCAAAACCTTTTTATCAAATGCGGGAAACTTTTTAGCAAAAGCAAAAAAAAAAGTGAAAGTGAACAATCTTTTGTCAAAAGAAAAAAATAAAGGAAATAGCAAAAATTTCAAAACCGCAAATTTATATCAAAAGCAAAATTCTATCACAAAAACAGACAAAACGAAGACATAAAATCAAAAGTGCAAAATTCAAGTGAGGCCGAAAAGAAAAAAATGAAAATGTATGTCAAATGTGCACATTTTGAGTAGATGTGAGTGAGAAAATAAAATGCAACCCATTCACAAACATCAAAAGATATAAAAATGATACAAAAGAAAAAAATTCCTAAACCTAGCGCTATTGACAACTTGGACTTTAGGCATTAATTGTGCAAACACAAAAAGATGAAAATGAGAAACGAAAAGGTGCATATTAGGTCATCGATTCCTGGAGGCCATCTGAACTCGTGAACTACATCTACATGATGTGGGGTTTATTTAATCCTCACCATAGCTCCTCGACAAATGACAAAACAAGAACTCCAAAGGCAAGAATTTCCTATAGGCTCAAAGTGCAAATGAGGTAATTTTAACCCTAATTACCTATTTTAACCCTCAAAACCCTAATTTTTTACCTATGAAGCACTCTTAGGTTGAAATTAGGACCTCTCTAGAACATCAAGACTATCAAAAAGAGAACTACAAGCTTAATTTTTCATCCTCTATGCATATAAACTGAAATGAAATAGTGTTGTGAGCCCGACCTCAAAATTGATATTTTCAGCCAACCTCTCAAGGAGGCAGCCCAGAGTCCTACCATCATTCTTTTGACCATCAAGGCATAGCGGGGCTTAATTTTGTTTTCAAATCTGGATTTTTACATCAAAATCTTTGAAACAAAGTAACCAGTACTTTGTCTCAAAGAGGGGCAAAATGTAGACATGTAAAAATGACCTAACACTTATCACACATCCTAAATGAAATTTTCTCATCATTGGCATCATTATCACTAAATATCACTGAATTTCACATCAACAGTATCAAAAACCCTAATTTCTTCTATTAATTGAATAATACTACATTATTTAATTAATTCACTTTTTCATCATTTTTGACTAACTAAATAAATTTATTTATTATATATATAATCCTAATCTAACTTTTTTCCTTCTAATTAGTTAAATAACATCAATTATTTAATTATATTTCTAATTCACTTTATTACCATAAGTCAATTAAATTATTAAAACATAATAATTTAACTATGTTCCTTTCCCCTAAATTTGAATAATTGAATTTAATTATTCAAAACATCATCAAGAAATCAAATCAAACAAATACCACTTTCTTTGCAAGAGTCAAACTTGATTTGCATGTTCATATCCAAAAATATTAATTAATTAAATCAATTAATTAATTATCCTCACCCACTTTCATGATTGAGCAAATTACAATCCCTCGATCTAATTGGTTGACTAATCCATCTATTCTTCAATCCCATAGATTATTCGATCTATTTCTTCAATCCCACTAAAAACTGAAATTGATTTCTTCAATGACACCAATTACGTAATCAATATGCATTGATTATTCCCACCTAACTCCTCTCAACAATTTTCAATCATTGATTAGGATATCTACTACGCAATCTCAAGCGTTCATTTCAAAAAAAAAATCTATAGAAAAACATCATTTCTTCTAAAAAATGATTAGATAATCTACATATTTTACACAACAAAGTAATTCCACAATCTTAATCGATATTTTGACAAAGCTTTACACATATCTTCAATCAACATGTGTGCATTCTTCAAGCTTTTGTATGTATAATGGAGGCTCCGCATTGATACAAACAACCCGACATCTTCATGAACACACTCTGACACAAGATGGGTAACAAATTTTATTTATTGAATTTTTTGTATAATATTTGATTGATTTTCTTTTTTAGTTCATTGAATTCAATAATTTTAACATCATTCATTTCATGAGTAATGGGCATGAATCATCTTTTTGTTTGATTAGATTAGTTTCCATTCATTCAGTTTGATTACATTGCATGATCTTGATTTCCCCCTTACATAATTACCTATCTAATCTAGCTTATTTTTCATGATTACCTTAAATGAATCATGCCAAATAAATGTATTCACAAGATAATTATTCATGAATAAAAATTAGACACTTATAATTTGCTATGAAGTGTATTTTTTAAATAATATGTGATGTAAAAGTGTCCAAAAACCTCCAAAGTCTATAAATTCCAAAAAGATGGCACCATCTGACTCCCACTAACTTCAAAGTGCAATGTTCACTTAGCATTTTTTGGTTGTGTTCAATTCCAAACTTAACAAACAAATTTCCACTTTCCAGGCCATTATATGCAAAGTTGATTTCGTTTTAGTGAAGGATTTATACTAGGAGCCAAGACTAATTGCATAATCTTCATTCATGCTTCAAAGAAATATTATTGTTTTTATTTCCATAACAAATTCATGTACTTGTATTTAATTTAGAATTCCACTTAAACTCCAATAGTGTGTATTTCCTTACTGTGCTACTATAATTTAGGATTTGGAAGTAGTTAGTTCTTCTTTTTATATAAATAGAAACTATCATGAAAAAATCATGTACAATATTCTTATTATTTTTAAGTTTAAAAATATAAAATACAATTTTACTATCATTTTTTACCTTTGCAGATATGGATGTTTAAATTTAGAAATTGAACTGTAGATAAAATAGGGAAGGTGTGATTACCTCCTATTCTATCGAGGTCATTCAATTATTTCCTAAGAACCCTAATTAGATTGACTAACAACCTCACAAGGTGAGTCCATTCTCAATTAGGAGGACCTAGGAGGGGCTTCTCTTCAGCTTTAAGGGGTTCACCACCAAGCAAATGCTTGGAAAAGACAATGTTGGAAAACATAATGTGATATACAAAATGACCTAAAATAAGCTAAATGAGAGATGCAAATGATGAAATTAAGCAACACCAAGCTAGGGTATGTGTACTTGGGAAGGCTAGAGATGATGTGAGGATTCTTGAAATGTAAAAAGGCTACCAAAATATGCCTTGGAGGACTAAGATGCCCATGATGGTGTATTAGTCTCGTTACTATTTTTTGGGGCAAATATAGAATCTTCAAATGTCAGAACCGGATCTAAAAGAATCTCTGAAAGATATACTTGGGAGGACTAAGATAGCCAAGGTGGTGTATTAGTCTTGTAGACACTAAAAATGGTCCTAATTAATGTCATACACTCAAAATAGGTTTATTAACATCATTTCCTCTTCATCCATCATATTTTTGCTTAATTAATTCAATTAGCCTAGCTAATTAATTAATTACATCATTTTCATCCATTGCCCTAATTAATTAAATCGGGCTAATTCACCTCTTTTCACACTAACACTTTATCTCATTAAATTAAATAAATCAAAATATTTAATTTAATCTCCTAAGTCATCTTATTTAATTAAATAACCCTAAGTTACTAAATTAAATATCATTTCACCCCTCCCCTATTTCACAATAATACTTCATCACATTAAATTAAATAAATCAAAATATTTAATTTAATCTCCTAAGTCATCTTATTTAATTAAATAACTCTAAGTTACTTAATTAAATATCATTTCACCCGTCCCCTATTTATTAAATCATTTAATTTAATAAATATCTCTAATTCCTCTAATTCCCTAGTTGCATAAATTAAACCTTGTTTAATTAGCAATTAAACTAATTTTCCTCTAATCAAAGGGAATATTGCCATGGAATATTCTTTATCCTTTTGCACAATTAAAACTTTGTTTTAATTTATTAATTAACTTTTTCCCTCATCCAAAAGGAATATTCCTTCTCCTCCAATCAACTCACTTAGCTTCAAAATCAAGTTAACCCTTCAACCTCCTAAGCAAGTTACCTTTGACCTATGTGAGTAGGTTAAAAGTGTGTCTGTTTGAGGTAATTGTGAGCCTTTGATTAACTTTCATCATGCATTCTCATCCATTGATGTAAATCCATGATCCATGCCTCTCATCTTCTTCATCTTGAACTATTGATTAAGCTTTTTGATCTCAACCACCCATTCCTCATTTGCTCTCCTATAAATAGACCACTATTTGGAGACAAATAGGGAGGACCTTTGATTGAAAACTTATGTTGTTAAATTTATCAATAACATTCTATTTTCACAGTCCATAATAGATCATTTAAGATTTTTGGATAAACTGTGTGCTAATTTTTACATCAACGTTTCGGATCATACTCCATGATCCATCATCAGGATGATAAGCAGATAGAGAGAGAATTGATGTAAAAATCAGCACACAGTTTATCGAGAAATATTGAATGATTTGTTAAATTTACTCACATCCATAATCTTGATTTGTACACATTTAGCTTATTTTCAGTTTATTTTAGTTGCATAGTAGCTTAGAGCATCCATTAATAGCTTCCATGCATCCATCTTAGATTAATTATAGATTATGGATTTCACCTTTAAGCATCATTTTAGCTTAAATTAGCTTACATTAGCTTCTATTATCTTATGAATTACATAATTAGATCATTTATAGAATAAAATCATGGTAAGATAGCTTGCACTATGTTCATTTTTAGCATAATTTATGTTTTCACATGTCAAAAACCATGGTTTCATCGATTCTCTTCCATAGAATCGATTGAAACAAGCTCACTATCACTCGATTGGGAAAGGGTCATCAATCCACATCAACACGACACTAATTCCATAGCAAGATAAATTTCAATTGATTAGAGTAGATTTTTTCTTTAAATCTTTCATAAGTTTAGCATGTTAGGTTCCTTGATAAAATGTTTACTTTAAATTTTGATTGATTGATCTTGTTGAGATTTGAGTACTTGTGGCTCCATTATGCTTCGATTCTTCATGCATCAAGTGTAATTAGGCCCATACCAGTCTTGCTCTGAATTTATGGAATTTTTGAGTGTGTTTCTGAACTCCAAGGTTTGCACTTGCTTCTTTTTGGATCTCAAGCTCTGAAACTTCTGGATCTGACATGTAGGTGAGTTTTTTGTGAAGATGACAACTTTGGCAATGGAACTTTACAACTTTTACAACTTTGGACTCCAAATGATCTTCAAGACTTCAACCTAGTTCTGCAAACAAAAATAGACAAGATGGTAAAAACTTGTTGATTCTTAGTGAATGGGGGTTTTCCTTTTTCATACACCTTGTTGGTAATTAAACCTTGAAATGCAATAGAAATAATGAAGGAAATGGTGAATGAAAAAAATGCAATGCTACAACTCACCAAACCCTTTAAAGTCATCAATCTTGTGTGAAATGGCTAAATGGATATGGATCTTGAAATGCTTGATAGATCTTGAATTACTTGCTTGCTTGAATCAAAACCCTACATCACAAATGTTAACACAACACACATGATGCAAGAATAAACTTTGATATAATGCTTGAATCTTGATGATGGTTCCAAATGCTTGATGAATTTCTCTTGAATTCTCTTATGAACTCAATTATGCTATAATGAATGATCTCACAAAATACATAGATTCCTTAGGATGAAAATGAATGAATGAACCTTGTATTTATACTTATTTATCCTTAACATCCAAAAATTATATCACACCAAGCCGACATATGAATTCATTAAATGAATGAGGCTATATCTCGTCGGAATTTGAATTTAAATCCAAAAAATCAAGGAGGACTAAGACACCCTAGGTGGTGTCTTAGTCCCAAGTGATGAAACTTGGGGCACATACACCAAAAATGGGCCCAATTAAGATGCCTCAAAATCAGGGTCCTGAGGCCTTGGGGGGACAAAGATGCCCTAGGTGGCATTTTAGTCCCGACCAAAAATTAGGGACACACGGATCAAAATCATTGGGATATCATTTATGCATTGGAGAATGTCAGGATTAGCTAGAAATATATGCCATTCATAGGGCTTGTGGACATAAAATAGGACCAATTAAGCCATAAATGAGGATAAATAAAGCAAGGCGGGCCCAAACAAGTGTGAAAATGCAAGGGTATGCATTTTACTACACTATAGAGATGAAATAGTGCTAACTCCTAAATAGTACTATTGGATGCTATAATTTGAAGAAGCATTCTCATCTCTAGAGAATTAGCCACTCTTTTGAGAAAAAGAATTGTGGTAATAGAAAAAGTATCCCTTTTGTTTTTCCCTTACTTGTTTGGGTCGTCCTTGTGAACTAGGCTTAATATTGCCTTGGTTTAGTGTTGTAATGTGTTTAACACATTCAAATTAGGTCTTGGACCCTTTTGAATTAATGAGCATAAATCGTGCCTTACTAAAGTGTTGTGAAGTGTTGTAAGTCACTTTCACACTCTTCTAAGGTTTTATTAATTAATTACATCTAATAAACCTCTTTTTAATCAAAATAAAATTTAACCTTGCCTTATTTTAAAGTGTTGTAACCCACTTTCACACTTTTCTAGGATTTTCATTAATAATTAGGCTTTCTTATGCTTTAATTGGCCCTATTTTTCATCCATAAGCCTCATTTAATGCATCTTTTTTAGGATAATCTTGACACCAATCATTACCCAATCATAGAACTCATTTATTTCAGGCTTGAATGGCCCAAATTTAGTTATTTGGGACACATTCTCCACCTTGGGTGAATGAGTCCCACCTAGATTTTTAGGTCTCAAACCTAGTTTTACACCTTTCTAGGCATTTTTAAAAATGGTCCTAGAATTTAGGCCTAGTGGGACTCATTCACCACCTTGGTTGAATCCACCTTGGTTGAATGATTCTTGTGTGGTCCAAAATCAAAATTAATTCAAACTTGTGGTGGGATTTTATCCTCCTAGATCTACTGTTGGCTTGTAGTGTTGTAATTTTTAGAATTCTTGCATAATTGAGTATAAATACAAGGTTCTTTCATTCATTTTCACCTAAGACTTTTGTGAGAGAATTCCTTATAGAAAGTTTGAGTTCATAAGAGAATTCAACAAATTTTCAAGAGCATCCAAGAGTAGATTATCAAACATTTTAGAGTAGCATTCAATCATCAATGATCATGTCAGGGATTTCATGCATCATGTTATTTTAGAGCTAACAATTATGGTGTAGGATTTTGTGATTCAAGCAATTGTTCAATTCAAGATCTATCCAATTCAAACAAGAATCAAGGTCTACATCCATTGGATCCATAACATGAATGTTCACATCCTCTTCACATCCTCTTATTGCTAGGATTTGGTGAGGTTCAACATCTCATTTTTTCCATTCATCATTCTCCATTCTTATTTAATTTTATTTCAAGGATTGATTTCCAAAACAGGGTTTGACCAAGGCAAACCCTTATCCACTAACCCAACCAAATTTTCCCCTCTCCTTTGTGTGTGATTTTCAGGTCTAGGTTGTAGATTTCCTAAGGAGAACGATTGGTGAAAATTCATAAATCATTCAAAGTTGTCAAAGTTGTCATCAACCCTTAGAGAACCTTGGAGAAGACCTACATGTTGTAAATCAAGGTTTTGGATCCAGAAACCAATCGGGATGGGAAAAGTCGATAGAGAAGAGGAGGATCAACCTTTGAAGTTTCAAAAAATCCCAACTACATTGATTCACCACTTCTAGTGAGTGAGTCCCAGTTCTAGTCAATTTTTAGGTTTTTGTAGATTCAGATACCATTTTGGCAGATTCTTGTTCCTGCATAGTTTTCCAAAAATTGGACCGATTCGTCAAGCTTGGAGAATGAGTCCCAATCAACTTTAAAGTCAAAGTTTCTAATATTCTATACCTCCATGCAATCATTTCCAGATTTCAAGGTGCACACCTTCTTGTCTTTAGTTTTTTGTTTCATTTCATTCACTTTTATAGGTCATTTCATAGTACATTATATTCAATTAGGGTTTTTCATTCCATATTGCATTTCATTATATTTTCCATCTCTAAACTTGGTGGTGAAGCCATCCTCAATCATTAAACATAACCTAGGATACCCTATTGTCAGATCTCTCCCTCCATTCTTCATTGGATTGAGATCTCTAAGGTGTCCTTGAGTGTAGAAAGTGTGAAATAGGAACCTTGTCCTTGATCCCTATTCCTCCAAGGTGTGGAATAATATTTCATATACTACAATTTGGTGAACCTGCATTTAGAATATCTTTTTTATTTTATTTTGGGGTCCATCATCATCCTAGATCTAGCTTTCCTTGACTTTGCATTATCGTTTTGTATTAGTTAATTGGAATCTAAGGTTTCAAAAATTTTGCATTAGTGAAAGTGCATATAGGTTGCATTTTTTCATCTCAAATCATCAAAAATCATCTACAAACTACATTTTCATTTAGTTTATAAATCATACAAAATAAAAGAATAAAATTTAATTAAAAATTTCTGAAAATTTTGCAAAAAAAATCCCTACTAGGACTCATTCGCCACCTTGGTCGAATTAGTCCTAGTGTACATCTGAAACTTCCTTTTACAACATTAAAAACCCTATTTCTGAACTTCTTTTTCTTTCCATTAGTTATCTATTCAAGTGGGTTGAATTTATGTTTCGTTCATTTTATAAAATCTAGCTTAAATTGGTCCATTTCATGCATTGCTTAATTCCAAATTTGCATTCACAAGATTTCATTTTCAGCTCATTGCATACTGTAATCAGTAAATTATCTTGTTTGAAATCTGAAAATTGCATCTACACATTTCATTCTAGGCCTTTACATTGCATTTTAAGTTTGCATAGATTATTGTTCAAAAATGTTAGTTTCCGTCTTTTCCAAGTTTGTAAAGAAAAATTTCATCAATAAGCATGTTAGTCATTTATTCAATACATTACCTAGCTATGAGAGTCTCTTAGTGCAAGAGAGTGGAAATATTGACGCTTGCCTTAAACATACACCCCCTCTTATCTCTCCTATTGGTGAGAATAATGTGATAGAAGATGATACAAGCATGGAGATTCATGACAATCCTACTTGTTCTTCTCCCAATATCTCTCCTTTTAGTGACAAATGTATCTTGGAGAAAAAAGATACAATCATTGAGAATCATGAAGATATTTCTTGTCCTTCTCCTCATCCCCTTTGGGGAGATATTATAGCACAAGAGAATGAAATCATAGACACATTTCTAAACATTACTTTACCTAATCTCCATTCTACTGTTGATTATGAGAATGACTTAGTGGAAGAGGATGAGATTGTAAATGATGAGGATATGTTGGTGTTAGATGATAAAATATTTAAGGCCTCTAATAAACCTCTTTATGATCCTTCCCCTGCCTATCCTATTTTGCAGGATATTAAGGGACATAGGAATGAAAGCATAAATGATAATAAAAATCATACTTGTTCTTCTCCTAGTATATCTTCTAGTTGTGAAGAAGATACTTTGATGTTAGAAAACACAACCAATGAAAGTCATGAGAATCTTCTATTGGGAAACATTATCGAACAAGACAATAGCATTACTGATGAGCAAGACAATTCAACCATTGATCATTTCCCTACTTGCGATGAAGTCATTTTATAAGAACTAACCTTTGAATGTCATGAACATTTAGATGTAGTTCTCTTAACAACTCTCCTCTTAGGGAAGATATCATGGTGCAAGAAAATCTAAACATTGACACATGTAATGGGGCTTCCTTAGATAAAGATATGAAGTGACATTAGAATCCTATTCACTAAGAGATCATGCAAATAAGCACAAGATTGTTGAGGTTATGATGACACAAATTGGATCTCATTTAATTAGTGAACTTCCTAAGTCACGTTCCATTAGTGAATCACATAACAAAATAAGAGATTTATTGAAATCTAGGATGCAATCTAACAATGTTTTACAATAACCAAGATATAACATAGTTGCTCAAACATGTAGGGGACCACAAATTTCTCCCACAACATCACAATTTCCTCAACTTATTGTGCCTAATTTTGAAGATCTTAAAAAGACTCTTGCTAATATATCCATGTGGCAACTCATTCAGCCATCACCTATATACAAGTGTCTATTTCAAGAAATGTTTCAAATAAACTAGGAGGAGATCCAATCTTATATGAAATTGAATAATGTAACATCCTCCTTTGATCATATGCAAGTCACACAGTCAGAAATCACATTCCCTAAACATGAATTACCCTCACTTGAAATTCAAAACAAAAATGAAGCCTTGATGATAATGGTTATCATTAATGAGACTGCAGTTAGGCACACTCCCATACATAATGCAGCATAAATTAATGTGTGGAGCATTGACCTCCTAGACAAAATTGGCATGGAAAAAAGGCTTATTCAGCTTAATGATGATCATAAATTTGTGGCTTTTACAATGTTAATAGGCAACCATTAGGAATAATGACATTATCTATTGAGGTCGGACCTGTAGTGTTTCCTACTCCTATCCATATCATTCCAAGACCTCTTTCATACTATCTCCTCCTAGGGAGACCATGGATTGATGCTACACAAGGAGTCCCATCTACTCTTCACCGCACAATGTAATTTGAATACAACAACAAGATATACATGGTTGAAGTAGATGAATGAAGCTATGATTCATATGATCACAACACTTCCAACTCCCCTAATACTTTCATTCCAAGATCAAAAGTTGAACCTATAGAAGTTGATGCTAATCCTTCACCTACAAAAAAAATATTTAGTGATAATTGGGGGGTTTTAGATTTTATGCCTCATTTCAATAAAGTTTCCAAAATATCACCCTCGAAGTCCAAAGAATCATATACAAATGATTCATTTTCAAATACAAGTTATACTAACGATTGGGATTTTGCACCTTCCTTTATAGGACAGTGTCAAATCTCACAATCTAAACAAGAACAACCTTGTGTTTCATTCGCTCAACTTAGTTCTACAATATTACCTCATGGTGGTGATGGGGGATATACAACTCCCATCCGTCATGAAGGGACAATACATAACTTTAAAAAGGACTTGTGTTCTTGTGAAGAAGCCAATCCTTCTCAGAAGCATAAACCCCCTTCATTTGACTTAGAAGATTGTTATGGTATTAGATACGATCTCCCTCCTACACATGGATGCAATGAACACACGAAGTAAATTGGTATACTAGTCATACTCTTTCAATAAAGATTTAGGTGTACCACCCTTATCTCAACTTTCATCTAAAGCCTTATTATTTAGTGTGGGTATGACAGCTTGAGAAAATAAAGGAACATATTCTACTATTGATTAGGAGAGTATCTTGTCGAGACTCCTCAAAGATCATTTGATATCTCTCCCTCCAAGAAAATGAAAGAAATTTTACTATAAGAATTCATTTTGTGCATACCACAAAGTTCATGGTCATTCAACTTATGAATGTGAGGCTTTCAGTAACAAAATTCAACATATTAAGGATTGTGGTTCTCTTCCTTGCATTGTAGCACCTAATTCCTCTAACTGATACTTACTTTCATCCTATTCGGCTCATCCTTGTCCTACGCTAAGTGGGGGCAAGACTTTCATCCTATTCAGCTCATCCTTGTCCTACACTAAGTGGGGGCAAGGGGCTAGGTATCCTTGTCCTCGCATGTCACTCGTCATTGTCTCTTTTGGCTAGTTGATCACCTTTCATGAACATATATAAGAGCAAGCTTGGGATGTGTACAACATGCCTTAAGTTGCCTCACATGTGACATACTAAGTTATACATTTTTTTGGGAAGCCCCTCTCTTTCCTTTCATGATGTAGATTTGGCATAGGGATTTCCAAGTTGGCTCTCATGTCTTCTTTATTGTTTGCATTTATCTTTTGCTACATTAAATTAATTTCTCACAATATGGTGTTCAACAATTTCTTTAAAGTGGGGTCATACATTGGTGTTATTATATTACATTTTTCCTTTTTCATGGTTCATGGTGCAGTCTTATTACTTTATACGATACATGTTTTTCATTTTATGGATGACATTGAGTGTTATGTCCTTCAAGAGCATGATATCTCTTAGAATATTACATTCCTCTTAGTGGCTTGATGTGACACAATGCATCCCCTAAGTTGTGAATATTTTATTCTTTGATTGGTCCTCTCTTGGTGACATTACGCACAACATTCCCTAAGTTAAGACCTCACATGAACTAAGGAAGACTCCTTTGAACAACTCTTATTGTTGAATTTACATTCACAGTTATATGGCCACCTTCCATAATACAACTTGAATTCCTATAGAACCATCTTGTTTGTTTGTGAGCTCCAAACATACAAATTTTTTCTTGCCTCATGAAGCTCGAAAATCATTTTGCATGGCGCATTATTAAATTTATCAGGAGGCATTACTTTGGTCTAGTTTGATAGGAAGCCAACTGAGGGATGACTTTCCCCATAGCCACTCACGTGTGTGTGAGTGCATACCAGCCATGAGTGTATGTTTCTCACCTTCATGGACTTCTCACCTAGTGGACAACCAAGAGTTTTTTTGCCTTAGAGTGAGTATGCATTTTTTTGGACAAACAACCTAGATTTGATCCATATTGTGATGGGAAAATAGTCGAAGCTTGATTCAACTCTCTTTTATCTTTTACCTTTTCTCTTTTTCCATGTTTGATAGTGCATGTTTGTGCTTTGTTTTATCTCTTACATTATTCTCATGTGTTTTTTTTGTTGTGCCTATGTTGGTTTGTCATGGGATCTTATTTTGGGGGCTTTTCCACCTCCTATGATTTTTGTCATCCTCTGTCATGCATATAGGTCAATTTGAACACCTCTTGATGCATGTTTTTCTACTTTAGTGTGAGTTTGAAGCTAGTTCATCCTCTAACTCAAGTGGGGGCTAAATGTGGTAACAAAAAATGTATTCCTTTTGCTTTTCGCTTACTTCTTTGGGCCCTCCTTATGAACTAGGCTTAATATTTCCTTGATTTAGTGTTGTAATGTGTTTAACACATTCAAATTAGGTCTTGGACCCTTGTGAATTAATGAGAATAAATGCTACCTTACTAAAGTGTTGTGAAGTGTTGTAACTTACTTTCAAACTCTTCTAAATTTTTATTAATTAATTACACCTAATAAACCTCTTTTTAATCAAAATAAACTTTAACCTTTCCTTATTTTAAAGTGTTGTAACCTACTTTCACACTTTTCTAGGCTTGTCATTAATAATTGGGCTTTCTTATGCTTTAATTGGCCCTATTTTGCATCCACAAACCTCATTTAATGCATCTTTTTTGGGGGTAATCCTGACACTAATCATTACCCAATCATAATTCAAGTGTTTCAAGTTTGAATGGCCCAAATTTAGTGATCTAAGACTCATTCACCACCTTGGCCGAATGAGTCCCACCTAGAGTTTTAGGTATCAAACTTGGTTTCACACCTTTCTAGGAATTTTAAAAAATGGTCCCAAAATTTAGGCCTGGTGGGACTCATTCACCACCTTGGGTGAATGAGTTCGTGTGGTCCAAAATCAAAATTAATTCAAATTTATGGCATGATTTAATCCTCCTAGATTCGATGTCGGCTTGTAGTGTTGTAATTTTGGGAATTCTTGCATAATTTAAGAGTATAAATACAAGGTTCTTTCATCCATTTTCACCTAAGACTTTTGTGAGAGCATTCCTTATATAAATTTTGAGTTCACAAGTGCATTCAAGCATTTTCAAGAGCATTCAAGATAAAATTATCAAGTATTTTAGAGAAGCATTCAATCATCAATCATCATGTCAAGTATTTCATGCATCATTCTTTTTTAGAGCTAACAATTGTGATGTAGGATTTTGTAATTCAACCAAGTGCTCAATTCAAGATCTATCCTATTCAAGCAAGAATCAAGGTCTACATCCATTGGAGCAATATCATGCATGTTTGCATCCTCTTATAGCTAGGGTTTGGTGAGTTGCAACATCTCATTTTATTCATTCATCAGTCTCCATTCTTATTTGATTTCATTTCAAGGATTCATTTCCAAAATGGGGTTTGACCAAGGCAAACCCCTATCCACCAACCCAACAACATTTTCCCCTCTCCTTTCTATGTGATTTGCAGGTCTAGGTTGCAGATTTCCTAAGGAGCAATATTGGAGAAAAGTTGCAAATCATTCAAAGTTTTCAAAGTTGTTATCAAGCCTTGGAGAACCTTGGAGGAGACCTACAAGTTTTAAATCATGGTTTTGGATCTGGAAAGAAATCAAGAAGGACAAGGCAAATAGAGAAGAGTAGGAGGGTGATCCCACAATAGTGGTTTACAATTTTTGGCCAAACTAGACACTAAAATTATTATTTTTAACTAAATCTTCACATTCAGGCACATATAGCGGCTAAACCGTGAGGAATTTGAAGATGATGCAAACTAGAGTCTCATCAAATTTTGTCTGCAGATTCTAAAAATATTTTTTTCAAAATTTTTGGAATAAGATTGCATTTATTTTTCCATCTCCCACGAAAACTGGTTTTTTTCAGAAAACAACATTTTTAAAAAGTGACGCTCACCGTATACAACATAACATTTTTTGTATGAATGATAAAATTCTAATTTTTTTAAATTTAGATTTGTAACTATGATATATAGCACTTTAATTTGGTCTCATAGTTTTTTATTGAATATTTTTTCCTTAATAGAGTTTCGAAGTCAAACCAATTGCAATTCAGACATAGGCGGATTGTATATAACCTAACTTGTTCTGTATGTATTGAAATTCAATTTTTTTTTTTTAATGGATCAAGGAAATCAATACCCAACACGAACATGCTTTTTTTAAAATTATTTTGATAATTTGCTATTTTTTCACATGTGAAAAACAAAGAGCTTGATTTTCGGTGAAAAACCTATGTTTAATAAAACTAAAAAAACATATACATAATTAAACCAAAACATATTAAAATTATATTCATGGGATAGCTCATTTCGAGGACTACCATAATCATTTCAAATAAATTTTAAATTAATTCATTTTATGCCCCAAAAGGTAGATCAAAAGTGATTTTTTATTAGCATTTTGATAGGTGTAAAGGAGACTCATTTATAGGTATGGTTTAAAACTAGCAAGGTTCTATCCAAGGGGATTTGATATAAGGTGGTTTGATCAAACTCTATTCAATTGGAATCCTCAAAATGAAACTTGTAAAGGCTTAAATAATTATATTTTCTAAAAATATGTGATTTCAGCAAGAATCAGTTCCTCTCAGAAATTGTAAACCAACTTTGTGGGATCACCCAGGATTAGCCTTTGAAGTTTCAGAAAATCCCAACTAAACTGATTCACCACTTTTGGTGAATGAGTCCCAGTTTCAGTCAAATTTTTAGGTTTTTGCAGATTCAGATACCTCTTTGGCAAATTCTTGTTCCTACATAGTTTTCCAAAAATTGGATTGATTCACCCAAATTGATGAATGAGTCCCAGTCACCATTAAAGTCAAAGTTTCTAGTTTTGCAGAACTCCATCTAGTAATTTCTAGAGTTCCTGGTGCACACCTTCTTTTCTTCAATTTTCTATTTCATTTCATTAACTTTTCTAGTTCATTTCATAGTACATTACATTCAGTTAGGGTTTTTCATTCCATCTTGCATTTTATTATCTTTTCCAAGTCTAAAATTGGTGGTGAACCCCTCCTCAATCATTAAACATACCCTAGGATACCCTATTGTCAGATCTCTCCCTCCATTCTTCATTGGATTGAGATCTCTAAGGTGTCCTTGAGTGTAACAAGTGTGAAATAGGAACCCTATCCTTGAGCCCTATTCGTCCAAGGTGGGCAGTACTATTTTATATACTACAAGAACATATATGAGAAGATATAAGTATTTTTTTTTATTACTTGTTTAGATCTATAGTGTTATTTATTACATAATTAGATACATCATCTTGCTCATATTACATTACTTGTAAAAATATTATATTTTATATCATTTTTTATTCATATAAAAAAGAAAACATCAAAAAATCATTTCCTAGTATGCCATTCCATAGGTAGTCTATATTAGTTGGAAGAATGAATTTCATTCCATAGATAACTTTATTGTTCAAGCATAAGAAATTTTATTTTGTAGAGTCTTTTATTCAATATAAATAATTTTATTTCATAATTAATTTGTTCAATTTGGCATAAGAATTTTTTGTTCTTAGATCAATCTCTTAAACTTATGCATTATATTAAACATATTTTCCTTTTCTAATTGATTAATAAAGTACTAGCAAAGAGCCCCACACTAACCTTGTGCATATAGCCTTTGGACACTACTTGGATTGATAAGATAATTATCTAATAAAGTATGAGGTTCAATGAAACTTGTCACATATAATGGTGTCAAATGTTGTTGCATTGTATTCTAGTTCTTTCAACTTCTACTCATAAACTATTGAATTCATATTTGCATTTTGCAATCCCATCATTATCTTGCTAATGAATAATAGAATATAGACTAGTGACAATTCAATTAGGTTTGCAATTGTTCCTAGAAGGCTTAGATTGATTGGTAAATAATTTTAAAAGAATTTATTAATAAAATTATTATTTTTTTGTTATGCTTATCTTTCTAAAAGAGTTTTGAATTTAATATTGTTTATGGGATGAAATAAACCTATATGCTTGACAGAGCTCAAAGAAAATGGAGAGGTGAGCCCTCTCTCATATGTTGGATCTATTTTTACAAAGAAATTTGCATTTGCTTCCTTAAAAAGCAAACATACCCCAAAATTAGTATGAATGGAAGTTCTTAGAAAAGATTAGAGGTAGAAATTAGGAAAAGGCTTGAACATACCTTAAAAAATATTCATAAATGTATTAGTTGTCTTCATTTAGTTGACATCATGTTTTTTGAAACCAATGAGAAAATATATAAACCTATAAAAACCTTCAAAATGGTTGTGTTAATCACCCTTTATGTGCCAAAGACACTATTGGATGTCCATTGCCACCTCCATGTTGGAAACCATATCTGTAGACATAAAGGGTAAATTAGAGAATGAATAAGGAAAGCTCTATGCTTGTTAAGTGAAGAATAAAATATTTGATTGGGATTTCCATGTACTTCTCATTAGATCCAATCAATAAATAGGGGAAAGGATCCACTAGCTCAACATGTACCAATTATTGTAAGGGTACTTGTCATACTTTGATCCATTGAATGAATATATTTTCATTATTGTTTGAATAAAAAAATATCAATAAACATTTTAATAAGTTTCAATCATAATTTATTCCTACATATGTCATTAATATGTCAAAATATGTATAACTACTCATCATCTCATAAAAAAATACAAATATTAGTAGTCAAAATCTAGTTCCACATAAGAACTTAGTCAATCTAATTTATTGCTAATAAAGATTACATACTAAAATATTATGTGCTTATTCTCGCATTTAATAGTTTAACCTTGTGTAATCTTACAAATCATTTGTCTAAAGACATACAATATTATTATTATATTAATCACATACTTAATAATATAAAATACAATGATAATTACAAAAGTTGTGATTTGAACCCATGGCGAGAGTAGTAGAAAATAGGCTAACTTACCACAACAAATTAATATTTCAAAATTAATGGCAGTTTTTGAGAAAAGGAAAAGCAATCGAAGTTCATACACTGTACATCGCTAATAGGGGACGCTATGAAAGGAACAGGGAAAATGGAGTACCAAAAATGGCTTGATGGCGTCTTGTGGACTGCCTGCAGTGCCGTATTATTTTTGGAAGATATTTAATGCTCTATTAAAGGTTTGCCATGGAAAGCAAGAACATATTTAATGCTCTATTCAATTACTCGGGCTCTTTATTCCGTTCGGAGTTAAGCTACTCACTGTTTACTGCATTGAATTTTATTCTGTATATTACTGCTACTTGTTGAAAATGGACAATGACACTTACTGTTGACTAGTCAGCATTGAAGTAATTACCTCATGTGACTTATCGGAATTCTGTACGTCCAACGAAGATATCTCTATGTGCTTACAACTAATGCTTTGGGTTATATGTTTCAAAATGCATCCAAAATGAAGATCATATCTGGTATTTCCATCCTTCGAAATAATGTTGTTATCAACCTTCATTACGCTGATGACAGCTTGTTAGGAATGGAAGCAGAGTAAACATGGGGAAATCATGAGATATCTTGGGATACCATTTGGTCTCTCCGATATGTGGAGCTGGTATCTTAACAGTGTCAAAACTAAACTCTTTTACTCGGGAAATAAATTTCTATCTTTAGCTGACAAAATTCAAGTGGCTAACAAAAAATTTCTAGCCACTCATGTTTACTACTCATCTTGTTGGGTGCCTTCAAATAAAGGCTACGGGGACTTAGTTAAAATCATTCAACTTTTTTTATGGACCAAATGGGATGGTAGTATTGGTTTTATTGCCACCTCTTGGGATCACTACATTCAGCCCAAATGTAAAGGAGGCTTGGGGTTGATAGACCCAAAAATGCAAGAGATATGTTTAGCATCTAAATGGATCATTAGAGCTACTATAGGTGATTAACCTTGGAAAATCTTTATTCGGAACATAATTCACCTTGCCTTGGTTAAAGGAAAATGGCAGGTTGTGGGTTGGCTAGATAAAATCCTTCATGCCTCATTTTTCTCAGTTAAAGCATCACCCTCCTTTCAATCAATTTGAAAGGCTTGGAAAATCACCAGTCATTTTTTAAAGTGGAGAGATGCATCACTTCAACATGGGTTCAACTTCTCATCTTCATCTATCTGGTGGAACAAACATATTTTATACCAAGGGCAGCCTCTAGTCTTAAGTTTTCCAAAATAGTATTATTTTCTATATAAAAAAGGAATCAAGAAGGTGATAGATCTTTGGGATTTTAGTACTTTGAATTGGTTACCATGGTTTGCAATGCAAACTCAATTCAATCTGAGCAACAAATATAAAACATTTATGATCTTTGTTCAATCTTTGGTTCCGTTAGAACTCTCAATGAAACTATGTACTCCTATTCAATGTAGCTTTTTCAAAGATTGGCTATGGTTATCAACTCACCCTTTCTTATTTTTTCCTTTAAAAAAGATATATCAACAGTTGCTCCCTGAATTGCCTATGAAATCTTGTCTGAGCTTGAAATGGAATTGCAAATTCAATGAAAAGTACTGGAAAAAACTTTTTGCTCAAATTTGGAAGACAAAAATTAATGCAAAGGATCAATTAATGGCTTGGAAGATACTACATTACAAACATCCTATTGGAAGCAAGTTGAATTGTATTATGGTCCAACCTCTTAATTGCCACTTTTGCTAGAAAAATGAAGATATGAGACACATTTTTTGGGGATGCCAGATTGTTAAAAAACAATGGAATGTTGTGTTTCACAATTTGCCTGCTATTTTTTATCATAAACTTAATTGGAAAGAGGCTTTTCTTGGAGTTGGGATTCATAACAATATTATTGTTGATGGAATTTGTCATGTTGTTTTGTTACATTTATGGAGAAACAGATGTAAAGTAGTGTTTAATTTCAATAATTATCATCCAAATTTTGTGTTTCTAAAGCTTTACTCTTACATATTTTACTATCTTGCTTCCCTCTTCTCTCTTCTACAGGTGGATTCCTCAAAGAATTTAAAAACAAAGTATCATATGCAATGCATCAAACGACAAGTGGATCAGCTGCTCGTAAATCAGACTATTTGTATTGCCCAAGGGTTAAAACCATTCTTGCAAAGTTCATTGATCCTCCTTTTATTGTTGCTCTCCTGGTTACACAGTTACTTGTTCCTCTGATTTTACTGGTTTGTTGTTGTCCTACTGGAATCAACATTTTGTAGCCAAGTTGTACATTGTCTTTGTAATCAGATTTTGCATTATGTATTTAGTTTTTGTTGGTTTTTGTTGGTGTTTTGTTGTTGTCCAACATAATTTGACATTCTATGGTCAAGTTTTATGTTTTGTAATTGATAATTTTTTTCGAATACCTAATTTCCAACTCTCAAATTGTATCATCAAAATAATATCACCTAGGTACTACTCTAAAGAGAACAAGTGACAATTGTTGGTGTATTTTGAATTGTTTCACGAAATAATTATATTGATAATATTAAATAAAAATTGAGGTTGTAGATATTGTTATTTATTATTGTGTATTTGGTGTTTGGTTTTGCAGATTGATATGTTATCTCTTATCGTTTGTTCTTTTATAGACCAAATAATTTGATATTAATTATTATTTTCAATTGATTGTTTTATTTTATGAATTGATATATTTGAATGACTAACTATTTGCATTGGTAAATGTGGTTGTAGATCAAATTCATGTATAGTTTAGTCCAGTTTCTTATTGCAGTTTTTTAACTACTCTTTATTCTTTGTAATGTATTTCTTCAATACAAAAAAAAATGTTGTTTGAAATATTTATGAAAGGGTTTGCATCATGAAATAAGATAGAGTATGATTAAGGTTTCATAGATGGTGGTAATTTTTTTTTTATTAGTAAAGTAATTACTTATTTACCAACAAGGTAATTAAATTTTATTAAAGATTAATGATTAATCATTTACTGACAAAAAATTACTATTTACCATATAAGCATCTTGCAAGTTATGAAGTTTTTGTGTGCCCAAGTTCCGAAGAGGTTGTTATGAAACTTGTTATTGTCTTTTCTATGGTATTATTAAACTAATAACACCTTGGAAAAAATGATGAAAACTACCTTGACAGAAAAGACAAACTATTACATATCTTTGTAAGTTAAAACTCTCAAAGGCTATATTAAGCATGCTTTGATTTTTACAAGGGTTTTCGGTATGTGAAAATGACTTTAACACAACATTCAGGTGTTGAATTTCTATATAATCAATTCTTCACGAGGTAGAAGTAAGAGGGAGAGAATGTTGTGAATTTTTTGTTCACATGTACCTAAGTAAGTGTATGAATAGAGTAAATAAAACTCTATGCACACGTGTTGTTGAATTGAAGAATCAATAGAAGATTAGGAAGTGGATGTGGTGTAATCTTTCATTTAAATATAATAGATGTTTGGCCTCTTTTCTTGGTGGATTCTTTTTCAAAATACAAATCTTCACATAAACTTTGTGTTGTGTAATGATTTTATAGGGTTTCTTCCACTCTTGTGTTGTTGATTTGTGCCTTTTTTTGTGTATATCTTATGGTGATGTTATCTTGTTTTTAACATTATTTTAAGTTCATCTATGGTGATTGTATTAAGCATGTTAAAGTGGTTGATTTAATCATCATAAATATTTTGAACCTCTCCTTGTTAATTTGATATTAAGGTATCTTAATTTTAGATTTACATACAATTTTTATATTTTCATATTGTAGTTGTATAAGCCTCGTATTTCACCAATTTCTATAATACTTTGAATAGAGTTTTAATGATTACAATTTGATTATATATATATATAATCAAAAATTAGTACATATCATTTTGTACATCACTAGCAAACAAATATTTTCAAAATGTTATGAAGCAAGTTTGTAGTTTGAATACCAACAAGAGATACATTTGCATCAGGTTTTGCCCATTGTAGGTTGTTCTTGGTTTTTTTAAACATTTAGTTAATAAAAGTAGCTAAGGGTGTAATGTGATTGTTTATTTTTGTATAATATTATTATAGTTGATTTATGTTGAAAAAAATTCATGTAGGGTGTGCTTGTTGTTTTAAACATTTAGTTAATAGAAGCAGGTGTAATGTGATTGTTTGTTGTTGTATAATGTTAATATTATTGTTGATTAATGTTGCAAAAATAAAAACTAAAAATTCATATGGGTGTGCTTTGTTGTTCTAAACATTTAGTTAATAGAAGTAGGTAGGGGTGTAATATGAATGTTTGTTGTTGTATAATATTATTATTATAGTTAATTAATATTGCAAAATAAAAAAATTATTCAATTATACAAATTATATATATATATGTATTCTTATCTTTTTGATAATGTGATATTTATGTAATTTTTGTCTTGGTAAATTATATTATTACATATATATTTTTTTAAAATCTCCATCTTAATGGGTAGATTTTATTGTGATATTTAATACACACTTTTTTTTTATTATTGAAAAATGTTGAATACAAATAAAGAATGCAGCAAAAATTGCAAAAAAATAGTTCATTAGACCGATGATAGTAGCCTAAAAAATACTATCAATAACAAAACAATGTATATCTTGACCACAAAATGTCAAATCATGTAAGACAACAACAAAGCACCAATAATCTAATTACAAAGACAATGTACAGCTTGGCAGCAAAATGTTATTCTAGAAGGACAATAACAAAATAGTAAGATCAAAGGAACAAGTAACCGTAATTAGGAGAGCAACAATAAAAAGGAGGATCAATCAATTTTGCAAGAATGGTTTTAACCCTTGGGCAATACAAATCTTCTGATTTTTTAGAAGAAAATATGCATTGAGTAAACTCACATTTATTTAATAAGCTTTAAAAAAATTACCAATTATTAAATAAAATATGTAAAAAAACTCACATTTATTTAATAAGCTTTAAAAAAATTACCAACAAGAAATAAAATATGTAAAATACTACAAGTCAACAATGTAATTATATGATGATGTATGTCCTAGTACTCATGTCATTCAAGTCATTAATAGTTTGAAATTTGATTCAATGAATTAAATGCATTGCATTGCACATAATTTAGGAAAAAAATAAAAAATCCGAAATAGACAATTAAAAATAGACTATATAAAATTGTTGGTCAAGTTTTTAATTCTAGATGTTCATTGGTTGGACTCCCACTATCAGTTAAAAAAATTGCATGCAATGAATGCATTAGTATTTGCCTTGGGAAGAACTAATAATACTTTTACGGAAGTAGACGAGCTTTCTACTTTACTTTGGTCAAGTTAAATTAGATATTGAACCCGACTATATGACATGAAAATAATTGGTAATCAAGATTTCATAAGCTTCCAATTATAGATTATAAGGATTTTTTATGATTATTTAATTGATAAAAAATTAAAACGAAAGGTAAGTTCAATTGTTATCATACCAATCACAGAGCTAGTTGTACAATATTATAATGGACGTTGATCACTATTTATGTTAATATATATGAGAATATTTATTAGTAATATAATTATTTATATAATAATGCTAATTAAAGTTGAGCATCCACTAATATAATCTAATATTTGGTAACATTATTATAGTCAATTACTAAAACTTCAAACATGTAAAGAGAAAATAGTTTTTACATTCATACTAGTGATTTGATTCAACTATATACATTAATAAATTGTGTCTATCAAGTTTTATATATTAGAAGTTAACAATTTAGATGTAGCAAATTAGTACTACATGTTGAAGTAGTAGCAATATCCATAAATGGATGTAACTAAAATCATAGTCAATATTTTTCCACTATATTTACTATATTTTATGGGGGATAAGAGTGGAAGGAAGTCATAGAATATTTGATCCAATAAAATCTCCAATTAAACTATACAAATAATTTTTTTCTAACAATTCAACAAGGCAATGATTTCCAACTTGGTTTCAAAAAATAGGTGCACTATGTTGCAAGTATATGTAGTTGGTCTTGTCATTGATATCAACAAGCTTGTGTTATCATTGGTGTCAACTATACATGAGGAGGAAGGTGATTATTGCTGCAAGAGTATGGACAGTTGATGTTGTTAGTAATGCTTTGATTAGTTGCATTATATTGTCATTAGTAAGCTACTAATGTCAACCTCTAGTGTTGCTTTGAATTTCGCCTATGGATGTATAGTTGAGATACTATGTTGTAGAGGTGATGAGGTAGTGTTGAAGATGATGAGAATGTGGTTCTGGTGCTTGATTTCCAAGTGCTTTTGAGAAAAAATGATAAAAAGGGGAAATAGTGAGTTGTAGTGGTGATTTGGGTTGCATATTAGTGTTCTAGTTTTGGTTCACATTTCTTTTGTGTTAAAGATCTTCTTGCATAGTTTGGATATGTTGATCAAAAGTGTTTGGGGTGTTATATCTAGAATTTGGTGTGTTGGATTGTTGTGCAAAGGAAGTTGTGTTCAACTATGTGTGAACTATGGCTTGCAAAGGTATTTGGGAGAAATATTTTTTCTCCTCATTTCTATGTAGAGTAACTTCAAGTCTTGCATATTTGAAGGTGTTCTAATAATGTGGGTATCATTCTTTAGTTTAAAGTGTTCAAGGTTGAGTGCTTTAGAAGTCAGTATCTTGAGTTGTAGTGTATGGAAGAATTGTTTGAGTGTACTGGGTGTGTACATTATTAAAGTGAAAGTTGTTGCAAAGCAATTTGTTAGATTTTAGGGTGCTTTTGGAACATTCTAGATTGTGTTAAGGTGACATTTTTTGTACTTGATTTGTGTTCAGATCAAAGGAAACATGTACTTAAAAGTTTAATGGTGTTTACATAGATACAACCAACCTTGGGTGTTTACACTAATTACGAAGTTCCTTTAGTGTTTGTAGAAGTGTGGCATGGCATATATGAGTGGATTTAGGCCCTATCCAAGGTGTTTTGTGGTCCTCCTTCATTCCTTTCCATCGTGGGAATTTTTTGGTGCTTTCCTAATTTGAATTTACATGGTTGAGGTGCATAGTCGATCTTGGAGAATATTTTCAAGGTTATAGATGGTATAAATAAGAGATGAGTTGTGGTATGAAAAGATAGATGAGTATGATGTGAGTGATATGAATTGTAGAGTTGTAAGGTGTGAATTTGAAAAGTGCAGTATAATCTTTTGTGTGATAGATTATTAAATGGAGTGAGCAAAAGGTGTCTACAATTCTATAGTCAGACTATGAAGGTGTTTGTGATATTGTGGCAGATAATTTTTTTGCATTGAGATAGATAAATATTGTTGTAATATTTTTCTCTACCTTCTTTTCTATTTGAGCAATGAGCCTTTAGTAGTGTGCCTTTCTTTCTTATGGGTAGCGTGCACTTCAGTAGTGAGCCCTTTATAATCGGTGCTCATATTACTTTATATTATGAGCTAATCCTCACTGTGGTTTTTCCCTTCTTGGTTTTTCCACGTGTGTCACCAAAAAGTGTATACTTGGGCACTTTTTCACTCATTTTGGCCTTGACTACCTTAATTTGGCCTTGTAAGCTTGTAATTCATCAATAACATAACAGTGTTTTAGTAAGGTGTTGTGAAGTGTTGTAATGCATTTCCTCACTTTTCTAGGACCCTTTCAACATAATTGACCCAAATAATACATTCTTACACATTCTTAAGCCTTGAGATAGAGTTTTGTAAAGTGTTATGTTGCATTTTCACACTTATATTGGCTTTTCACCCCTAAATTAATCCTTTTTATATGCTAATTTTCCCTTTTAATGCATCATTAGTCTCAACCTAAGTGTGTTTCAAGAGGAAAATATGTTAAACTTTGTTAAACATAAATTAATTCCTGACTATCATCAAAATTTGCTTAGGTGGACTAGGTTGCGAGTTTGGGTGACCTGGTCCCTTTAGGCATAAAATTCAAATAAAAATTAAAATTAACGGGAATATTGCCTCCTAAACCCTAAGGTCGGCCTATTAGGTTGCATTTCAGGAAAATTAGGGTTTCAGATACATAAATAAGGGTTTCTACCTCCAATTTGCCTCTCTCTTGGTTCATTTTTACTCTCAAGCTCACTTTCACTCTCTTGCACTCTCTCAAGCACTCTAGCAACCAAGACTTCACAAGAAAGCATACGAGCATTAGGGTTTTTAGGTTATCTCCATTGGAGCTACTCATGCAATTTGAAGACCATCAACAATTTTTTGGTAAGAATTTCCATTGTGTCATCTTGCAATCTTACATTACTTTGCTTTCATCTCATTTTGGTTTAATCACCTACAAAGTGGTTAGACTTAGACAAACCCCTATTATCCTAACCCAAAAAAATTTTGGTCTTTGCATGTGTTGGTAGGTCTTTTGATGTAGATTAGGTGAAGGACAAAGTGTTGCAAGAATTACCCACATTCTCCTCAAGTCAACTCCAAATCTCAAACCCTAGTACGTCAACATTGAATAAATTACCTCATGTGACTTATTGGAATTTTGTATGTCCAACGAAGATACAAAGTTTTCGAATACCTATATCACATGCATAAAAAATCTCACCATGATAAATGTCTTGCAATAGTTTTTGAATACCTGATTTCAACTCTCAAATTGTACCATCAAAATAATATCACCTACGTACTCAAAAAAATACAACTCGTGACAACTATTGGTGTGTTTTGAATTGTATCACGAAATAATTATATTGGTGATATTAAAGAAAAATTGAGGTTGTAGATATTGTTTTTTATTATTGTGTATTTGGTGTTTGGTTTTGTAGAGTGATATATTTTTGATATTGATAAGAAGCAAAACCAAGGTGATGTCCCTTAAAACAAGACCATACAGGCCATTCACAGTAGATTAACAAAACAACACATAAACAGTAGACCAACAAGCCTAACCAACATCCTCAGTAAAACATATAAAAAACAACTAGCATCAAAAAACCTAAATACTAGCAGACTTCAACCATAGCTAAAATATAACAAGTTTTAATCATAGACCACCAAGGGTCCAACCAGTCATAGAGAAAAAAAAAAACTAAAAGAGTCCATAGCATAAACTAAATGGAAGTTGACCAACTAGTCATAACCAAAAAACCCATAAACCCAAGACACTAATCCTTTTTACCACTACATGGTTTAACGAGCTTTATGGTAGCCCAATCTTCCACAAGGAAGCTAAGAAGCACCTTCTTACCAAACTCTTCCTTGGCATCGTCTACCGACATGTCCTTCTGCAGAGACATAACATAGTGGCAGACCTGTGCATGATCTTCAAGGTGAAACGTGTAACCTCTTGCAGCCTATTTTCCAGACTCTCCATTTTGTTTTTCAAATTGGCAACCTCCTCCTAGGTAGCAACCTGTTTACTATAATCTTCCTTCATGGGAGTCTTGTCATCCGCAACACTCGAAGCCCTGGATTTAGCTTCCATAATTTTAATAGAGGTAGGGCCTTTTTTCAGGATTTCTAAAACATGGGAGGAGCTACTAGCAGAGGCTGAGAGGGCCTTCTCCCCCACCTCCTTATCCTTCATTCTTTTACTCTTACTGTTGTTCCCATTATCAGAGTCTGAGGCCTCCTTAAAACTCTTACCTTTTTCTTGCCTGGTGACTAGTCAATTAGACCTGCGGGGAGTGTTAGTCTCCTCGGTGATCTCAATGTCCGAATCAATTTGGTGGAGTCGAAATTTAGTCTTTTTAGAAGCTTTAGTCTACATTCTCAGGGTGGGGGCTATACATTTTTTATCTTTTCGCTTCATCGCAGGCACCTGAGCAAAGGAAGAGTCCTGTGGGGAGGTTTTCGAAGCCAAGTTTTTGAGATATTTTTTCTTGCTAGGGCCAGGGGTCTCAATGATACTAACAAAGTGATATGTTATCTCTTGTAGTTTATTCTTTTATAGACCAAATAATTTGATATTTATTATTATTTTCAATTGATTGTTTTATTTTGTGAATTATTATATTTGAATGACTATTAACTATTTGCATTGGTAAATATGGTTGGAGGTCAAATTCATGTACAGTTTGGTCTAGTCTCTTATTACAGGTTTTTAACTATTATGTATTCTTTGTAATGTATTTCTTCAATACAAAAAAAATTGTGGTTTGAAATATTTATGAAAGGGTTTACATCATGAAATAAGATAGAGTATGATTAAGGTTTCATCGATGGTGGTAATTATTTTTTTATTAGTAAAGTAATTATTTATTTACCAACAAGATAATTAATTTTTATTGGAGGTTAATGATTAATCATTTACTAATAAAAAGTTACTATTTACCATATAAGCATCTTGCAAGTTATGAAGTTTCTGGGTGTCCAAGTTCCCAAGAGGTTGTTATGAAACTTGTTATTATCTTTTCTATGGCATTATTAAGCTAATAACACCTTGAAAAAAAGGATGAAAGCTAACTTGAGAGAAAATACAAACCAGATGCATATCTTTGTAAGTTAAAACTCTAAAAGGCTACATTAAGAATTCTTTGATTTTTACAAGGGTTGTCGGCATGTGAAAATGACTTTAACAAAATATTCAGGTGTTGAATTGTTATATAATCAATTCTTAATGAGGTAGAAGTAAGAGGGAGAGAATGGTGTGAAATTTTTGTTCACATGTGCCTAAGGAAGTGTATGAATAGAGTAAATAAAACTCTATGCAAATGTGTTGTTGAATTGAAGAATCGATAGAAGATTAGGAAGTGGATATGGTGTAATCTTTCATTTAAATATAATAGATGCTTGACCTCTCTTCTTGGTGGAATTTTTTTCAAAAAACAAATCTTTGCATAAATTTTGTGTTGTATAATGATTTTATAGAGTTTCTTGCACTCCTATGTTGTTGATTTGTGCCTCTTTTTTTTGTATATCTTATGGTGACATCTTCTTTTTAACATTATTTTATGTTCATCTAAGGTACTTGTATTTAGCATTTTAAAGTGGTTGATTTAATCATCATAAAGAGTTTGAACCTCTACTTGTTAATTTGATAGTAAGGTATCTTAATTTTAGATTTGCATACAAATTTTAGATTTACATATTGTAATTGTATAAGCCTTGTATTTCACCAATTTCTATCATACTTTGAATAAAGCTTTGATGATTACAATTTGATTATATATTTTTTCTTTTTAGCCAAAATTTAGTACATATCATTTTGTACATCACTAGCAAATAAATATTTTCAAAATGTTACTGAAGCAAGTTTGTAGTTTTAATACCAACAAGAGATGCATTTGCATCAGGTTTTTCCCATTGTGGGGTGTGCTTGGTTGTTCTAAACATTAAGTTAATAGAAGTAGTTAAGGGTGTAATGTGATTGTTTGTTGTTGTGTAATGTTATTATTATAGTTGATTTATGTTGAAAAAAATTCATGTGGGGTGTGCTTGTTGTTTTAAACATTTAGATAATAGAAGCAAGTGTAATGTGATTGTTTTTTGTTGTATAATGTTATTATTATAGTTGATTAATGTTGCAAAAATAAAAAATAAAAATTCATATGGGTGTGTTTTGCTTTTTTAAACATGTAGTTAATAGAAGAAGGTAGGGGTGTAATATGACTGTTTGTTGTTGTATAATATTATTATTATAGTTAATTAATATTCCAAAATAAGAATATATATTCAATTATACAAATTATATATATATATATATATATATATATATATATATATATATATATATATATATATATATTCTTATCCTTTTAATAATGTGATATTTATGTAATTTTTTCCTTGCTAAATTATATTGTTACATATATATTTCTTTAAATCTCCATCTTAATGGGTAGATTTTATTGAAATATTAATTGTAGATAGATAAATTTTATTGTGATATTTAATACACACTTCTTTTTTTATTATTGAAAAATGTTGATTACAAATAAAGAATGCAGCAAAAACTGCAAAAAAAAAATTCATTAGACCAATGACAGTAGCCTAAAAAAGACTATCAATAACAAAACAACATACAACTTGACCACAAAATGTCAAATCCTTAAGACAACAATAAAGCACCAACAACATCCAAATACATAATGCAAAATATGATTAGAAAGACAGTGTACAACTTGGCAATAAAATGTTCATTCCAAAAGGACAACAACAAAACAATAAGATCAAAGGAACAAGTAACCATAACCAGGAGAACAACAATAAAAAGGAGTATCAATCAATTTCACAAGAACAGTTTTAACCCTTGGGCAATACAAATCTTCTAATTTTTGAGGAGAAAATATGCATTGAGTATACTCACATTTATTTAATAAACTTTAAAAAAATTACCAATTATTAAATAAAATATGTAAAATACTACCTACAAGTCAACAATGTAATTATATGATGATGTATGTAATAGTGCTCATGTCATTAGGGTCATGAATAGGTTTGAAATTTGATTCAATGAATTAAATGCATTGCATTGCACATAATTTAGAAAAAAAATAAAATATCCGAATTTTTTAATTCACAACATGAACCAATAAAAAGAAAGATATTTAAGCATATTTTAACCATTTTAGAAATAGACAATTAAAAATAGACTATATAAAATTGTTGGTCAAGTTTTTAATTCTACATGTTCATTGGTTGGACTCCACTATGAGTTAAAAAAATTGAATGTAATGAATGCATTAGTATTTTTCCTTGGGAAGAACTAATAATACTTTTATGAAAGTAGAAGAGCTTCACTTTAGTCAAGTTAAATTAGATATTGAACCCAACTATATGACATGAAAATAATGGGTAATCAAGATTTCATAAGTTTCCAATTATAGATTATAAGGATTTTTTATGATTATTTAATTCATAAAAAATTAAAACCAAATGTAAGTTCAATTGTAATCACACCAATCACAAAGCTAGTTATAAAATATTATAATAGACATTGATCACTATTTATGTTAATATATATGAGAATATTTATTAGTAATATAATTATTTATATAATAATGCTAATTAAAGTTGAGCATCCACTAATATAATCTAATAATTGGTAACATTATTATAGTCAATTACTAAAACTTGAAACATGTAAAGAGAAAGTAGTTTTTACATTCATACTAGTGATTTGTTTCAACTATATATAGTAATAAATTGTGTCTATCAAGTTTTATATATTAGAAGTTAACAATATAGATGTAGCAAATTAGTACTACATGTAGAAGTAGTAGCAATATCCATAAATGGATGTAACTAAAATCATTGTCAATATTTTTCCACTATATTTACTATATTTTTTGGGGGATAAGAGAGGAAGGAATTCATAGATTATTTGATCCAATAAAATCTCCAATTAAACTATACAAGTAATTTTTTTCTAACAATTTAAAAAGGCAATGATTTCCAACTTGGTTTCAAAAAATAGGTACACTATGTTGCAAGTATATGTAGTTGGTGTTGTCATTGATGTCAACAAGCTTGTGTTATCATTGGTGTCAACTATACATGAGGAGGAAGGTGATTATTGTTGCAAGAGTATGAGCAGTTGATGTGGTTAGTAATTCTTTAATTAGTTGCATTATGTTGTCATTAGTAAGCTACTAATGTCAACCTCTAGTGTTGCTTTGAATTTTGTCTATGGATGTATAGTTGAGATACTATGTTGCAAAGGTGATGAGGTAGTCTTGAAGATGATGAGCATGTGGTTATGGTGCTTGGTTTCCAATTGCTTTTGAAAACATTTGATAAAAAGGGGAAATAGTGAGTTGTAGTGGTGTTTTGGGTTGCAGATTAGTGTTCTGGTTTTGGTTCACATTTCTTTTATGTTTAAGATCTACTTGCACAGTTTTGATATGTTGATCAGAGGTGTTGAGAGGTATTATATCCAAAATTTGGTGTGTTGGATTGTTGTGCAAAGGAAGTAACTATGTGTGAACTATGGCTTGCAAAGGTATTTGGGAGAAATATTTTTGCTCCTCATTTCTATGTAGAGTGGCTTCAAGTCTTGCATATTTGATGGTTTTCTGATAGTGTGGGTATCGTTCTTCAGTTGAAAGTGTTCACATTTTAGTGCTTTAGAAGTCACTATCTTGAGTTGTAGCATGTATGGAAGAATTTTGAGTGTACTGGATGTGTACATTCTTCAAGTGAAAGTTGTTGCGAAGGAATTTGTTAGATTTTAGGGTGTTTGTGGAACATTCTAGATTGTGTTTAGGTGACATTTTTTCTCCTTGATTTGTCTTTAGATCAAAGGAAACATGTACTTAAAAGTTTAATGGTGTTTACATAGATACGATTGACCTTGGGTGTTTACACTAATTACGGAGTTCATTTAGTGTTTGTTTAAGTGTTTCATGGCATGTATGAGTGGATTTAGGTACTATCAACGGTGTGTTGTGGTCCTCCTTCATTCATTTCCATCGTGGGAATGTTTTGGTTTTAACCTAATTTGAATTTGCATGGTTGAGGTACATAGCCGATCTTGGAGAATATTTTCAAGGTTATAAGTGGTATAAATAAGAGATGAGTTGTGGTATGACAAGATAGATGAGTATGATGTGAGTGATATGAATTGAAGAGTTGTGAGGTGTGAATTTGAGAAGTGCAGTATAATATTTTGTGTGTTAGATAACTAAATGGAGTGAGAAAAAGGTGTCTACAATTCTACAGTTAGACTATGAAGGTGTTTGTGATGTTGTGGTAGATTCTCTTTTTGCATTGAGATAGATAAATATCATTGTAATATTCTTCTCTATCTTCTTTTTCTATTTGAGCAATAAGACTTTGGTAGTGTGTATTTCTTTCTTTTAGGTAGTGTTCCCTTCAGTAGTGAGCCCTTTATAATTGGTGCTCATATTACTTTATATTATGAGCTAATCCTCACTATGTTTTTTCCCTTCTTGTGTTTTCCACATAAATCTGATGTTCTCTTGTGTTTGGTGTTGATTTGGTTCTATTTCTATTATTTTATTTCATGTTTAAACATTCTAACAAAATAAGAGTTAATTGAATTAATGTGGATCTAAATGTTTGAGTGTTTTAAAGTTTTAAGGTACAACTAATTCACCCCCTCTTACTTGTCTTGTGCATTCAATAATTGGTATCAAGGAAAGGTTCCTTGGAAAATTTCTTAATTGCTTGAGGTAGATCTAGGATCGAGCACAAGAAAGAGGTTCATGTGTTTGATGGATCAAATTATGCATTTTGGAAGACAAGGATGGAAGGCTTTCTAGTTTATATTGAATTTAAGGTCTAGAGGTCTATTTAAACTAGACAAACTATACCTACAAATGGTATGAGCACTGATGATGAGATCAAGGCCTATAAAAACAATGGAAAAGAAAGGTATGCTCTCTTACGTGGTCTTGATAATTCTAAATTAGTGAAATTTATGTCATTTGAAAATTTCTAGAGAAATTTGGGTAAATTTAGAAAGCATTTATGAAGGAGATGCTAAATTCAAGCAGGCTAAGATACATAATTTGAAGATCTTGATGTGTTTGAGAACCTCCAGATGTCTAAAGATGAAAATATCACAAGCTACTTGTAGAAGGTGGATGAAGTTGTCAATGGCATCAGAGATCTTGGTGGTGAATTGAAAGAAGAAAAATTGGTAAAGAAGGTACTCAAAACTCTTCCTAAATCTTATAGTCATAAGGTTTCCTCTATTGAGGAATTACAAAACTTGAATCAATATACCAAAGATTAGTTGTATGGTTCTCTAACTACTTTTGAGATGAGATGATTTGGTCCAAGCAATGCAAAATATGAGACTTCTTTTAAGGTTGATCTTGATGATGTGGAGGAAAACTTTATGAGAAGAATGAAAGAGGGTAATGGTAAGTATAGTGGTAAGTTGTCTTTCAAATTTTTTTGTTTGGAAAGACAGGTCATTATGCTTCAATATGTCCAAACATAGCTTTGAATAACAAAAATAAGGAGAAAAAAGGTAGGATGATTAAGAAAAGTTATTATGTTAGAGAAGATGCTAGTATATCTAATGATGAATTTGATTATGAAGATGATGATGATGGTGAATGCTTGTTCGAGGATTTAAAATATGAAACTAATTCTACTAACTCTAAGAGATGTGTGAAGGAAATTACTTTAGAGACAAGGGATAAGGCTAAAGGCACCTTGGTATCTACTTTTCATTCTAAAGAAGAGAAGAACTATTGGATCATTGATAGTTGATGCTTTAATCATATGAATGGTGACGAGAGAAATTTTTTTATTAAACTTGAAAAATATAAAGGAGGATGTGTTAGATTTGGTGATGATACATCTGCTAAGATATGTGGAAAAAGTTCAACCAATTTTGATAACAAGCATAATACTGATGATGATCTTTATGTTAAGATTTTAAGACATAACCTCTTGAGTGTTGAAAAAATATGTAGCAAAGGATACACTCTTATGTTTCAAGACGATGGTTGTCAGATCAGAATAGGCTCCAAAAATGTGATTGTTGGTGGAAGAAAGACAAAGGGAAATTTTTATCATCTTAAAGATGTTGATGATCATTGTTTCATGACTCATATTAATGAACATTGACTATAACATAGGAGGATATGTCACATAAATTTTGACAATCTTGTGAGATTCAATTCAGTTCAAGTTGTGAGAGATCTACCAAAGATTACAAAGTGTATCAATGTTGTCTATAAGGAATGTCAGATTAGGAAGCAAGCAAGAAGAATTTTCAAGGTTAAAGAATAATCTTCTACTAGACTATTGGGATTTTTACACACAGATCTTTGTGGTCCTACCAGAGTAATAATTCTTCAAGTTGATAGGTATTTCATGCTATTGATTGATGATATTCTAGAATGACATGGGTTACTTTACTCAAATAAAAATTAAAAGCTCTAGAAATCATTCAAAGTTATGGTTGAGAATGAAATGGGTATGAAAATCAAATGTTTAAGGTCTGATAGAGGTGGAGAGTTCACCTCTAATGATTTTAACATCTTTTTTGAGAATCATGGCATAAGGAGGAACTTGTCTACCCCTAGGAATCCATAGTAGAATGGATTTCTTGAAAGAAAGAATAGGATTGTTCAATAAGCTACAAGGACAATGATGAAGGAAGAAAATCTACCAAAATTCTACTAAAGAGAAGTAATTCATACTGATATTTATATACTTAATAGAGTTCAACAAAGAACAAACAACAACAAGACTCCCTATGAGTTGTGGTATGGAAGGATCCCTACTTTCAAATACTTCAGAATGTTTGGAATCAAATACAATTTCAAAAGAGAAGAAGAAAACTTAAGAAATTTTGATGCAAGGTTTGATGAAGGTATCTTCCTTGGATATTCTACTAGAAGCAAATATTACAAATGCTACAACAAGCAACTGAGAAAGATTATTGAGAGTGCAAGTGTTAAGGTTGATGAAGAATTACAAAATAATTTAGTTTTGATAGATGGATATGAATCAGATGAACCTTCTTGTAGAGAAGAAGTAAAAGCTAAAGAAAAATAGGTGCATATTGAAGAGGAAGAAACTCTTGAGAAGACTCCCAAAACTCCTAAGTATGTGCAAAATAATCATTTTGAAGATCAGATCATTGGGGATAAGAGCAAAGGTGTGACAAGAAGGAAAGATGCTAAGGAATAGGTAAATCTTTGTTTACTCTCTAAAGTTGAACCTAAAACAACGATTGTCAAAGCATGTTGGGATGAGTGTTGGATCAAGGCAATGGAAGAAGAACTAATGAAAATTTAGAAGAATCAGACTTGGGGACTTGTCCCTATAGACACTGAAAAATGTGCTAAGCTAGCGAACACTATTTTTCACATTAATTCTTCTTCCTTATATAATTGAATAATTGTAATTATTTGATTATTGTCTAAAGTCGTATTCTTCTATTAATTAAATAACTCTTAATTATCTAATTAATTCATTTTCCTTTCTTTATTCTTACTTTGATTAATTAAATAAATTATATTTATTTAATTACGTCACTAATTAATCCCTTTTCCCCTATAATTAAATAAATTCCTATTTATTTAATTATTCGTGTTCCTATTTTTTGTCTATAATTAATTTATTATTATTAATTGTTTAATTATTCATTAGTCTTTTCTTCCATAATTAAATAAATTCTGAATTTATTTATTTCTCGCTTTTCCCTCACTTGTCTTTTTCCTCCACTTTTTAATGAGATTATTTTTTCCAATTATTTTATTTAAAAAGTTATCTTTTCCCTCCACTATTAAATATAATTATTTTAATTATTTAGTAATTTATCTTTTTCCTCCACTTTTTAATGAGATAATTGTTTCCAATTATTTTATTAAAAAAGTTAGCTTTCCTCCACTATTAAATAATTATTTTAATTTTTTAGTAACTTTTCTTTTTCCTCCATTTTTTAATGAGATAATTGTTTCCAATAATTTTAAAAAGTTGGCCTTTTTCCCTCTTGTATAATTAAATAATTACTTTTATTATTTAATCATTCACTTTCACTCATAAATTAAATAATTTTATAATTATTTAATTTACTCTTTTTCCATGTCAATCTTCTTTTTTATCTCAATTAACCTCCACCCTTGATAAGGTTTGATTACCTTTTAATCTCTACCATCCATCCTTAACTAAACCCTATTTCTACCCTAACCCTATTTCCTTACTTCTTAAAAGCAATCTCATCCATTGGTCTTTGTCATTCAATCTTGGACCTTCATTCAAATTTGGTTTTCTATAAAAGAGACCTATCCTTGTCATTTCAAGGCTAACTACAACCACATTCTCCAAAATTCTTGCTATCAATCATTGTCACTTGCTTCGAAAGTTGAGGGAAAACTTGCAAATTCAAGAGTGGAGGAGAAGCAAGGAAGAGAATCAACTTCAAAATGGGGAGTTTAGATTATATTTCCTATTTCATTTGCTTTCAATATTGTTTGTGCTTTCTTGTTTGGATTTGAGTGTTCTTGGCTTAGATTTTAGGTAGAGGGGTATGTGTAGGATCATCATGGAAAAAACACACCCTTAAGTGGCAATAAAAAGACATAAAATCGGAGTTAGACAACTTGACGTAAAAATTTGAATAAGTTATATATATTATTTCAAAAAAATGTAAAAATAGAATCTGTAGCAAATTGGATGTAGTTTCTAAACTACTAGACCTTTATTTAAAAAAAGAAAATCTATTTGGTGAAAATTTGAAATTTAAATGCAGTAGTATTTAAATTTCAGGGTAAAAATAAGAAGTAGGTGTCTGTCTGACCACCCTAACCACAATAAAATGATAATATGTTTTTATAAACTTTTAGATATAAGTAGAGGACTCATGTCCCAATGTGATGCATATTTTTTTATAATTTTTTTCCATGTAAATAATTAATTACAATTTTTTTATTACAACTTTTAAAAAATATAAAAGATTGTTTGTCTAACCACCTTAACTTGGTCAAAACTTCATGAAATTCATTTTTTTATTTTTTAATCCTATAGTATGCAAAGCATAGAATGTGACACATGTTTCAAATTCAGAAAATGTGATACTGTTTGAAAGTTATAGATATTTTTAAATCAGCCTATCAATCAGGATTTTATTCGTAATTCTAATAGAAAATGAATAATAATTATTTATTAAATTCATTGTAAAGCATAATTTATATTGGTGGAAATCTGAGAATGTCCTCTAAAAACCCTTTTCATTTCATCAATTTTGGGTAAAAATAAATTCGTCAGCCACATGGGCCATCATATGGCTTACATAGCGCCACTTTTTGGCCCATCATGATCTTGCACATACCCAGAGTGGTTGCTACTTGGTCTCAACCCTTTCATCACGAATTTCACATTATTTAAGCATTAAATTCTATACCCAATAGCATGGTGTTTGCAACTGGATAATTTTTCCTTCATTTTACATATTTTATATATTTTGTTACCCTTTGAATAATACTCAATTATTATATTTTCCATCTTATAGAGGATTTATGTGAGAACCACACATTATGGATGGATATATACTTCTATTACAGTAGGTGTTATGATGTCTACACAAAATAATAACTAGATGCCAATTTAACACAAAGACTCATGTTCCGAATTTAATTTTTTTATTTGAATTCTTGTGTCATTTGCAATTTGTTATAATTTAAAAGTTGATACTATGTGATTTCACTGTCACCTCTTTGGATGATTATTATTCAACAAATGAAATCAACCTCCCTTTCATTGACTGTTATAACTTTGTTTCTTGTCATGGCTTGTCCTTTTTCCTTTAGATTTTCCTATGCTTTATGTAGTACATTCCAAGCTCAATTTATGATTATTATCTTTCTAAAGGTTATTTTATTTTGGTTCACGTGTCATACAAGGTGCAAGCCTTTACACATACCACTACCTTTTATACTTCTTTTCTTCAATCATTAAGACCTCTATGCTACCACTAATACTATAATTATGGCCATTTGTATGATGAACTTTTAATATTTGAATACATAATCTTTGATCACAGTCAACAAGTAATTTTCTAAGAGATCTTAATAATCACTCATGGAGTTGAATCAAGTAATTATATTTTTCTCTTTGGTTTTGTTAAGGGTAGCTAATTCTCAAACCAAACAACTACCATGTTACCCATACTACACAAGACACAATAAAAACTTGAAGATTTATTTGCTTGATATGGACTTTGTGGCTACTTTCATTCTACAAAACCATTATGTAAATTCCCCTTATGATTGTACATTCATGATCACTTGTGATTTGTCTTCTATAGTCTCATCATGCTAGTGTTTTCTTCATATGTTGTCCTTCTAATCTCAATTTTCTTCAAGGACTTTTCAACTCAAGATAGCCTATCCTCTTATGCAAAGAGTAGTTCAAAAACATGTTACCAAAAATAGAGATGATTTTAGTCTTATGCCCTCCTGTGAAATATTTTCATGCATGTTTGAGATCTCTACAAGGTGATGAAAATGCCTTAGGGTTTGGTAGGGTTTTGAATTTCCTTATTGTTTTGATGGTAATGATGTCACTAAGTTCTCTCCTTGCCCAAATATATTTACCTGAGAAACTGCCATGATTCTCTTGACTGTAGATTACTTTTTTCTCCCTACCTTCTCACTACAGGTCCGATTCTTCATCTCCACCAACTACCCTTCCATCCCACTATCTTTTCATGCTCTCACATCCATTCTCTTATGAATTTATTATTATGACTCTAAAATCTATCACTAGGTCTATTATGACTATTAGGTCTTTGAGGGTATATGATTTTCAACTTTGAACTCTTAGAATATCATACTTTTGATGATAATTCTCCAAGGGTGTTTACTCACTGACTTAACTCTCTATATATTCTCTATTATGCATTGAAAATTCATGGTTTTTAATTAACTATTTATTGGTGTAACCATTGCCATGTTTGTTGGGATTGCCATCCCTATAGGATAGTTTCCTTATAGATCTGAATGTAATTTAAAAGGTTCCATTAAATGTCGAAAAGTTTCATAAGAATGTTGAGCCAAGGTAGTAGATGGTTATTCAAGAGATTAGGCCCAAAAAATCAAATGGTTTCTGGAAATGTTGGTCACATGAGTCCACATCTTAATTATGAGATTGTCCTAAGAACCTGTTAGGACTAATAAAATTAGCCTCCACTGCCCACAAAATCCTATTATCCCAGGAAATATCCTATCATCTAATATGTCACTCAAAACCTTATCCTTCAAATACTCCATTTACCCGCCCTATAATCGTCATCCCACGAGATGTACATTTACCATCATACCTATTTATCAAAAGATTCAAGTTGGGGAGACCATATTATTTCGGTACGATTCATTTCATGGTCCCTTCAATAGAGCAATGAAATAAGACAATGAGAAGGTCATCGAATAGAGTGCACCATTTCGGGGGGACTTGTCTCAGTGTCCCTTCGACAATCTGAATAGAGCTCCATAAAAGACACTTTGATATGTCGAAAGGAAGGTTTTGAAGTCTCTTCAATTGCCTGGGAATTCCTTGTTCGTTTGTTGAATCCTATGACTCAAGAAGAGGATCTTGAAGTGATCATTTCATCTTTTGGGGGGTAATAGTAGTAGATACTATAAAGCTATTTATAGAATTCGAGATCTGAAAACTTCAAAATTGGTTGATATCAAATTGATTTCATTATGTGAAAGGGAAGAGAGACTTTTAGAGTTGAGAGTAAATCGAAAACTTGATAGGGAGATGTGTAAAAAGATGGAATATTACAAGAGGCAAGAGGTCCTTAGAGCCAGTGCGGTATCACGGTAGAGCCTCCTACATCACCAAAAGAGCCAAGAAGACATGGTGCGGTGCAGAAGTAACATCTTGCATAACCGCGAAGGTCAAGAAATAAATGTGTAAGTATGTTGGTAAATCGAATATCACATTTCTTTGAGGCATTTTTTGAAATAGTTCACTTGCCTTGTCTATGCATCCACATTTTCATGTATGTCTAGCAGGGCACTTTTAACTACAACATATGACAAAAAACTCCCTGTTGTTATGCTTTAATGGATGTACCTTCGTTATTAGTGGATATTTGATGCAGTGCACATTATTATAGTGCAAGCCTATTTTTTCAGATTATTTCATTTAGCATCACCAATATTCTCCGCAAGAACATTATTCATGTTTAAAATGATGAAAATGGTTCACATCTCTGAGAACAATTTCTCTTCCAACAATCTTGGAGATGAATTTAGACGGAGAAGATTTTTTGATTTTGTTTACCCAATAGATATTTTATTCATTCCTGTGTTCACTTGGACACCTCTCCATTCCTTGGGTGCTTTCCCTCCTTTCCCATTCATATCTCCTTTCTATTTTCCTATTAAAATTTTATTTCTAGGATTTTGTGGGTGCTTTTAGGCATACCCCTTTTGTGTTTTTGTGTTTCCCCATTCACCCCAAAAGAGACTTGGTGGAGCATGAGTTTATTTGTAGCATATGGTATAGAAGCAGAAAGTAGAATGATTTAAATATGTTTCTTCCTTTAAGACAATGTTTGGGTTTGCAATTCATGATATGTGCTTGCCCATATTGTTATAGAAAATTTGCCTTGTTTTTACTTTATTTTTAGCACATATAATTTAATGCATTTATTTTAAGAGATGCTAGTGTTATGTTTTTTTTTATTCGCTCAATCATATTTCTACGTGATAATAAATTTTTTCTCATAATAGATTGCCAAGTATGCATTTGAGTATGCATATTTTAACAATAGAAAAATAGTGACAGTGGTGCACAAGGCCAATATCATGAAACTGATAGATGGGATTTTTTTGGAATCCTCCTATGAAATCACAAATATATACAAAGGGATCAAGTATAATGATATCATTGTTGATAACTGTTGCATGCAACTTGTCTCAAAACTTGAGTAGTTCGATGTGATGGTAAGTCTTCATGCCTTAGATTTGGCATTGGTTCCAGTTATTTAATACTTTAAATAGAGAACTAGACATTTTATTTGCTCATCATCTATAATTCTCAATATAGTAGAATGCAGAGAATCTTGCTTAGAAATCATATTTATATAATATTTTATTTTATGGGATGAGAATCCTACAGTTTTTTAGAGCTGGGAGATTTTCTCTTCAATGAAGTTTCTTAACAATATTTTCTTTGATACATCAGTGGAGAATTCTTCTTGATGTGGTTGTTCCTAACTTTCAACAAAAAATGGGTCAAATTTAGATTTTTATTTTGTGATTCTTATTGTTTTAGTGTTTTTTAAAGAGTAGAGAATAAAACTCTCTTATACAAGCATCTAAATGTTGCATATGTTACAAGATTGAGTTTTGGTCAAGATTATTTATAATTTTAACATTTCAAAACTTCATAATATGATTCTAGCTTTTTCATGCTTTTATTCTAGTCTTTTTATCATAAAAGGAATAATAGAAGGGTTCTGTCTAGGGTAACTATTTATATATTTTCTTCTCTATTTGATGATCTCAACTTGAAAGAAGTATAGTATATTTGGCATTGGAATTTTGTAACTATTTGTAGATCACATCAATGTCTAGTTTGTTAAATATAATGTAGAATATGAAACTTTAAACTCTAAGGCTTATGATTGCAGGTATTGTCAAAATATCCATGAAATTTTTTACTTCTTGTACTTGTTAAGAACATAAAGTATTCATAGTCATTATCAGTGAACAAATTTGTATTAGTTTTAACTTCTTTTTTTCATCTCTTCACATTCTTATTGTGAAATAAAAAAATTATTGATTGTGGAAAATTTTATATTATAATAATCTTGTTGATTATTTATTTTCTCATGTGTTGTTGCAGTGTGAAAATCTTGTTGAATAAAAAAAAAATTATGATCTTTGATCCAGTTTTGAAATTGAAACTCTTGCCTTCTATGGATATTTTGTATTTACCTATTATTATTATTAATATAATATACAAGAACCTAGCCTTTTGCTAAAAAAAAAACTTGTTGAATCCATTTCTAATATTTGTTTTCTCATATTGTTGCAGTGTGAACATCAGAACATACTCGAAGGTTCTTAACAACTCTAATAGTTGTACTACGTACCATGTTTAACAACCCAAATGCAATTACTAACTTTTCACTATAGTGGCAAATAAATTATTGTTTTTTCTTCTCTTCAACAACATTAAGTAAAAGTCTTGAATCTAGAAATATCCTGCTATCTTCATTTGCTAAGCCAATTTCTCCAATTTTGAATAGCTCTCCCATGTTTGTGGATCTGATCTATCTCCTACAGTTTTTCAATTGATTTATCTTTCTGTTGTGTTTGGACTTAATTTTGTAAACTTGCAATAGACAATGCACTTTTATTCTTTCTGAATTGAGACTAATAGTAATTTTGTTGGTTGTATTGAGGCACAACTTCATTCATGGTGGAAAAGGCATCAACCTCTTGCTCATATCATATGGTGCAATGCATATAAAGGAGGAAATATTCTAGGGTTATTGTTGACTACACTGAAGGAGAGAGCTTCATATATATGGGAAATGATCAACACTCTCCTTCTTGGATTCTACATGTTACAACTTGCTCTAGGAAGATTTCCCACATTGTAGAAGTTTTAGGAAATGAAAGGGGCATGTGCTCGCATTGAAAGACTCCAAGCATGCATTTCCATCATTGTAGAAGGTTTTCAAAGAATATTATTTCTTGTTATTTATGTGCCTTGTAACTCAGATTTTCAGTCTTCTGACTAAAAATAAAAATTGTGATACTCTAATTTTAAGCATTATTCAAGAAAGATAGATATTTCAGACTTGTGCATGTTGTAAGAACACCTTTCTTTTAATAAAGTTCAATGAGTTTTCCTTCTCAATGATTGTCTTATTGTGTGCAATTGATGATTGATTTGTATTTCTTTGTTTTATGTTTAAATCCTCAAATATCAATCAATTTACTACCAATTGATAGAAATCAGTAAACAATGAATAAATATGACTAAATATATGACAATTGAAATTAGTGAATAAAAATGACAAAATATGTTACCAAATTGATCAAAATGATGATTAAAATTAATGACTAAATACACTACCAATGGAGAGAAATCAATGAATAAAAATGAATAAATAAGTGGCTAGATTATAACAATCAATGACTAAATATACTACCAAACCGATCAATCAAAACAACCAATAAATGACTAAAAATGGTTTAGTCATCAATTTGGTCACATTATGAATGACTGGCAATGAACTACTAATGGTCACATGATCATGTTTGGTCATTTATATGCAGCTTTTAGTAATTTTTTAATCATATATTGTTGTTTTTGTACTAGTGGGAGGAAGATAGTTAGTTCAAAAATTAGTTCACATAGGATACTATTGGAGACATAATGGACAAATATTGTTTTTACTATGTTAAGAAATGCCATAAATATCAAGAGCACAACAATTCAATTCATGCTCTTACCTTCGAGCTTTGTTCCCAAGTTTCTATTGGCCATTCTAGGTTTGGGATTTGGATCTTATTGGAAAAATATCACCACCTTCTTCCACTAGACATATGTTTATCATTAAATTGCAACTGATTATTTTACAAAATAGGTAGAAGCTATTACTCTCCATTCCACGACAATTGATGAAATATGTCATTTCATATTGGAACACATTATTTCTCACTTTGGTCTCCCTTCCAGATTGATTTTGGATAATGGAACTCCATTTAAGAACAATGACGTGAAGAAATTCTTGGAAACCTTTAATATTCAACATCACTTTTTGACATTGTATTACCCACAATCAAACAGACAAGTATAATCAACTAACAAGACTCTTGAGAAAATTCTATGAAAAATAGTAAGTAATCATAACAAGGATTGGCATACTCAACTAACTTATGTGTTGTGGGCCTACCGTACAAGCATTAAAACATCTATAGGAAATACTCCTTATAACCTTGTTTATATGGTACTAAAGTAGTAATGCCCTTGGAGTTAGAGATTCCTTCATTACAAATTTATCTTAAAGTACTTATCAATGATACTACTAGGCAGGTGCATGGAAATGGGTAGCAATTTCGTGGACAACTTAATTTTTCATCCCGAAATAGCAAAAACGCAAATGTGTTATAGTAAAGCGCGCTCGCGTTATGGCTTGGTAATGACCAAGCCTAGGCTCGATCATTACTGAGCCTAATGTGGGTGTTTTAAAACGTCAGCGCGTTATGGTTTGAATTTGAAAATATGCGTGCATTTTTTGAAATAAAAAAAACATTTTCAAAATGTGAGCGCGTTATAACATGCTCACGTTTAGGTCTACATTGAAAATATTTTCTTCTCTTTTTCTTGTCTCTTTCTTCTTGTTATTTTTTAGGAAAACTATATACATGAAATAAAAATTTAAGTATAAGTTGACATTTATATATGGACATACTTCCAGGATGTTTGAGAGTGGTTTCAGATCTCTAGGAGTTATAATGCAAATTCTAGTTTTTGGAAGATCTTTAAAATTTCAGACTTAGTCAAATTTCAGTAATCAGGAGGTTAGATTTTAGTAGTCAACAAGTTCTATCATCTTTATCTCTCACTCTCTCCTTCTCTCTACTCTTTATCTCTCCACTCCCTCTCTCTCTCCCTTCCTCCCTCTCTCCCCTCTCTCTCTTCTAGTTTTTGGAAGATCTCACAAATTTCAAACTTAGTCAAATTTCAATAATCAGGAAGTCAAATTTCAGTAGTTAGAAAATTTTATTATTTCTCTCTCTATCTCACTCATTTTTATCCCTTACACTCTAGACCTCTCTCTCGCTATCTCTATCCCTTTTTCTGACTCTCTCTCTCCCTTGATCTCAAGAAATCTCTCTCTCTCTCTATCTCTGTCTCCTTTTCCCTCTAATTCTCTCTACCTCACTTATCTCTCCCTCTCCCACCTTCCCTCTCTACTTGTCTCTATCTCCCTCCCCCCCTCTTTCTCTCTCTACCTACCTACCTCTCCCTCCATCACGCCCTACCACTATCTCTATTTCTCTCTAGCTAACCTCTCTCTCACCTCCATCTCTCTCCCTCCATACTTCTCTCTCCCTCTCTTCTTCCCTATCTACTCTCTATCTCCCATCTCTCTTTACCTACTTATACATCCATCAAACCTTACCACTCTCTACACCTCTCCCTCCCTCCCTCATTCCCTCTCTACTTCTCTCTATCTCACCTCTCTCTCTACCTCTCCTTCCATCTCTACTTATCTTTATCTCCTCTCTCCTTCTCTCTACCTACCTCTCCTTCAAACACTCTTTATTTCTCTCTGTCTCACCTCTCTCCCTCACTACATATCTCTCCCTCTCTCCCTCCCTCTCTACATATATATCCCCTCTCCCTCTCTACCTAGCTCTCCATCCATCACAACCTACCACTCTCTCTCCATTACTCTCTATCTAACCTCCCACTCTCTCCATCCATACCTCCCCCTCTCCTTCCCTCTCTACTCTCTACCTCCCTAATCCTTCTCTACCTACTTCTCCATCCATCACTCCCTAACATTCTCTCTACACCTCTCTATATTGCTTCTCTCCCTCCCTCCCTCATTCCCTCTCTACTCTCTCTACCTCTCCTTTCCTCTCTAATTATCTTTATCTCCCCTATCCTCTCTCTCTCTCACTAGATGTCTCCCTCCCTACCTTTTCCCCTATCTACTCTCTATCTCTCCTCTCCCTCCCTCTACCTCTCTCTCTCACTCTCTCTCACTCCTCCCTTACCCTCTTTCTCTCTCACTCTCTCCTCTTTATCTCACCATTCTCTCTTTCCCTCTTTGTAACTCTCCACTTCTCTATATGTCACCATTCTCTCTCTACATATCTTTATCTCACCTATCCCTCTTTACCTCTCCCTTCCTCCCCTCTCTCACCCACCCTCCCTCCTTCCCTCTATTTCTATCTCTCTCTACTTCTCTCTATCTCACCTATCACTCTCTAGCTGCATATCCCTCCATCACTCCCTACCACACTCTCTCTATTGCTCTTTATCTCACCTCTCTCTCACCTCCCTCTCTACCCCCCATACCTCTCCCTCTACTTCCCTCTCTACTCTCTATCTCCCTAATACCTCTCTACCTACCTCTCCATCCATCACTCCCCACCACTCTCCCTATACCTCTCTATATCGATTCTCCCCCTCCCTTATTCTCTCTCTACTTCTCTCTACCTCTTTGTCTTTCTTTAATTATCTTTATCTCCCCTAGCCCTCTCTCTCACTAGATATCTCTCTCCCTACCTTTTCCCATATCTACTCTCTATCTCTCCTCTCCCTACCTTTTCCCATATCTACTCTCTTTCTCTCCTCTCCCTCCCTCTACCTCTCTCTCTCTCACTCTCTCTCACTCCTCCCTCACCCTCTCTCTCTCTCACTCTCTCTCACTCCTCCCTCACCCTCTTTCTCTCTCACTCTCTCCTCTCTATCTCACCATTCTCTCTTTCCCTCTCTATAACTCTCTCCTTCTCTATATGTCACCATTCTCTCTCTACTTATCTTTATCTCACATATCCCTTTTTACCTCTCCCTTCCTCCCCTCTCTTGCCCACCCTCCCTCCTTCCCTCTATCTCTATCTCTCTCTACTTCTCTCTATCTCACCTATACCTCTCTACCTACATATCCCTCTATCACTCCCTACCAAACTCTCTTTATTTCTCTCTATCTCGCCTCTCTCTCACCTCCCTCTCCCTCCATCTATCCTTCCTTATCTACTATTTATCTCTCATGTATCTCTACCTCTCCTTCCCACTCTACTTATCTTTATCTCCTCTTTCCCTCCCAACCTCTCTCTCTCTCCCCAATCCCTCCCTCCCCCTATGAGGGTTGAGAGTGTCGGGTTTAGTGTTTAAGGTATAGGGTTAATTATATAGGGAATAAGGTTTAGGGTTTAGGATATTAGGTATAAAGTTAAGGATATATGGTATAGGGATGATGGATGAGGGTTTAGGGTTTGAGGTTGAGGGTTGAGGGTTGAGGGTTGAGGGATAGTGTTTAGGGTTGATGGTATAAGGTTAGGTGTATAGCGTATATGGATTATGGTTTAGGATATTGGGTATATAGTTGAGGGTATTGGGTTGAGGATATTAGGTTTAGGGTTGATGGTTTAGGTTTTAGGATTTATGTACAAGTTTAATGGTTGAGGGTTGAGGTATAATGTTCAAGGTTAAGGGTATGAGGTTAAGTGTATAGGGTATAGGGATTAGGGTTTAGGTTGTAGGGTTAAGGGTATAAGGTATAGGGTTAAGACTTGAGATTGTAGGGTTTTTTGTTTAAGTATAGGGTTGAGGGATAATGTTTATGGTCTAGGGTATAAGGTTGAGGATGTAGGGTAAAGAGATGAGGGTTGAGGGTTGAGGGTATAGGGATTAGGGTTTAGAATAATGGGTATAGGGTTGAGGGTATAGGGTATAGGGATTAGGGTTCAGAATAATGGGTATAGGGTTGAGGGTATTGGGTTTCAGATTGAGGTTTAGGGTTTAGGGTTTAGTGTACAAGGTTGAATGTAGGGTTTAGAGTTTAAGTATAGGGTTGGGGGATGATGTTCAAGGCTTAGGTTATAAGGTTGAGCATATAGGGTATAAGGATGAGGGTTGAACGTGTAGTGTTGAGGTATAGTGTTCAAGGTTGGGGGTGTAGGGTTAAATGTATAGAGTAGAGGGATTAGGGATTAGAATATTCGGTATAGGGTTGAGGGTATTGGGTTTAGGGTTGAGGGTTTAAGGTTTAGGGTACAAGGTTTAATGTAGGATTTAGTGTTTAATTATAGGTTTCAGGATTCAGGGATAATGTTTAGGGTTTAGGGTATAGGGATGAGGATTTAGAGTGTAGGGTTTATGGTTTAAGGTATAGGGTTGAAGGTATAAGGTTAAGTTTATAGGGTATAGGGATTAAGGTTTAGGATATTAGGTATAGATTTGATTGCATTAGGTTGAAGGTTTAAGGTTAAGTTTATAGGGTATAGGGATTAGGGTTTAGGAGAGAGAGAGAGACCTGAGAGAGAGTGAAATTGGCAACTATATTGCCAATTTCACCGAATTAGCAAGCTAGCGGGCCCACTAGCTTGCCAATTCGGTGAAATTGGCAACCTAACTTGCCCTGTTTGAAAAAATGGGTCCAAGAAATGGGGTCTCTCGATGATTTACATCACCGAGAGACCCCATTTCTTGGAACCATTTTTTCAAATAGGCCACTACATTTACAATTTCACTAAATTGGCAAGCTAGTGGGTGAGAGACCCCATTTCTCAGACCCATTTTTTCAAATAGGCCACTACATTTTCAATTTCACTAAATTGGCAAGCTAGTGGGCCCACTAGCTTGCCAATTTGGTGAAATTGGTAACCTAACTTGTCCTATTTGAAAAAATGGGTCCAAGAAACGGGGTCTCCCAATGATGTAAATCAATTGGAGACCCCATTTCTTGGACCCATTTTTTTTCAAACAAGCCACTGCATTGCCAATTTCACTGAATTGGCAAGCTAGTGGGCCCACTAACTTGGCAATTTGGTGAAATTGGCAACCTAACTTGCCTGTTTGAAAAAATGGGTCCAAGAAATGGGGTCTCTTGGTGATGTAAATCACTGAGAGACCCCATTTCTTGGACCCATTTTTTCAAACAGACCACTACATTTCCAATTTCACTAAATTGGCAAGCTAGTGGACCCACTATCTTGCCAATTTGGTTAAATTGGCAACCTAACTTGTCTTGTTTGAAAAAATGGGTCCAAGAAATGGGGTCTCCGGTGATGTAAATCACCGGGAGACCCCATTTCTTGGACCCATTTTTCAAACAGGCCACTACATTGCCAATTTCACTGAATTAGCAAGCCGGTGGGCCCACTAGCTTGGCAATTCAATGAAATTGGTAACCTAACTTGCCTATTTGAAAAAATGGGTCCAAGAAATGGGGTCTCTTGATGATGTAAATCATCGAGAGACCCCATTTCTTGGACCCATTTTTTCAAACAAGCCACTACATTTCCAATTTCACTAAATTGGCAAGCTAGTGGGCCCACTAGCTTTCCAATTTGGTGAAATTGGCAACCTAACTTGTCCTATTTGAAAAAATTGATCCAATAAATGGGGTCTCTCGGTGATTTACATCCCTCAACTATATACCCAATATCCTAAACCATAATCCATATATGCTATACACCTAACCTTATACCCTCAACCCTAAACACTATCCCTCAACCCTCAACCCTCAATCCTCAACCCTATACCTCAAACCCTAAACCCTCATCCATCATCCCTATACCATGTATCCTTAACTTTATACCTAATATCCTAAACCCTCAACCTTATTTCCTATACAATTAACCCTATAACCTCAACCCTATACCTTAAACACTAAACCTGCCACTCTCAACCCTCATAGGGGAGAGAGAAATAGGGGGAGGGAGGGATTGGGGAGAGAGAGAGAGGTTGGGAGGGAAAGAGGAGATAAAGATAAGTAGAGAGGGCAGGAGAGGTAGAGATACATGAGAGATAAAGAGTAGATAAGGAAGTATAGATGGAGGGAGAGAGAGGGAGGTGAGAGAGAGGCGAGATAGAGAGAAATAAAGAGACAATTTCACTCTCTCTCAGGTCTCTCTCTCTCCCTTAAACCCTAATCCCTATACCCTATAAACTTAACCTTATACCTTCAACCCTATACCTTAAACCATAAACCCTACACTCTAAATCCTCATCCCTATACCCTAAACCCTAAACATTATCCCTGAATCCTGAAACCTATAATTAAACACTAAATCCTACATTAAGCCTTGTACCCTAAACCTTAAACCCTCAACCCTAAACCCAATACCCTCAACCCTATACCGAATATTCTAATCCCTAATCCCTATACTCTATACAATTAACCCTACACCCCCAACCTTGAACACTATACCTCAACCCTACACGTTCAACCCTCATCCTTATACCCTATACACTCAACCTTATAACCTAAGCCTTGAACATCATCCCCCAACCCTATACTTAAACCCTAAACCCTACATTCAACCTTGTACACTAAACCCTAAACCCTAAACCTCAATCTGAAACCCAATACCCTCAACCCTATACCCATTATTCTAAACCCTAATCCCTATACCCTATACACTTAGCCCTATACCCTCAACCCTCAACCCTCATCTCTTTACCCTACATCCTCAACCTTATACCCTAGACCATAAAAATTATCCCTCAACCCTATACTTAAACAAAAAACCCTACAATCTCAAGTCTTAACCCTATAACTTATACCCTTAACCCTACAACCTAAACCCTAATCCCTATACCCTATACACTTAACCTCATACCCTTAACCCTGAACATTATACGTCAACCCTCAACCATTAAACTTGTACATAAATCCTAAAACCTAAACCATCAACCCTAAACCTAATATCCTCAACCCAATACCCTCAACTATATACCCAATATCCTAAACCATAATCCATATACGCTATACACCTAACCTTATACCCTCAACCCTAAACAATATCCCTCAACCCTCAACCCTCAACCCTCAACCCTATACCTCAAACCCTAAACCCTCATCCATC
>CM021100.1:393190978-393213410 GCA_007115665.2 Sequoiadendron giganteum
TATAGGGGTTGAGGGATTATGGTTTAAGGGTTGAGGGTTGAGGGTTGATGAATTATGAGGGTATAGGGGTTGATGGATTAGGGTTTAAGGGTTGAGGGATTCAACCCTTAAACCCTAATTACTCAACCCCTCTACCCTCTTAATCCTTGAACCCTCTACCCTAAACCCTTAAACCGCAATCCCTCGACCCCTATACCTTCTTAATCCCTCAACCCTCAACCCTAAACCCTCAAACCCTAATCCCTCAACCCCTATACCCCTATACCCTCTTAATCCCTCAACCCTCAATCCTTAAACCCTAATCCCTCAACCCCTATACCCTCATAATACATCAACCCTCAACCCTCAACCCTTAAACCATAATCCCTCAATCCCTAAATCTTCTTAATCCATCAACCCATAACCCTCAACCCTTTAACCTTATCCGTCAACCCCTAAACCCTAATCCCCTATACCCTCTTAATCCATCAAACCTCAATCCTCAACCCTTAAACCCCAATACGTCAACCCCTATACCCTCACAATTCATCAACCCTCAACCCTCAACCCTTAAACCGTAATCCCTCAACCCCTATACCTTCTTAATCCCTCAACCCTCAATCCTCAACCATTAAACCCTAATCCCTCAACCCCTATACCCTCTTAATCCTTGAACCATCAACCCTCAACCCTTAAACCATAATCCCTCAACCCCTATACCTTCTTAATCCCTCAACCCTCAACCCTCAACCCTTAAACCTTAATCCCTCAACCCCTATACCCTCTTAATCCCTCAACCCTCAACCCTTAAACCCTAATCCCTCCATCCCTATACCTTCTTAATCCCTCAATCCCTAAACCCTCATAATCCATCAACCGTCAACCCTCAGCCCTCAACCCTCAACTGTCAACCCTCAATCCTCAACCCTCAACCCTCAACCCTCAACCATTAAACCCTAATGCCTCAACCCCTATACCCTCTTAATCCGTGAACCCTCAACCCTCAACCCTCAACCCTAATCCCTGAACCCCTATACCCTATTAATCCTTGAACCATCAACCCTCAACCCTTAAACCGTAATCTGTCAACCCCTATACCTTCTTAAGAGAGGGAGAGGAGGTAGGAGGGAGAGAACTGAGATTGTAGAGTTTTCCATTTAAGGAGAGGGTTGAGGGTATAAGGTATAGGGTAGAAGGTTTAGGGTAGAAGGTATACAATTAACCCTACACCCCCAACCTTGAACACTATACCTCAACCCTACATGCTCAACCCTCATCCTTATACCCTATACGCTCAACCTTATAACCTAAGCCTTGAACATCATCCCCCAACCCTATACTTAAACCCTAAACCCTACATTCAACCTTGTAAACTAAACCCTAAACCCTAAACCTCAATCCGAAACCCAATACCCTCAACCCTATACCCATTATTCTAAACCCTAATCCCTATACCCTCAACCCTCAAGCCTCATCTCTTTACCCTACATCCTCAACCTTATACCCTAAACCATAAACATTATCCCTCAACCCTATACTTAAACAGAAAACCCTACAATCTCAAGTCTTAACCCTATACCTTATACCCTTAACCCTAAAACTTAAACCCTAATACCTATACCCTATACACTTAACCTCATACCCTTAACCCTGAACATTATACCTCAACCCTCAACCCATAAACTTGTACATAAATCCTAAAACCTAAACCATAAATCCTAAACCTAATATCCTCAACCCAATACCCTCAACTATATACCCAATATCCTAAACCATAATCCATATACCCTATACACTTAACCTTATACCATCAACCCTAAACACTATCCCTCAACCCTCAACCCTCAACCCTATACCTTAAACCTTAAACCCTCATCCATCATCCCTATACCATATACCCTCAACTTTATACCTAATATCCTAAACCCTAAACCTTATTCCCTATACAATTAACCCTGTAACCTCAACCCTATACCTTAAACACTAAACCTTACACTCTCAACCCTCATAGGGGGAGAGAGAAATAGGGGGAGGGAGGGATTTGGGAGGGAGGGATTAGGGAGAGAGAGAGAGGTTGGGAGGGAAAGAGGAGATAAAGATAAGTAGAGAGGGAAGGAGAGGTAGAGATACATGAGAGATAAAGAGTAGATAAGGAAGTATAGATGGAGGGAGAGGTATGGAGGGAGAGATAGGGAGGTGAGAGATAGGTGAGATAGAGAGAAATAAAGAGATTTTGGTAGGGAGTGATAGAGGGATAGGTGAGATAGAGAGAAGTAGAGAGAGATAGAGATAAAGGGAAGGAGGGAGGGTGGGCGAGCAAGGGGAGGAAGGGAGAGGTAAAGAGGGATATGTGAGATAAAGATAAGTAGAGAGAATGGTGACATATAGAGAAGGAGAGAGTTATAGAGAGGGAAAGAGAGAATGGTGAGATAGAGAGGAGAGAGTGAGAGAGAAAGAGGGTGAGGGAGGAGTGATAGAGAGTGAGAGAGAGAGGTAGAGGGAGGGAGAGGAGAGATAGAGAGTATATAGGGAAAAGGTAGGGAGAGAGATATCTAGTGAGAGAGAGAGAGGGCTAGGGGAGATAAAGATAATTAGAGAAAGACAAAGAGGTAGAGAGAAGTAGAGAGAGAATAAGGGAGGGAGAGAATCGATATAGAGAGGTATAGAGAGAGTGGTGGGGAGTGATGGATGGAGAGGTAGGTAGAGAGGTATTAGGGAGATAGAGAGTAGAGAGGGAATTAGAGGGAGAGGTATGGAGGGGGAGAGAGGGAGGTGAGAGAGAGGTGAGATAGAGAGCAATAGAGAGAGGGTGGTAGGGAGTGATGGAGGGATATGCAGCTAGAGAGGGATAGGTGAGATAGAGAGAAGTAGAGAGAGATAGAGATAGAGGGAAAGAGGGAGGGTGGTTGAGAGAGGGGAGGAAGGGAGAGGTAAAGAGGGATAGGTGAGAAAGATATGTAGAGAGAGAATGGTGACATATAGAGAAGTGGAGAGTTCCAAAGAGGGAAAGAGAGAATGGTGAGATAAAGAGGAGAGAGTGAGAGAGAAAGAGGGTAAGGGGGGAGTGAGAGAGAGTGATAGAGAGAGTTAGAGGGAGGGAGAGGAGAGATAGAGAGTAGATAGGGGAAAAGGTAGGGAGGGAGACATCTAGTGAGAGAGAGAGGGATAGGGGAGATAAAGATAATTAGAGAGGGAAGGAGAGGTAGAGAGAGAGTAGAGTGGGAATGAGGGAGGGAGGGAGAGAAGTAAGATAGAGAGGTGTAGAGAGAATGTTAGGGAGTGATGGATGATGAAGTAGGTAGAGAAGGATTAGGTAGGTAGAGAGTAGAGAGGGAAGGAGAGGGAGAGGTATGGATGGAGAGAGTGGGAGGTTAGATAGAGAGTAAAGGAGAGAGAGTGGTAGGTTGTGATGGATGGAGAGCTAGGTAGAGAGGGAGGGAGAGAGGGAGAGATATGTAGTGAGGGAGAGAGAGGTGGGATAGAGAGAAATAAAGAGTGTTTGAAGGAGAGGTAGGTAGAGAGAGGGAGAGAGGAGATAAAGATAAGTAGAGATGGAAGGAGAGGTAGAGAGAGAGGTGAGATAGAGAGAAGTAGAGAGGGAATGAGGGAGGGAGGGAGAGAGGTGTAGAGAGAGTGGTAAGGTTTGATGGATGTAGAGGTAGGTAAAGAGAGATGGGAGATAAAGAGTAGATAGGGAAGAAGAGAGGGAGAGAGAAGTATGGAGGGAGAGAGAGGGAGGTGAGAGAGAGGTTAGCTAGAGAGAAATAGAAAGAGTGGTAGGTCATGATGGAGGGAGAGTTAGGTATTTAGAGAGAGAGAGGGGGGAGGGAGATAGAGACAAGTAGAGAGGGAAGGTGGGAGAGAGGGAGAGATAAGTGAGGTAGAGAGAATTAGAGGGAAAAGGAGAGAGAGATAGAGAGAGAGATTTATTGAGATCAAGGGAGAGAGAGAGAGAGTCAGAAAAAGGGATAGATATAGTGAGAGAGAGGTCTAGAGTGTAAGGGATAAAAATGAGTGAGATAGAGAGAAATAATACAATTTTTTGATTACTGAAATTTGACCTCTTGATTATTGAAATTTGACTAAGTTTGAAATTTGTGAGATCTTCCAAAAAGTCGAAGAGAGAGAGGGGAGAGAGGGAGGACGGTAGAGAGAGGGAGTGGAGACATAAAGAGTAGAGAGAAGGAGAGAGTGAGAGAGAAAGATGATAGAACTTGTTGACTACTAAAATCTAACCTCCTGATTACTGAAATTTGACTAAATCTGAAATTTTAAAGATCTTCCAAAAACTAGAATTTGCATTATAACTCCTAGAGATCTGAAACCACTCTCAAACATCCTGGAAGTATATACATGAAATATAACTTACAGTATAAGAGAGTAAATGTCCATATATAAATGTCAACTTATACTTAAATGTTTATTTCATGTATATAGTTTCCCTGAAAGATAACAAGAGGAAAGAGATAAGAAAAAGAGAAGAAAAAAATTCAATGTAGACCAAAACGCAAGCGTGTTATAATGCGGTCGCATTTTGTCAATGCATTCACAAAACACAAAAAATGCATTCACAAAACATGTCAAAACTAAGATATAATGCGAGCACGTTATAACGCGAGCGAGTTATAACGCGAGCACGTTATAACGCGCTCACGTTATATCTTGCTTTGGGAATTCACAAATCTTGGGCTTGGTATTTGCCTTGGAATACCAACCCAAACGCTTGGAGGGCATTCCCAATGACCAAAGATCTGTTTTTAAAAAATCTTCCATATTTCTCATAATCGAGTTCATGCTCATCGTCAGGATTACACGTGGTTCAATATCAAAAAAATCAAGCACATGGGTAATATTGGGTTCTCTCTTAGCTATCCAACGGTGTAATTTTTTTCACTTTCTAAAAATATTAAGCCTTTCATCCATAATTTATTTTATTTGTATGTCTTTTTTTTGCCAAAAAGCAGTGTTTGGTAATTTTTTCGTTATAAATTAACCACTAATCGATTTTTCAAATAAATTACTTTTTTAGAAACTAGACTCCATTCTACAAATTTTAAAAAATAAATAAAAATAAATTCAATTAGTTTCCAAAATTTGTAGGGGTAGCACGGCCAAAATTATATTTTTCAGGAAATGTCCACTTCGAAAATTAGTAAAAAATTAAATATTCATTAAAAAATTATCAAAAAAATTGTGCATCAACTACATACTATTAACTAACTTCTGACCATTGTGATTTTAAAAATACTAAAAAAAAGTTCACCGTACGAGGGTCGTACAAGAGTTGCTATGCTATGTTTTTCTGACAAAAACAACAGCAATTTGTGTACGACCCTAATTTGAACCCCTTAATCTCAACCATTTTCAAAATAAATTAGTAGTTTAGAAAGTAGACTCAGAGAACTTGAATCCTTCTTTTTGTTCCATCTCAAAATTATGAGTGTATGTATCCTCAATTTCACGTCCAAGGTCAGTATTTCCTGATTTTAGAAAAAGTTGTCCACTTAAGTCCCCTTTTTGGGAACCATCTTGGTGCACTTACCCTACTTATAAAGAGAAATGATTACATTGGCTTGAAATGCATGATGAATAGTGTATCAATTCTCTCAAGCATCTCCAAGCTTATTCTAAATGAATGCAACATAGTTATAACAATAGTGTCATCCCTCATGCATTTAATAAAGGTGACTTGGTGTTATATGAAAATCAACGTAATGCCAATGCTCTTCCAAATGAAAAAGGAAAATTCAATGGGCTAATTCATTAGGACCTTATGTAATAAAAAAAACTATGGGTCTAGAGCCTACACATTAATAGAAATGGATGGTACACCTCTAAAAGAACCTATCAACGTCATGTATTTGTATCACTATTATGCATAGCATCCCCTCTTTTGAATAGTGTGCTAAAGTAGTGTTGTTAGATTAATCATATTGTGTTATATTTTATCTCGCATTGCTTCTTTCTTTGACAAATATATCTTTGTATGTTCCTCACAAAATGTGGGGGCATGTACTTTGCTACTATATCCTTGTCTATGCGGCATGTAATTTTCATTCAAATTAGCATATTGGGGGATAGAGGACTTCGTTTTCGATGCCATTTTTTGCATTGAAGTTATAGTTCCACTCCTGGTCTCATAAAATATCTATTAGTATGTGGTATGGTACTTGGAAATACCCTATGATATGACTTATGTAATTCTATGTGGTTTCTTATTCACCCTGATTCCACTTACATAAAACAAGCGGAATCAATGGGGCATACATCTACCCTTGAAATCGATTATCTATAGAATTTTGATAAGAGGATTTTTAAATGGCTAATGAACATGTGTTGCACAATGTGGTCCTTAAAATTGTGGTTTTGTAGGTAACTACAGTGGGGGCTTCATTCTCCCTAATGAATCCATATGAGTATCCTTTTTATAAAGTTTATTAGAATTCCTTTAACTTGTATATGCACGTAGTATCATATGACCACTGAAGTGGGGGCTAAATGTAGTGTAGGAAAAAGTATCCCTTTTCACACTTAATTTGGAAATAATTAATAATAAATGAGCCTAATGATTCCTTAATTTAGTATTGTAATATGTTTTTCATATTCACATTAATTTTAGGACCCTTTTAAATAAAATGGACTTAATTGTGCCTTTTTTTATGTTGTAAGGTGTATCTTTACACTTTCACATTAATCTAGGGCTTTATTAATTGATTGAGGTTAATTTTCCTTAATTGGCCCCTTTAATTCAAATCTAATCTTAATTAATTGTAACTTCAAAGGGATCATAAAACCCGACATTCATAAATTCCATTACACAACACTTAACTTTGGAAGATGTGTGTCCTAGGTATGTGACCTAGGACCCATTCGCCATAGGGCGAATAGGTCCTCACTTAGATATAGGACCTTCATTTTTCATAATGTTTAACATTGTTCAATGTGTGTACTAGATAAGAGGCCTAGGACCCCTCTTTTGATTTTTTTTTGTAGTATTTCAATGATCTCAAATCCATAATTCAATGTTGTCTTGTGGTATTTGAATTTCGGGAATTAATCTTAAGATATGTATAAATACAAGGTTATTTCAATATGTTTCATACTAAGATTCTAGACCTTCAAGTGTTAAAGTCTTGATAGCAATAATTCATTTTCAAAGAAAGGAGCAAACAAGAATGAAGTCTTGGAGAAACATTTTAGTATTTTTTTATGGCCTTCAAGCTCATATTGTTGTCAAATATTAAGCATTATTGAAGAATTGATGATATATGTCTATGGAGAATCTTGATGGATTCTAGGTTTTGGGAGAAGCACTATGAGATTCAACCTAGACTAATAACTTGTCTCCTAAGTGATTACATCTTGTATGTTCATTCTATTTTCAACCTAAAAAGAGATATATTCAGATTTATGAATTATTAAGGGGATTATAGGTCTCCTAAAGATTGTTTTATGCATTAAATTCATGTTCATTTAGGATCCTATTGTAAGACACTTGAATAGGGTTTCTTTGCATTGCTAGAAATCTTAATCTTAGGCACACTTAAATTTATGATCACACACACATTTCATGTTTCAGATTTCTATTTATCATCAAGGTTTAATTACCAAAATTGGGGTTTGACTGAGGCAAACCCCTATCCACCAACAAAACACCAAATTTTTTTACCAGATCTAGATATGAGAGTGGGTATTTCTAGTTACAAGAAGGAATTGTAGGTCTGGAGCTTCAATTTTAGATTCAAAGTTTTCTAGAAGAGTCTACTAAGACCCATTCTCCATAGGGAAAATGATTCCATGTTAGGGTTACAAAGGCAACAAGTTTTCATAGTTCCTAGGCCTCAATTTGAGATTCAAAGTTTCTAGGAAAAGCATACTAGGAACCATTCACCATAGGGAAAATGAGTCCCTATTAGGGTTGTAGAAATAACAAGTTTTGATAGGTGCATAACATTTATTACCCTCAGATTTTCTAGAAAATTTACTATTTCCTTCTATTTTATGTTAAATCTCTTTAATGCACTTTGTAGATCTAAAATTGGAGTTATTTTAATATTTCAAATCTTTCTCCCCAAAGCACTATTTTACCTAGACCCATGTCTTAGAAAAAAGTGAAAGTTGCAAATTCACATCTTATGTTGACTCACATAAGGGTTGTAAGTCAATCCTTGGTGTGGATCTCATTTCCTAATTAATTGAGGAAAAATAGAACCCCTTTTGTCTCTCTTTTGATCTACTTTTCCATTTGGGTACACCATCCTTATCCTATTTTCTTTCATTTAAACATAACCCTATAAATTCTCTAATCACCTCTTTTGTAATCAATCATGACATATCCATCCACATAAAATTATCATGGATGTAGCTCAACCAAATCCCTACCTAAGATTTATCATGGAAAAAATTAGGAAACCCTTGCCAAAGGTTGAGCTTCTTCACAACCAGATTTTGATATTTTGGCTTTAATGTGAAAGCCTCACCAGTGATCTCATTTATCCACACATCTACTAGTTTGGAATGATCATATTCTACAAGATTTCCATGAATATATAAATCCTTATGTCCTTTGTGTGTAGGACTCCATAAGGAACCCTCGAGAAAGCACCTTCTAGATTTACTGTAGTGGATTTGTCAAGATGTTTCTTGAATTTAGTTTGATATTGATCATTCACATTCACAACCCTTGGTGTATATATTTCAAAGGTTTCCAAACTACTTTCAAAGAAATTTCAAAAAAATAGTGTAATATAGATCGTAAATACCTTTCACTTTCCTTTTCTGGCTAGGGTTTTCATGCACCAGGACTCGAACACTTCAAGTGCACTACTTTTCTCTTATTTTACCATCCTTCGCTTGAAAACTTGTTTTTATATGAATTTTGGTTAGGTGAAATCACTTATATAAACGTTTTTTCATGACCTAATTCATATTGAATACTCAAACTAAAAAGCTAGTAAAAGCCCAAAATGTTTGCATAAGTCAACTTTAAATGCTTTGCAATCTTTTGCATTTCAATATTTTCTCTGAGGATCTTCTTCATTAGTTCTGATACATTGATCTACATTGCATATCCTTGCACTAAAGCATCAACACCATTTATTTGGCAAGGGATGGAGGATTTCAATTAAAGCTCCCCTTGAGCTAAACCTCTCTTAGTTTTCAGAGGAAACATTTGCGCTAGATGTCAGTACCGAGTCATCCTTAACCTTTGTCTCTCCCTTCGTTTTCCAAATCTTTTCCATCTCCATTTTTGTCTCTTTTAGATCAATATCTTGTACTGGATCATTCTTCTTTATTAGATTATTCTTCTTCATATTTTTGCTTCTTGAAAACTTAGAAATGTGTCTAGGCCCATTGCAATTGTAGTATATGACATTATTTTGACCAATCTTATTTCTATTCATTCTAGATCTGCATTGATTAACTTTGTCTCCAGATCCATTGCATCTATAACAATAGCCATTGAAAGATTGAATCATTCTACCATTTTTATAACCACTCATCATTCAACTTCTACATTCACTAGCTCTATGACCAAATCTCTTACATGTCAAACACTGACTAAAAAAATATTGAACTTTTTGATTCATTCTACTTCTACATTCCATAGCCCTATGTCCAAATCTATTGTACAAGAAAAAAACAAAAACAATTAAAAGATGGGTACTTTGTGCATTTGATTGTATGATTGATGGTCTTCTTTCTTCATTCCTTTGATTCCAGATCTTACCATTGTTCTTCTTGTCTTTAGTCTTCTTTTTAGGTTGTCTTATAGTGTTATCTAGTTTTGAAATTTCACCTTTCTCAAATCCTAAACCTTCTTTATCTTTGGATCCCTTCTAATTTGCAATCATTTCATCAAGCTTTGTAAAACTCGTCTTGAATTTATCTTCACAAATTCTTTCTTTTTCAAGATTTAATCTCGTATTCACAACTTCATGTTCAATCTTTGTGCATTCTACAGATTTTATTTTCACTATTGCATTCATACATTCTTCAACTATTTTTATTTCTTCAACTTGCACTTTAAGACTAGTAATTATTTTATTTTCTTTCTTCAGTTGCTCACTGACTTCCTTATGCTTCTCTCTAAATTTATTTATTTTCTCCCTCAACTTTTTCATGCATTCATTTGCTTCTTTAACATTTTCTTTTAGATCTCTATTTTCACCTTCAATTATCTCTAGATCTTCAAGAGCAACTTTCACTTCTCCATTTATGTCAAAGATGCAATCTTTTTATGTAGATCCAACAACAAGAATCTCGTTAAGAGGAGTAGGTAGTCTTCTAACAGTCATGTGTTCAATCTCCAAGATCTTCCCCAAGTTTTTGATCTCCTTCCAAGGAACCAACCTTTGATACCAATTGTTGAACACCTAGAATATTGAGAAGGGGGTGAATTAGTATTATTTTAAAATATTTAAATATTTAACCATTCAATTTATAACATGTATTTAATTTGGAGTAAAGAAGGAAAGCATGAAAACATTCAACAACATAACATAACACATGAACATTGTCACATACTCAAAACTCTTCATCGAGTTCTAATGAAGCTCAAAATACATACTAAAAAATCCTCATACTAATCTGAAATATCACTCTACTCTATGAAAAATTATCTAACATATATATCTACTTCACCCAAAACATTAATTAGGTTGGCCTAATTGGATGTAATAGGCAAAATGTAACTTGTTGAATCAAGATCCATACACAAACTCTTCATGCCAAGATTCAAACCTTATAATAATTTGAAATAGGTCATCATCAACCTAAAATTGCACCCACTTAATGGATTAAAACATATTCAACCTTTGCAACACATCCAACTATTGGAGTGAAAAGATAGTGAGAGGGGGGGGGGGTGAATCAGTGTTATTAAATTCTTTACCAAATTTAACTGGAACTGAAATAAACCAAATGTATGCTCTCATTTATCAATGATAAACTCATTCATGTATTGAATGCAATCACATAAACTGAAATGAGAATAGTGAAACATAGAAATTTAAAGCATTAAAGAACTGAATCAAATGAACCACAGATACTCAAATAGACACAAGATATGTCAAGTGGAAAACCCTCCTACGGTAGAAAAACCACTCCTTAACCTGTTGCCTTTTTCAGGCTTTCATTTCAATAATCATTTTGACAATGCATCATGGCTGATTTCTGAGCACCAACTCAAGGAGCACCAACCCCTCTTTTTAGAGACACCAATCTCAAGGAGCACCAACCCCTTTTCCGTTTATCAGTAGTACATACAATGATACAAAGGATCTCTCTGTTTCTCAGATTTCTGTCAAGTGCCTCTTGACAGACAATGTGTACAATTCTCAAATGTCAAGTATGACACTTCAATGTTCCACCCATTATCAAGCCTTAAGATAGCTTGAGGGAAATCTCATTAAGTTTTTTAATTACAATCTCAATACAAATTCTCATCAAAAAAATGTATCCTCAGTGATCTTTCTACACTTTTTTTTTCTCACACACTCTATTTCATACATTTTCCATGATACTGTTTAAAACAGTTAACTCACTATTTTTCCCAAATTTTATTTTACAACAAAAAATAATTACCCTATATCTTCAATATTTTGAACTGCACTGCACTTTTTCCATTTTAGGTTTTTCAATAAAGATAAAGACCTAATCTCTCTGTTTTCAACTTTTTACAGAATACATCATTATTCACAACTTTCGGTTACAATAGAATATTGGTTTTTACAGACAAAAAAATAGAAGTGACCTTTTTGATTGTTTCCACTTTCTTGTCGAGTTACTGTTCAGATAATACAGAGTTCTTTTTAGCATAATCTTTCCTCCAGGCTTGAAAAGAAAAATGGTATGTAAAAATAGAAGAGTGATTGAACCCTATCCAATCAAGCAGCCTGCACAAGAAGTGCTTAACAAACCATCACTTAGATAATACATATTCCATAGCAATAGCCACTGAAACTGTTGCTCGAATAAAGTAACTGAAGCACAATGCATTATAACCAAAATATTTTAATCATGCATTCAAGAACAATAGAAAATGAACCCATGTAAGAAACTGAACAGATTTGAAGACCCATGATTACCCCCAGATTCAAAGTCACTATTCATTAAATGACATGATAACCTTCTATAAAAATACAGTCATGATTTGGAGAAATCATTTCAGATTTAGCCATGAAAGGAACAGACTCATTTTTCACCTTTTTCTTTACCATATAAATCTTATCTCAAATTAACCTTTCCTGATAAGTAACGGATCTGCTAAGAAGATAGAAAGATGAATACCTAAGAATAGTGATGGAGATGTTGTCACAAAAGTGTTTACCAGATTTGTAGAGAAGCTGAGCAGCCCAGGTACCTTTCTTATGGCGAGCTCTTACCCAATGATAGGCACTAGTCAGAAGAATAGACCATTGTAATGGTCTTACAAGAATCCCCATACGTTGTCCAAGGTTAGTAAATGAGCAACATGCACAGTGAAATGACTGAGAGTATGATTCCATGGTGGTGACCAGATTAGGGTTCCAAACCCTTTGAACAAGAGAAGCAAAATAATGACCTAAACTTCCAAATGAACAATCACTTGATTTCCTTTACAAAAATTGATAATCATTTGGAGTCTGAAAGGATAGTCATGATTATTCATAAACTCATTATTTCCTTTGAAATCCACTGGCAGATCAAAGACTTGCATGCTGACAAGCATTATAACTTTTGACTATTTTAGACAATGTGAAATCATCGACCAAGTTAAGCTTTGAAGAAATTGATATGTCCACATTACTCATCAAATTCCAATTAAATGATGCCTTGCATTATTGCTACCAAATGTTGATTTCCATTGACATATAAGTTTCCAAGTAATCAAAACCAAGTCACTTCCAATGTGACATATAAAATAATCAATACCTTTATACCTGTTGTCGGCTTTTCAGCCTTGTGAATTTGCCATCATTAGACCCAAATGCAATATAACATGCACTCCCATAGTGAGCCAAACAAAATTTAAATGCCAAAAGATATCAAATAAAATCAAAGCCGATTGCCACCTCATGAATATCCGATGCCCTATAATGTCCAATGTCAAGTACTTTCCAAAGCCTTGTGAAGTATAATGAAGGCTAAAAAAATGCTAGGCTCACAATGCCATTCCATATACCATAAACCCTTATTAGTTGATTAAGGAAACCCGTTAGGGTTTTCTTGATACTAAAAAACAAGCTGCGTCACATAAACCATTAACAAATTCATGATGCAAGAGACTGATCAAGCCACAATATATCAACCTATAGAACACTGAACATGCTAATATCATATAACCAAGTGAATCACTATAGCACAAATTGATAAAATAGAAACATGTCACCTGATTAATGGAACATACACCAGTAACCAAAATTCCTTAATTGAGAGTTGCACATGGAGTCAAGAGATCAGTGCCACCAAATATACTATCAATAGTGAAGTAAATATGCCAATTAGAAAAGAAGATCAACTGAGTAAGTAACCACCAAGATGGCAGAGTAACACATATTGTCATCAAGGACAAATTAACATCACAAGAGAGATTCAACAAACTCTGCCTTTGTCCTTGATGGAAAAAACTGAGCCACCAAGCCAAAATAAAGTACTGGAATCGAATGCTCATAATTCTCCCCTTTTTGTCACAAGGATAAAGGGAATCCAAGAAAGATAAACCAGAATTAACAGTGAATATCCAAGAAGTTGCAGATGTAACATTTGAGCAGCAAAGTATGAGTTATAGGAAGAGCTAACCAGCTCCCCCTATCACCAAGATAGACTGTTTAATATAATAGATATTGAGAGACAACTCTCAATCTAGACCTAAGTCTTTCAAAAACATCTTTAGCCAATGGTTTTGTAAAAATGTCAGCAAATTGTGCTTGTGTAGGAACATATTGCACATAAACCTCGTTAGCCAACACCTTTTCATGAAGAAAATGAAACTTAATAGCAATATGTTTAGTGCGAGAGTGCATAACAAGATTTTTTGAGATATTGATTGCACTAGTATTATCACACATAATAGAAATAGGTTTAGGGATTTCAATACCCATGTCAGATAAATTCTGTGACATCTAGATTACCTAAGTACATCAAGAAGTGGCAGCAATATATTATGCTTTAGCAGTAGAGAGTGAAACAAATTCTTATTTTTTGCTATGCCAAGCCACTAATCGATCACCAAGAAAGAAAGCAACACTACTGGTGCTTTTCCTATCATCCAGACAACCAACCCAGTCATAATCAGTATATGCCACTAATGAAAAGTCATTGCTTCTGGGATACCAGAGTCCATAATCAATAGTGCCTTGAACATATTTAAGAATCCTTCTAATAGCATTAATGTGGGATTCCTTAGGAGATGACTAAAACTGAGCAACCATGCAAACAACTTGCATTATGTCAGGTCTTGAGTTTGTTAGATATAACAGGATACCTATCATTGACCTATAGTCATTTGGGTTGACAGCAGGAGAATCATCAACCTTGCTGAGTTTATAGCCAGTAGCCATTGGAGTGCTAACTGGATGACATTCATCCATTTGAAACTTTTTAAACATTTCTCTTGCATATTTTGTTTGAGAGAGAAAGATACTAGATTCAAGTTGAGATATTTGAAGACCTGAGAAGAGTGATAGTTCTCCCAACATGGACATTTCAAACTCAGATTCCATAATTTGTGAGATTTTTTTACTCAAAGCAATATTGTTGCAGCCAAAGATGGTATCATCAACGTAAATTTCAATAACAAGAATATCAGACCCTTCAATTTTTACATAAACATTGTTGTCTACTCCTCTAATGAAACCTTTTGACAGTAAGTGACTGTCCAATCAGGAGTACCAGGCTCTAGGAGCTTGTTTTAGGCCATATAGAGCCTTTTTCAGCTTGTAGACATGATCGGGTTTGATTCTACAATTAAACCCTTCAGGTTGTTCTCTGTAAACTTCTTCATCTAAATACCCATTTAGAAAGGCATTTTTTACATCCAGTTGATATACAGTAAAGTTTTTGAAAAAAAAATATGCGAAGAAGATTCTAATTGATTCAAGTCTAGCGATTGGTGCAAAGGCTTCACCAAAGTCAATACCTTCTTGATGAGCATGTATCCTTTGCATAAATATCTAGCATTTTTGTGAGCAACATGGCCATTTTCATCATGTTTGTTTCTGAAAATCCATTTACCTCTTATGACATTTTTTTCATCTGGTCTTGGGACTAGCTCCCAAGTCCGATTTTTCTCAATTTGATCAATTTCATCCTCCATTGCATTAAGCCAACATTCATCAGTTAGAGCTTCATCAAATTTTTTTGGCTCAAACTGAGTGATTAAACAAAAAATAGTAAGCTCAGCTATGTGAGCTTTTTCATCATAGTTAACTATTCTTTTCCTTGTTTGAACTCAGGCCTGCAGATTTATCTCCTATAATCAGATCTTTAGGATGATTTCTAGCAAGAGATTTTGAAGGAGTTTTAGTTACACATTTTTCAGAGTTGGTTTCAGTATCTTCAGATTTTTCTTCAGCTAGTTTAGGACTTGCTGATTTTGTTTTAGGCTTTGCAGTTTCAAAGCCTTCAGAATTTAGATCAAGTTCAAATTCTTCCTCCTCATCATCTTGCATAGATTCAACATCTAAAAGTAGATTTTCATCAAATTTGACATTGACAGATTCAACAGTTTTATTCAGCCTATTGTTAAAGCATTTAAAGGCTTTGTTGTGAGTAGAGTATCCTAAAAAGATACCTTCATCTGTCTTAGATTGAAAACTGCCTAGGTTATCATCATCTCTCTTGATAAAACATTTGCAGCCAAATATTCTGAAATATTTAATTGAGGCAGATTTACCATACCAAAGTTCATATGGAGTGAAATTTGATTTCACTCTGATTTGGACTCTATTCAAAATGTAGACAGTTGTATGAAAAACTTCTTTCCAATACATGTTTGGCAAATTTTCTCCATTTAACATAGTCCTTGCCATCTCTTTTATAGTCCTGTTCTTTCTCTCGACAACCCCATTCTGTTGAGGTGTTCTGGCAGCAACGTACTATATTTTTATGTCGTGTCTTTCATAGTACTCAATGAATTCTTGTGAGGTGAATTCACCACCTTTGTCAAATCTTAGACATTTCAGTTTTAAGTCTAGTTCCCTTTCTACAATTTTTATAAAGACTTTAAAATGAACAAAAGCTTCATATTTCTGCTTGAAAAAAGTGACCCATACCATACAAGAATAATCATCAACAAATAGCATGAAATATTTCTCACCATTGATAGATCTAGTCCTTGTAGGACCACATAAGTCAGTATGAACAATTTGAAGAGGTCTAATAGAGGAATGTTCCTTGGATTTAAAGCTTACCTTAGTTTTCTTTCCTTTGAGACATTCTTTACATACTGCATTATCATCTCGCTTTTTCAGAATAGGTAGATCCCTTACATTCTGATTTTCCCTAGTTCTAATCATATTGTCAAAATTAATATGACCTAGTCTCTTGTGCCACAACCAACTTTCTTCAACATGAATCATCAAGCACATAACTTGATTGTTTTCATATCCAGAAGTGTCGAGTAAATTGTAGACATTTCCCTTGGTCCTTCTTCCAGTAGCAATAGCTTTTCCAAACTTGTTTTTAATTTCACACCCCTATGAAGTGAACAAGACTTGATAGCCACTCTCACAGATTTGACTTACACTCAGAAGGTTATGTTTTAATCCTTCTACATAGTACACATTGTAAATAGGAGTGTCTTCATTCAGAAAAAGAGAACCTCTACCTTTGATTTGAATTCCAGAGTTGTCTCCAAACTTTACATATCCACCTACATAGTCTTCTAGATTAGTGATTTTTTCTTTGTCACTAGTCATGTGGTTTGAACAACCACTGTCTAGGACCCATAAGTCCTTTTTCTTGGAGTAAAAGGCAGTTTGAACTAGCATAGTTTGTTCTATGTTGTTGACAGCTTTGAGTTTCCAGACCTTTTTAGTTTTATGTTGTTTGTTCTGCTGATCAACATTACATTGCTTAGTAGAATGACCCAAAGACTCGCATGTGAATCATCTAATCTATCTTGCAAAGCCATGATTCTTCCTAAAACAAAATCTAGGAGTTCTAGAATTTATAAATCTACAAGAGTTCACCTTGTGACCAAATTTGTTGCAGAAGTAACAATACCTGGATAAAAGAAAGGGTAGGAATTATAAGACATTTTGTTGCTCCTAAAAGGATGAACATGATCCTTATCAAAATCGGGATGTTTGAGTTCAATACTTTTGTTTCTAGTAACAACATTAACCTTTGCACTATCATTTGAACATTCATCTTTCACAAAACCAATACCAGTTTTGTCCTTGTTCAGTTTTTGTTTACCAAGCATGTCATTCAGTTTAAGAGTGCTCTCATATTTCTCAATGGTCTTTCTGAGATCTACAATCTCATGTTCAAGTTTTTGAATTTCTTGATCTTTAAAGCTTATGCCAATATGAAGACAATCTTCAACTCTCTTTGATTCTTCAAGTTGATTTTTTAATGAGACTATCTCAAGATTTATGAGATGCTCCTGTGAAATATCTTCAGTATTTTTTTCTTGAGCCCACATTTGTTTTCTAAGTTTCCTCGGTTCTTTTAGAGCACATTTCAGTTCACCTTCAAAATCCACTTCGCCATCTTCAACAACATTGATGTTAGTTTCATCTTGCTGAATGATTTCATCCATGAATAGATTTTCATCCTCTTCATCTAAAGAATCTTCAGACTTAGAGTTTGTTTCATTTTTGCTGAACAAACTTTTCTTCTTTTTGAAATTGAATTTTTGTTTGGGTATGTAGGCCTTTTTCTTGGCTAGTTTCTCAGATTTTTCGTTATCTCTACTTGTGTCACCATAGGGGCACTTTGAAGCAAAGTGGCCTATTTTTGCACAGTTAAAGCATTTAACGAGAAGTTTTCCCTCATACTTTCTAGAACCCTTTTTGAGTTTCCTCACAAAGTGGGATTCTTTGGAATCAAAAAATTCTGATTTAGTGAGCTCATCCTTTTCTTTTCTTTCAACATTAAAAGCAGTTTCTTTGGCAGAGGTATTGTTTTTACTAATCCTCATTTCATAGGCAATCAAAGTGCCTTGTAGGCTATCAAGGGTAAGTTGGGAAAATTGTTTCTTCTCTTCCAGAGTAGAGACCTTTGCTTCAAATTTTGTTGGTAAGGTTCTAATGACCTTAGTTACAACATCAAATTCCTTAACTTCTTCTCCCAGACCCTTCATGGTATTTATAATTTCATCAACTCTCAAAAAGTAGTCAGCTAATTTTTCATCATCCCTCATTTTTATATCCTCAAATTGGTGTTTTAGAGTGAGGACTTTAGACTGTTTTAATTTTTCATTCCCTTGATAGATAGTTTCAAGTTTGACCTAGATTTCCCTAGCAGAGCTGCAATGCATGACTTTAATAAATACATCTTTAGTCAATGCACACAGGAGAGCATGTTTTTCTCTTGCATTGGTTTCATTTCTTCTTTTCATCAGAAGTAGTAGGTAGAGTAGCTGGTACAATGTACCGAGATAATACTATGCTCCAAACATCAAGGTCACTAGAAGTTAAATAAGTCTCCATTCTGATTTTCCAGAATACATAATCAATTCCACCAAATAATGGATCTCTAGTCATGGATGTGCCTTCATGAGCTTGAGACATTTTGAATAGACTCCAAGCCTAGAATCAATCCTAGGTTGTAAAGACCTATCAGAGGACCCTAGGCTTTGATACCAATTTATGGAGTGAAAAGACACTGAGAGGGGGGGGTGAATCAGTGTTATTAACTTCTTTACCAAATTTAACTGAAACTAAAATAAACCAGATGTATGCTCTCATTTATCAATGATAAACTCATTCATGTATTGAATGAAATCACATAAACTGAAATGAGAATAGTGAAACATAGAAATTCAAAGCATTAAAGCACTGAATCAAATGAACCACAGATACTCAAATAGACACAATATATGTCGATTGGAAAACCTTCCTGGGATAGAAAAACCACTCCTTAACTTGTTGCCTTTTCCAGACTTTCATTTCAATAATCATTTTGACAATGCCGCATGGCTGATTTATGAGCACCAACTCAAGGAGCACCAACCCCTCTTTTTAGAGACACCAATCTCAAGGAGAACCAACCCCTTTTCTATTTATCAATAGTACATAAAATGATACATAGGATCTCTTTGTTTCCTAGATTTCTGTCAAGTGCCTCTTGACAGAAAATGTGTAGAATTTTCAAATGTCAAGCATGACACTTCAGAGTTCCACCCATTATCAAGCCTTAAGACAGCTTGAGTAAAATCTCATTAAGTTTTTCAATTACAATCTCAATACAACTTCTCATCAAAAACATGTATTCTCAGTGATCTGTCTACACTTTGTTTTTCTCACACACTCTATTTCATACATTTTCCATGGTACTGTTCAAAACAGTTAACTCACTGTTTTTCCCAATTTTTATTTTACAACAAAAAATAATTACCCTATATCTTCAATGTTTTGAACTGCACTGCACTTTTTCCTTTTTAGATTTTTCAATAAAGATAAAGCCCTAATCTCTTTGTTTTACAATTTTTACAGAATACATCATTATTCACAACTTTCGGCTACAATAGAATATTGGTTTTTACAGATAAAAAAAATACCTTTTTTATTTTTTCCACTTTCTTGTCGAGTTATTGTTCAGGTAAAACAAAATTCTTTTTGTAGAATCTTTCCTCCAGGCTTGAAAAGAAAAACAGTATGTAAAAATAGAAAAGTGACTGAACCTTGTCCAGTCAAGCAGCCTGCACAAGCAGTGCTTAACAAACCATCATTTGGATAATACATATTCCATAAAAATAGCCACTGAAACTGCTACTCGAATAAAGTAACTAAAGCACAATGCATTATAACCGAAATCTTTTAATCATGCATTCAAGAACAGTAGAAAATGAACCCATGTAAGAAACTGAATAGATTCGAAGACCTCATGATTACCCCCAAATTCAAAGTCACTATTCATTAAACGACATGATAACCTTCTATAAAAATGCAGTCAAGATTTGGAGAAATCATTTCAGATTTAGCCATGAAAGGAATAGTCTCATTTTTCAACTTTTTCTTTACCATAGAAATCTTATCTCAAATTAACCTTGCCTGATAAGTAACGGATCTGCTAAGCAGACCTAAAGATGAATACCTGAGAATAGTGATGGAGATGGTGTCACAAAAGTGTTTACCAGATTTGCAGAGAAGCTGAGCAACCCGAGTACCTTTGTTATGGCGAGCTCTTACCTAATGACAGACACCAGTTAGAAGAAGTGACCATTGTAATGGTCTTACAAGAATCCCCATTCATTGTCCAAGGTTAGTAAACCAACAACATGCACAGTGAAACGACCAAGAGTATGATTCCATGGTGTCGGCCAAATTAGGGTTCCAAACCCTTCGAACAAGAGAAGCGAAATAATGACCTAAACTTCCAAATGAACAATCACTTGATTTCCTTTACAAAAATTGATAATCGTTTGGAGTCCGAAAGGACGGTCATGATTATTCATAAACTCATAATGCCCTTTGAAATCCGCGGACAGATCAAAGACTTGCATGCCGATAGGCATTATAGCTTTTGACTATTTTAGACAAAAATCACAACCATCCAAAATGATGTTTATATGATAGAACTATTTTTCCAGTCAATTCTACTTCCAACCCATTTTAACCCCATTTCGATCATAGCTTTTGACTATTTTAGACAAAAATCACAGCCATCCAAAATGATGTTTATATCATAGAACTATTTTTTCACTCAATTCTACTTCCAACCCATTTTAACCCCATTTCGATCGTTTAATGGAGGATGCCAGAAAAAAAAAATTATACCAAATTTTATTTCAAAATTGAAAAACTGCGCTCACCCACTTCGGTAGAGAGAAATAAAAAACATCAGAAAACCGTTTTTTTTCTTTTTATTTTACTTGTTTTTCTTTTATTAAATTCTACTACACAATTAACAGTTCCACACGAGACACCTTCACGCATTCTCACCCACTTAAACGAAAAAGATGAAACAAATACATAAAGTTAACAAATATATAAATGCTAACAAATTGCAAAATAGGAAAACAGAGGAAAAAAAAAATTGAATGTTCTTTCCACTACAAATACATACCAAAGTATACCACGTGGTGCCATTTCACCTACCTATGTCATTTAAAAATCCTATGTTGTATTCACCTTGTGTCGTGTTCACACCTGTCCCTATTTTGGATTTTTTAAAACTTAAAATAGTCATGGACAGTACACTTTCTTCCCCCTTTTCTTATTTGTTAATTAACTAAGCTCATACGTAATTAGCAATCATACTTACGCTCGTGTTATTTAAACATGACATGATATATTTTATATGTTCAATTCGGATCCAATAAAGTTTTTGTAATTTTATCTATGATCGATCCTTCAGAAAAGAGATGAAGCATTCTCATTAATGTAGTGCTTTTAGATGGTTGATATTATTATGATATAAATATATTTTTTATATATTTATATTAAATATGTAGACAAATATCATTTTGAGATTATTTTATTTATTATTTATATTATTTTGTATTTTTGTAATTTGCTTTTGTTTTGAAAACATATGTTATATACTTTCTATCTTATTTTTTAACATTTTTAATTTATAGAAATTAATATATTTAAAAAAAATTGATGTCTATATTTAAAAAATAAATGTATAGATTACACTTTTCAACATAATTATTTTTAAAAATCTAAATATATTATAATATTTATATATTTCTATAATATTATATATATGTAATACAATATATTATATTATTTAACATATATTTATATTATGTTAATATATAAATAAAATTTTATATAATATATTGTATTACATATATATAAATAAAATTATATATATATATATATATAATAAGCCAGTTCTAATATGTTATATAATTTATATTTATACTTATATTATTTTATGAGCGTTTATATTTGTATTATATTCATATTATACTATATTATTTATATATTTATATAATACTATATATAATAAAATATATTATATTATTTATTATATGTATATTTATATTATTCTTTATATTTATATATCATTCTATATATATTTATATTTTATTTATATTATTTAATTATATTATATTTATAAAATATTTATGAAGAAAATAAAGATAAAGATAATTAAGTAAATAAACTAGATTTCAAGTAAATTAAAATGGGTTTTGACTAAACAATGTAAATAAAATAAAATCGTTCAAGTATAGTACTTGTAAAATAAAATAAAATGAACATGAATTAAAACTAGCATACATATATTAATTAATAATATATATAAAAAACGTTGAAAGTTATCATTATCTAGGTGCCTATTGATTTGA
>CM021100.1:393213510-393413157 GCA_007115665.2 Sequoiadendron giganteum
CTTGTGAGTAGTGTGCAGAGAGAAATGCGTGCTTCCTTTGTGTGGCTCTTTCAATAGGTTTTCTCATGTACCCCTACTCTTATTAACTATCTATAATGAAATGTAGAAGGGCCCTCAAATAAATTGCTATCTAATAACCCATTGCCCTCCCATCCCATCAACAACCTCTATATTCTGGATGGTGTTGAAAAAGAGCCAACCCCTACGTATGGGAGTTCAATTCGGCTGCATAAAAGTTCACACCACAAAAGGTCAAAAAGCACCTATAATCAATCTCCTTGACCCCAATTCAAAGCCGACATTCTAGAGGTTTGTAGTTTTTAATCTCATCCCATACTCCACCTGGAAAAATCGATGGTTCTTAGGACTGTAACGTGCCGCTACTGTACCCTTTCACATTTTATTAATGTACCAAAAGCTCTACTTTTCTTCTATATAAACCCATAAGCCATTTCAGTAGATCTCATAACTTCCACGTTATAGCTCAGTTTAACACTAATCCGTCTTAACGGTGTTTTTTCCCGATCAATTCAGGAATAACCAATAAGGAAAATTATCCATTCCCATTTGGGTACTCTCTATTTTCCTCTAATCCCAATTTTTCTACAATGGGTGTCAGTTCATCAGAAGGGCAAGCCAATGTCCATGATTTTACAGTCAAGGTACTTTCAGATTCAATCTTATAGCGTTAAATTAAAACCTGTTTTCATGTTTTTTTGGTTTGCCTTGAGGTTGATATTGCATGTGAAAGTCATAGCCTTAAGTCAATAATGTTTAATTGCAGGACATCAGGGGAAATGATGTGGATCTCAGTATTTACAAGGGAAAAGCTCTACTTATCATCAATGTTGCTTCTGAATGGTATTTTTCTCTTAGTTTTGTGAATGGAGATTTTTTCTCTTTTTAAAATGGTTGTAACTGAATATAAAACATTTATGGGCAGTTTGGGAGATGGTTCTGTGGGTGGCTGCCACATCTCCATTTATATTTTATGTAATTGTCCCATTTTCAAATTGTTGATGATCGATGGATTTTAATTTTTGTTTTTGGCAGTGGATTAACTACCTCTAACTACAAGGAGGTGAATGAATTGTATGCAAAGTACAAGGATCAAGGTAATTCTTCTTGAATATACTATCTTCCCCTGTTTTATAAGATTTTTGTGCACTCTTCAATGGATAATCATCTTCAGAGGCCATTATATGTCTTAAAATGGAATTAGTTGATGTAAGATGCTGTAATGGAATTCTCACTCCACGGGGTCGATTACTTGAGGTTTCTAGGGATTTTTTTCTTTCTTAATTCGTACATTCTGAATTTGTATGAACTGTCACCCAGAGGTGTGAGATATACATATAGGGATACCATTTTGAAACAGAGAACGGATTCACATGAATAAGCATATGCTATATAACCATTAAAATATAGTTATTGGGGTATGGGTACTAGATGCCTGTCATTGGGCAAGTTTCATGGTCTCTGTAATGTGGTGAGGGAAGCCCGTCCCTGGGCAGAATGCTGTATTTTATAAGTGATGATTGATGATGCAGTGTTTGTCATAAACCAATCAAGCACATATATAGATAAATAGTAGATTTTAAGAAAAACAGCTTAGCTCTTTCATTTCCAAAGATTGTGTTGAATGTGTATAGATTATCAGTAATCTAGCCTTTAGAAATGTGTTGAGAAAATAATCCCCAAAAATTCGTTCTTGCCCTTCACATTGGTGCTTGTATCTCCTAACTCAGCTCCTCAAGGCCATTTGAAATCACTATAGATCGATGCTTCAATCTAGGGCATCTCGATGTCATGACAACTACACCATTGAACAAAAGCTAGGAAATGTGAAGCCATTTGAAACATTGAATTCGAGGCTTTTTTTCACCTTAGAAATGAATATTCATGGAAGAATCCTAATTTTTAGAAGAAAATGGAGTTGGTTTGTCTTGAGAACATGATCAAGAATTTAATGGAATCTACTTACACTTTATTAAGCTCATTAATAGCTATTAATCAGTAACTTCTCTTAAATTGGATTTCAAACATTTAGTTCTCACCATTTTATATTGTTGACAATATATAGTTTGTTGGTCAACTTTTTGCAGGACTAGAAATACTGGCCTTCCCATGCAATCAGTTTGCCGGACAGGTGACAATGAGCAGATTGCAGAAGTGGCATGTACTCGTTTTAAAGCAGAATTTCCAATATTTGACAAAATCAGCATATCACTTGTATTTTTTTATTTTCATGTTTATTTTGTTTTCTCATTTATGTGATATCATCCATCATGCTTATTGGATTTTTCAGTATTTATATTGCAGTTCTGTGGTGCAGGTTGAGGTCAATGGTGGTAATGCAGCTCCTATCTATAAGTTCTTTAAATCAAGCAAACGTGGCCTTTTCTGTGACATTATTAAGTGGAACTTCACGAAGTTTCTGGTGGACAAAGATGGAAATGTGGTTGATCGATATGCCCCAACTACTTCTCCACTGAATATTGAAGTATTCCAATCCCTCTTTTGTAGTTTCATACTTTATACATGCTTTCTTATGATGATTAATTGTTCAATCATAATAACAGCAGGAACCTATTTCTAAACAGCAAATGTTTGATGTGGAAATAAGATACATGCCTTAAAACAGACTAATATTTGCATTTTATCTTTGCAGAAAGATATCAAGAAGATCCTGGGAACCACCTGATTCTTCAAAAGTGAAAACATTACAGCATTTCTACCGTGCCCACATAGTGCTCAGGAATAAGATGCAGAAATCCATTTAGATATGATTCTGGTTACATAACAGTGTTGTAGCTGAAAATGTTGTTAATAATTTCCAAGGTGTAATTGCTGAAAATTCACTTTGTATAGTGCTATGAATCTCATCTGTTTCACATGGTTTGAAGTATACTATAAATAAGGGTTGTATTTCCAATGTCATCTTTTGGACATTGGTTTCTATGTATCAATTTAATATTAGAATATTATGACACTAACCTTAATCCTAATACAAACCCTAGCCCTTATCATAACCCTTCACTTCCATCAACCCTATTCCTTAACTTAATCATAATCCAAACAATATTAATATAATATTACATTAACATTCAATAATAAACTTATAATATTTACTAATTTCAGAATAATTTATTAAATATTATAATATTATTAATTTAAATTAATAATAGCTAATGATTATATTATATAATCTTATAAAATATTATATCATACTATCATGAAAATTAAATTATTATAATGTAAATTAATATAAAATTATTTATCATAAATTATACAAAATATTACATTTTCAAATATATTAATTATTATTATGAATTTGTTTCAAAAAAATAAATAGAAAATTTTAGGTTAAATTAGCATTGCAATTAGGCAAGGGTTCACTTATGATTAAGGTTTAATTAGGGTTACGGTTAGCATGAAATTAGGGTTAGGATTTCATTAGGCGCTTCGATAATGATAACTCTCGGTGTTTTTTATATATATTATTGATTAATATATGTATGCTAGTTATTATACCACTGAGAAGTGTTGAAAATATATATCATTTTTTAAGCATTCATCAATCATTTTCATTATTGAATTGTTCTAAAAGACAAAAGATGGGCATGGCTAGCAAAATACTTTATATTATATTATTTATATTTATATTATTTATATTTCTATTATTTTATTTATATTATTTGTATTATTATTATATTATATTATATATTATTATTTAGTTATATTATATTTATAAGATTCAACAATAATATTTAATTTTATAAACTAGTGGTCATAGTATTATTGTTATATGTACTTAATTCATGGTTCATTTTGAATATATTAAATCATATACTAAATAATTCATATTATATTATATTATAACTTATAGTATAGTATATAAAAATAAGATGATATATTATATAATATATAAATTATCAATTACACAAGTATTTATTTAAATCTTTTATTTCTTTGGTAAAAGCCTAGTGTCTATAGATATATATTAATATTCAAAATATAAAGGATTACGTATAGGTCATAATTATAGTACTGGCAATGATAGATATAAAACATGGAGTTCAAAATTTCTTCTAACTATATGTGACATTTGTAGGATTTTTACAAAATTAGCTCAATACCATGATAATCGAGCTTATCTCAGAAACATATAAACCAAAAATCTCAAGGAATTATGTAAACCCCCAAAAAACCAGGTAATACAATGATATATGAAAATGATACAAAGGAAATTTGATGTTGTTGATTATTCCTCCATTGAACCAATGTTAGTTGAAGTGTCCATTCTACAAATGTTGAGATTAAAATCATTGTCTCCATTTCCTTCAACAACCACCATTGAACCAGAATACATTGGAACATCCACTCTGTCAATGTTGCTATCAATATCATTGTCTCCATGTCCTTCGCCCAAATCTACAACATTCCAAGGAGAGTCCAAAATTTCTTTGGCTAATTCCATTGCCCTGGGTCCATGACGAATGTGGTAAGAGAGGAGAAAAGAAACTACGAAGAATTTATCCTTGCAATTTTCCACCATCAGGGATCTGAGCTCTTAAGCATGGGTGTTGAGAACCCTATAAAACAACCAAGGGTCATCCTCCTGGAGACCTTTTTTGATGGCCCCATACACCTCTTTATATGCCTTTTTTTTGCTAAGATAATACTTTGGAAAGAGACCTCCAATGAAAGCCTTTCCTCTCTCCAATTTATAGTTTTGAATAGCCTGAAGGAGCTCATCATCATTGAGGTAATTTGGTCAAACTGACTCTTGGACTACAATTGATACGAGATCAAATGACTGCACCAGGTCCATTACATTCAACATAAATGTAGAGAGAGCTCGAGTGGGTAACAATAGCCTAGGAGAACTTGGGCATAAAATTTAATGGCTAAGAATAGTCTTAATACTATCCAGAAGACTCGGGCAAGACATTTTGAAACCCTTTTCAAAAGTTGAAACTCTATTACTTCCTCAGAAAAAGGAAGTTCTCTCTCTATTATTGGCATCTCAATTCTAAAGTTTTTTCTTATAAAGGACTGAGTTTAGATAATTGATTTTGAAAGTTGAAAAGATATATGTATAAACATGAAGAAAATAATACTTTGGTGGCTTTTAGCTATTATTCTAAAAGCTCTTTTATTTGTTCAACTTTATATTTATTTTCTGGCACATTCTAGAGTATACTTTCCCACACTGCAACACCCATGTATAATGAGTTACAGATTCTAAGGAACAACAGTTTTAACATAAACAATAAATAAATCATTTATGCAAAACACCCATGTAAAACGCCTTTTAGATTACAGACAATAGTAGTTTTAAAAGCTTGCAATCTACTATGAAACCAACAACACAATGGCAACACCCATGTAAAACAACTTATAGATTCTGAAGAACAATAGTTTTAACATAAACAATAAATAAATAATTTATCAAACCACTCATGTGAATCAGCTTACAAATTGTAGAGAACAACAGTTTTAAAACCCTTCAATCTGCTATGAAACCAACACCACAATGGTTTTTCCAATAATACAACTTAATCAAAATATAATTCCCCACACTGTAACACTTAATATTGTCCAATAATACAACTTAATCAAAATATAATTCCCCACACTGTAACACTTAATATTGCATTTACTTCATCCGCCCCCATCGTACAACAACAACATAATGCATTAACACTCATGTGAACAAACACAAACATCCATGTAATAATGAGTATAACCCCACAGGCTTCATTGAAAATTCCAGCTACATCACGAGACACTACTTTCTAATATTTATTTTATCTCTTCCATTTATTTGTAGTATTATATATATACATATACACATACATATATATATAGAGAGAGAGAGGGTTAAAACGAAAGAAGAAACATGTTGGAGATAAAATTAGTTTGGTGTGTGTTAACTGTTATTCTTTCTAATATTTGTTTTATTTGTTTTTGTCAGGTGAGCCGTGAATAGATTTTGTACAGGCTATTGCAACTCATTGGCTTTACTAGTTCTATTTAATGTTAATAATAAATGAAAGATGCACAAAGATAACTAAAATAATAAACCGAGGGCAAAAAAAAATTGCCTCTATATTAATCTGCAATTTCTCCTATGTTAATTGGTATACGAAAAAATTACTAACACTAACCATATATGCATAGAGATAACTAGAACAATAAACCAACGACCAAAAAATTACTAACCCTACCCATGTTTTTTTACAAAAGAAAGAAGATTTAACTACAATTTTTCCATCCACACAAAGTGATAATCTCTTTGAAATCTCCAAAATGGGTATAAAACCAAAGATAGAAACGTATAATAAGAGGACATGAACAATAAATTTATCACCTATGCAAAATACCCATATGAAATGACTTACCATACAAATGCACAAAGATAACTAAAACAATAAACCAATGGCAAAAAAATTGCCATGTTTTTTGATGATTTAGAAAGAAGATTTAACTACAATCTCTCCATAAATGGCTATAACACCAAAGATATAAAAATATAACAAGAAGACATGAACAATAAATTAATCATCTATGCAAAATACTCATGCAAAAGGACTTACAAATTTCAAAGAACAACACTTTTAAATATAGCATAAAATGGTTTCGATAATACCACAATAGTCTACTATCAAACTAGCCACAAAGATGATTTTTACAATAGTCTGCTATCAAACCAACACCAAAATCATTGTTTCGACAATACAACTTAATCAAAGTATAATTTCCCACACTGCAACACTCAATATTGCATTTACTTCCCCTGCCTGTATTTACTTCCTCTGTGGGCATTTACTTATTCCGCCCCCATCATACAAACAATAATGATAGAATGCATTAAATAAAAAATTTAAATATAATCTATTTAATTATAATATATATTATAGAAATTAAAAATTATACTATTAATATTATATATTATAAAATAACATATATAATAATTGTATTTATTTTATTATTGTTATTAAATAAAAACATTTACATATAATTTATGTGTAATCTTTATGTATAATATTTACTTGTATAATATATGTCTTATATTCATTATTATATATTATATTTTATTAAATAAAAAATATAATTATTAAGTATAATATATATTTTTACATATACTATAATATTTAAACTAAATTAACTTTCATCAAATTTAACAATTTAATTTATTTTTTAGAGAGAGATATTATACCATCCACTAAAGTTCAAATTAAATTTGTTATTCAAATTAAATATGTTTGTTTATTATTATATATGGTATTTTAATTTAACATTATATAAATTATTGAATATAGTTTTAAAATATTTTTATATAATAAAATTATTATGTTGAAAGCTTATACAATTTGTAAAAAGTGAAATAATTAGGGTTACTGTTTAGAGTAAGGGTTAGGGTTCTAATAAGGTTAAAAAAAGTTTTAAAAAATATTTTATATTTAAAATTTAAGAACAATGTTAAGTCAAGAAAAAATATTAATTATAAAAAATTGAAATTCATATTTTTGAACATTAAATTTCATATTTTTTAACATTTAATATTTATTTTTAGAGAATAATTTTATTTTGAAAAGAAACAATGAAATCATATATATGACTTTTGAAATTAATGTTATTGAAGATGCAAGCATTTTTCCTCAAATAAATAGGCACCTGGATAATGATAACTTTGAACATTTTATATATATATATTATTAATTAATATATGTATGCTAGTATATTTATATTGACTATGTCATATATATTTAATTTTAATATATTATTGAATTTTATATAATATAATTAAGATAAAATTAATAATTATTAATATTAATATAGATGTATGTAACTACCTTTTATTCCATTAAGTTTCAATATAGACATGCATTATCATACAATTTACATTATAATGTTTAATTATTTACATAATTTTAATAAAAATTAATATTAATGTGAAATTTTTAAGTATTATTAAAATATTATAATTAACAAAATTAACATTTAATTTTATTCACATTAACAAAAGTTACATTTTATATTTATTAAAATTTAAAATACTATAATTAAATCACTATAAAGGCAAGTACTAGCTAGTACATGGCACTTGCTTAGTATTATAATTATTTAAAATAAAAATTAAAAATGAGAATTGGTTTTATTTATTTTTTATGTTTAGTAATTTAATGTATAATTGATTTATAGTATATGAGATTATTTTTTATTTTTAATAAATAAGAAATCGTATCTATCTATCTTTGGATAGATCCTCTCTTTTACAAGATTCCAAATAAAATATAATGATTAAGCATATCCCAATTAGAAATTAAATATGATAATTAATTTTTATGATTAAGCATATTTCAATTAGAAATTAAATATATTTTTTATGTAAAATTTTGAATGTAATTTTTCATTAGTTTAATACTCTTAAGATACTAAAAACAAGCCATAATTAATAAAAAAATATCATAAAACCTATATATAAATTTTAAATATCATTAAATTTGTTGCTATTTCTTAGTCTATAGTGCCAATAATGAAATATGGATTAAAACCTTTTTTTTAACCTCTTATATAAATGAACATTAAAGCATTTATATATGAAACTCAAAACTTATATATTAAAAAAAAATATAATGATATAAATAATAATAAAAAATAAAATTTGTATCCCATACTTTGGTAGGCTACAAAAAAAAAAAAATGTTTTTCATTCGTGATAATGTGCATTTAATCTGGATAGAGTAGTACGTTTTTTCCAACAAATATTCGACATCAAATCAAATATTAGTACACAATACATTTAGTCTGTTAATATTTGATTATCAACACTCAAAAAGATAGTTTATTATATATTTTCAATCATGTTTTCATTTGTGATAATGTCCATTTGATCTCTATAATATATATTTTCAATCATCTTAGTACATAATACATTTGATTTTTAATATTTGAGCCCTTGTGTTGCCACTCATATCTAGACCAAAAATATCGAATTTTCATTCCTTTTTCTAGTATTTTTGTTTTGAAGATGGAATGTCTTAAATGCATGTACTATGTCACTATATGAGGATAGTCAATAACATTTTGTTTTCACCATATTTGAGCCTCTTGTGGTGTAGTTGACAATTTTCCTAGCATTAGTGCATGCAAATCAGGCCAATACAAATCTGCTACACTCAAAGTGAAAAATATTGTAGGAGAGCCTATTTGATGAAACATGTCAATCAATTTTGCACGACATTATGTTAGTATGACCATGTACCCCTCAATGTTGTTCCAAATTGCATTAACCTGTCAACTAGATGGGATTGTGGCATGTTTTCCATATGTTGACACAACTCGTTGATGGTGATTGGCATGTCTTGAAAGCTTCTTTTGGAAAATACAGATGAAGAATGTTGTGCACGGTGTCTCATTATCATGTTCATCATAAAATATTGAAATCTTGGATGCCGACCAAAATGATGGTCCCTATAACACAATAAATGCTCAACAAATTCATGCAAATGCACTCTCCTCATTCATGGTTCTAAAAAACTTACAAATGAAATCAATAGTTTTTAATACCTATATCACATGCATAAAAAAACTCACCATGATAAATTTCTTGCAATAGTTTTCGAATACCTAATTTAAACTCTCAAATTGTACCATCGAAATAATATCACCTACGTACTCTTCAAAAAAATACAACTTGTGACAGCTGTTGGTGTATTTTGAATTGTTTCATGAAATAATTATATTGGTGATATTAAAGAAAAATTGAGGTTGTAGATATTGTTTTTTACTATTGTGTATTTGGTGTTTGGTTTTGTAGAATGATATATTTTTGATATTGATAAGCAGCAAAACCAAGGTGATGTCCCTTAAAACAAGACCATACAGGCCATTCACATCAGATTAACAGAACAACACATAAACAGCAGACCTGCAAGCCTGACCAACACCCTCAGTAAAACATATCAAAAACAACTAGCATCAAAAAACCTAAATACTAGCAGAATTCAACCATAGCTAAAATATAACAAGTTTTAATCATAGACCACCAAGGGTCCAACCAGTCATAAAGAAAAAACAAACTAAAAGAGTCCATAGCATAAACTAAATGAAAGTTGACCAACCAGCCATAACCAAAAAACCATAAACCCAAGACACTAATCCTTTTTCCCACTGCATGGTTTAATGAGCTTTATGGTAGCCCAATCTTCCACAAGGAAGCTAAGCAGCGCCTTGTTACCAGACTCTTCCTTTGCATCATCCGCCGACATGTCCTTCTGCAAAGACATAACATAGTGGCAGACTTGTGCATGGTCTTCAACGCAAAACGTGTAACCTCTTGCAGCCTATTTTCCAGACTCTCCATTATGTTTTTCAAATTGACAACCTCCTCCTAGGCAGCATCCTATTTACTATAATCTTCCTTGATGGGAGTCTTGACATCCGCAACACTCAAAGCCCTAGATTTGGCTTCCATAATTTTAATAGAGGTAGGGCCCTTTTTCAGGCTTTCTAAAACATGGGAGGAACTACTAGCAGAGGCCGAGAGTGCCTTCTCCCCCGCCTCCTGATCCTTCATTCTTTTACTCTCACTGTTGTTCCCATTATCAGAGTCTGAGGCATCCTTAAAACTCTTACGTTTTTCTTGCTTGGTGACTAGTCAATTAGACCTGCGGGGAGTGTTAGTCTCCTCGGTGATCTCAATGTCCGAATCAATTTGGTGGAGTCAAAATCTAGTCTTTTTAGAAGCTTTAGTCTTCATTCTCAGGGTGGGGGCTATACGTTTTTTATCTTTTACCTTCGTCGTAGGCCCTGAGCAAGGGAAGAGTCCTATGGGGAGGTTTTCAAAGCCGGGTTTTTGAGATATTTTTTCTTGCTAGGGCCAGGGGTGCCATGATACTAGCAAAGTAATATGTTATCTCTTATCATTTATTCTTTTATAGACCAAATAATTTGATATTTATTATTATTTTCAATTAATTGTTTTATTTTGTGAATTGTTATATTTGAATGACTATTAACTATTTGCATTGGTAAATGTGGTTGGAGGTCAAATTCATGTACAGTTTGGTCCAGTCTCTTATTGCAGTTTTTAACTATTCTGTATTCTTTGTAATGTATTTCTTCAATACAAAAAAAAATGTGATTTGAAATATTTATGAAAGGGTTTACATCATGAAATAAGATAGAGTATGATTAAGGTTTCATTGATGGTGGTAGTTATTTTTTTATTGGTAAAGTGCTAATTTATTTACCAACAAAGTAATTAATTTTTATTGGAGGTTAATAATTAATCATTTACTGACAAAAAGTTACTATTTACCATATAAGCATCTTGCAAGTTATGAAGTTTTTGGATGTCCAAGTTCCTAAGAAGTTGTTATTGTCTTTTCTATGGCATTATTAAGCTAATAACACCTTGAAAAAAAGGATGAAAACTACCTTGAGAGAAAAGACAAACTAGATGCATATCTTTGTAAGTTAAAACTCTGAAAGGCTATATTAAGAATGCTTTGATTTTCACAAGGGTTGTCGGTATGTGGAAATGACTTTAACACAACATTCAGGTGTTGAATTGTTATAGAATCAATTCTTAATGAGGTAGAAGTAAGAGGGAGAGAATGTTGTGAAATTTTTCTTTACATGTGCCTAAGGAAGTGTATGAATAGAGTAAATAAAACTCTATACACGTGTTGTTGAATTGGAGAATCAAATGAAGATTTTGCTATCCATTCTCGTCATTTTCTCAACCCCGTTATACCCACATACCATTCCATCTCCGAGGTTGGCTATTTGTAATGAATTCATCTGATGCGTATCAAAGCGGCAACCGAAAAAGAAAATGCCTTGGTCCCTACTGTGTATGCTGTTTAATTATTTAAAACTGATTGTTAGACGTTTGGGAACTTCTCCAGATTTAGTTTAAGAACTCATAATTCACGTGTTTGCTTTTATTTATTCCCTCCAATTTTCGTTGTAACTCTATTAAGATGATTTTGTCCTTTCAATCAATGATATTGGCAATCAACTGTGATATGCTTCTGTTTATTCTTTTGCTTAGTCTTCTAGATTGTTTAATTGTGTGGAAGTTATTAAAAAAAATTCATTTTATTTAATTATACATCATTTTCTTTAACAGAATATTTTTATTTAAATTAATAAAAAAGAGTGACATTTTTTTTATTTTTCAAAACAGATTATTGGACGTTTGGGAACTTTTTGAGATTTAGTTTATGAACCCATTATTCACGTGCTTGCTTTTATTTATTCCCTGCAATCTTCCTTGTAACTCCATTAAGATGCTTTTTTCCTTTCAATCAATGATATTGGAAACCAACTGTGATATGCTTTTGTCTATGATTTTGCTTAGAGTCTCTTAGATTGTTTAATTATGTGGACGTCATTAAAATTCTTTCATTTTATTTAATTATACATCATTTCCTTTAATATATTATTTTTATTTAAATTAATAGAAAAGAGTGACTTTTTTTTAATTTTTTAACATTCTCTTTCAATAGAATTATTGTTTTTTAATTTAAAAAAAAAAACTCTAAATTAAAATTAGAATAACTTTTTAAATTCTAAATTCATTTAATAAAATATTTTTATTGTTGAAAACATCTATATTTAAAATTAAGAAAGAGGATATTTTGAAGGACAAATTTGTAATTAATTAATATTTGATATAATAATTTTATTTTTAACCAAAAAAATTGAATGTTTAAGAAATATTAGTTTTCATTTGTATAATTATAGTTTAGTCTTGGTTAATCGATTGATTGACAATGCCTATATTTAAAATATTTAACCCATAGGTGATGGCAATGGTTCAAGGGATGGAAAACAACCTAGCTACAGTTGACACCCCTTCGTCTATATAGGCCAATAGAGATGACACAATTGATAGATGTAATATTTAGCTTAGACATTATATATTTATTTATTTTGTTAATAAAGTGTTATGTATGTATAAAATGAATAATATTTTTATACATATAATTTGAACTAGAAATAGAATCTTTTCATGTTAATATTTTTTTAAATGAAGATAACTATAATTTAGATACACATTTTCTATAATCCATAGTTCTTTCCGTACACACACACATTAAAGACAACCATCTATCTCACAATACGTCATGATTCCCAAGAAATCAATAAAAATGATCCTAAACAAACCAAGGTATATCAATTGATATTTTTTGTGAGATGTTGACAAAATATATAGCAATATCACTTAGCATTATTTTTCTATCATTAACATGGATAATTGATTATAACTAAAAAGTCAACTTAAATTAAAATACAATCAAATTTAGATTATTTACACACTTATACTCAAAGTTATTATCCTCACTATAACATTACTTATACCTTTGAAATGCTGATGGTATAAAGTTGTGTCTTAACAAGAATAAAGATACACATTAATTATGTGAAATATATATATATATATATATATATATATATATATATATATATATATATAAACCCTTTTTATTTGTTCTTTTTTAATTTATCTCTTCAAAAGAACTACATTTAAGATTTTTATTACCACTTGCTATTTATCTTTTATTTTGAATTTGTATAAACAATTTTCTAAGGGATCTAGATAAGCTTTGGTATTGATAAACACTAAAAATAATAAAAATAAAGATAAAATACTTTTCTTTTCTTTTTTTGATAAAAGTGGTTGTGCCACTGAACTTTATTAAGAAAAGAAAGAAGATACAAAGTGTCAGATGAAAATCAATTCAATAATGGAGAGCCAATGTTAAAAACAGAGAATTTAAAAGTGCATACTAAAGTCCCAACCAGTGAATTCAAACCCAAGAGAAAAAAGCTTTTACCACACACCGACCCCCAGTCTAGCAGATGCTAGATGAGTATGCAAAGCTCATAGAAGTAAAATGAGCGAAAAAAAATTAATGACATAATTATGAATCTTCACCCCTAGAGGATGAGCTGGCCTCATAATGGGAAAGAGGCATGGGATTATAAACATGAAGTGCCCTTGCATCAATTGAGAGTTCAGATGCTTGATCAAATATCTTTGATCTTGCCGCCATATCAAATAAGAAGTGCAGAGCCATAAAAACATCGACACCAGCAACAAGGGTGTTGGTTTCAACCTTTCCATGCAGATCATTGCAATCAGGAATGGTCCTTTCAAAGTCGTCACACATGATTCCTACCCTGAGGACATGCAAAAAATATCCACAAGAACTATTAGAAGCCAACTCGTTATGATTAATAAAACCACCAATAGGAAAAGAACCTGCATTAAACTTGTAGTTAGACAAAGCTTCATTTAGATCAAGTTTAGAAAGAAGGCTAGGCTGAGCAAATTGTGATGCAAGTACCATAATCAGATCAGAATCCAAAAGAATATCCATGCAAATGGTGAAAAAATGGGATAACACTTCATGGTAAGTGGCATTTAAATTTTTTTTAAGCCATTGAGAGCCCACCACCTTTTTGCAGTCCAAAAAAGTGTTAGCAGTATCCAAGCAAAAAACTCTACCCAACTTTTCATGGTCATATGGATGGGGAATCAAAAAGGACTTTTCCCTTTGATTTAAAGTTTATTCTATACCAATCTAAACCTAAATGCAAAGACATGATAAGGAGAAACCTTGATTTACTAATGCCATCGCTTGCAAGAAAGGGAAGACATTTACTTTTTAAATACCAAGCTTGAGAGCACATTTTACTGGAGTCGGCAATTAACCTTTATGCAGGCTGACAATAACAAATGCATAGGAGTCTAACCACACAAAGAAAGAAAAAATTACCCATTGTCGGCTTGCCTAATGAACATCAAAGGATACCATCAAAAGATAAGACTATAAAGGAAGCTTAGTAGATATTTTACCAATTTCGCATTTAGCAGGGGAACTGGGCAGAGTGGTTTTGTGTTCGCAGATTGCAATTGCCACAACAAAACTATTTGATAAAGAACATAAATTGAGAACAAAAAACCCCTTTTTTTTCATTTTTCTGGTTTGTGTCATGGAGATGGAAATGACATAATTTCCAAAGGTTAGTTTGTTCATGGATTTCTGATTCTAACACTATCCCCACTTTTTTGTAGCATAGGGTTTTGAGTTTTAATGTGGGTGTTCTTTTGGAAGAACAAATATACAAAGAATTCACTTGTTGGAAACTAAGACATACGCACATCTAGGCCGTGCTTTACAACCTCCTCAAACATCATGGAAATGGACCTCACCCTTGTAATGCTATAAATGTTAATTGAAACCTGCCTTACATAAACATCCACGTCCACCTTAGTGGGTTCTCTGCTTACTTTTTCTGTTTCACCACATTTCTATTTTGCAAGCAGATTGTCTTTGTGTCCCTTCAATCGGTATATAACTTCCTGAAGATTTCACATGAAATTACTGGCTTCCTCAATTACCCCACACTTGACAATCGGTGTTGCCAAATGCAAATGAGTTCAATACAGTCAAACAAATATATATGTCCAATATTTTGTAGCAGTACATTTTCTTTTTTTTCTTTAAGTTTTTTGTGCATTTGCTGGCTGTATTTGTTTGTTTTTTCCAGCAATGGGTGGATGCATGCAAAGAAAAATACTATGATGAGTAGGAGAAGCCAACACCATATAGGAGAGGCCACATAAACATAGAAGGATGCGGAAGCAAAGACCAAGATATATCAACTGTCACCACAGACCAGAGCTCCCTAATTTAATATGGGGATTTCTGACTATAGAAGCTCTTTATAGTCCCAAAGGTTATCAATTGCAATATTAGCAAGGTGATCATCCACAAAGTTTGCCTCCCTAAAGCAATGAGATAATTCATAACTGTTGAATAATGATAATTGCAAGAAGGCTCTATCTAGGAGGTATTAAAGATGCCAAACATGAGATTTCCTATTTTTAATAGAGTTAAAAATGATCATCAAGTCTCCTTCTATTACAAGGTCTTTAATTCAAAGAGAAATAGCCAGCTCTAGCCCCAAACTTAGAGCTTCTAATTCCGCTTTACTATTTGTGCCGACAGGGATAGATTTGCACGCAACTTTAATGACTTTTGAGAATGAGTTTGAAATTACAACCCCAATCTCTGAACTTCTAGGATTGCGTCAGGAGGGCCCATCGTAGTTTAGTTTGAACCAGTTCATAGGAGGGGGAATCCATTTTGCTTCCCGTCTAACTTTGCATATATCAGCCTTACTTGAGATCAACCCGTGCAATGGTAAGGACTTGATTGAAGGCCATAATTTTAATATATGAGTGTCCCAACTTGAGAAGCATTTCAGGCTATTGACTTGTTTGATAATGTAAGATTTCACTATTTCTGAAATTGAAATTTCTAGTTTGAGAAAGACATCAACCAAAGAGGATGGATTATGTTTGAAAATTTTGTTGTTTCTTCCAAGCCAAATGTTCCAAATAAGTAAGGAGGGAGAGACAAGCCACATGCAAGAAAATAAGGAGGATCGAAAAAATTGAGGCCATGCTGTGAATTGGGCTAACAATGAAGGACCAATCATAGATTGCCACCCTAGCTTCTGGAATAGCCAGTACTAGCATTGAGAGGCAAAGGGACATCTTAAGAAGAGGTGATCTGTAGATTCAAGGAAATACCCACAAAATACACAAGGAAAGGCTACAGTGATGCCTAGTCTATCCAGTCTTGCTCTAGTAAGCGCCCTATCTTGGAGGGCAAGCCATGAAAAGGCCCCTGCCTTTGGCAAGCAAGCAACATTCCAAAATAGTGCATGAGGGAGCTCAGATTTGGGGTGGGAAGATAGAAGGGAGTTATATCCATCTCTGAATGAATGGTTCCCAGATTTTGATTTGGTCCAGATCAAATAATATTCTTTGTCAGAAAAGACTATAGCTCTTTTTTCCAACTCCTCCGAGAAAGCAGATTTAAGTGAAGACGGAAGTGTAAGAGAAACAATCGATTTCCACCTAACTTTAGGGACTGGCTGAGAGAGGTCTACAACAAAATAGTTTGCCACTTTAGAGCACCATTCAGATTTGAGAAAATTACAATTAGGGGACCCCAATCTCTTATTTGAAGAAAAGTCAGATAGCCATTCCACACATCCTCCCAAAAAATTTCTTTTCTACCATTGTGCACCAACCAGGAAAGGTGGGGGAGGATGACAAACCTGCAAGTGGAAATGAAGTTCCAAATTGCAGAGCCTTTGGGGAGAATAGAGGTGGTAAAGATACACTCCCTTGGATAGGGGTGAAGGTATTTTGAAAACATTAATTTCCCCCACCTAGAGTTCAAGTTCTGATACAGCCTCCAAGTTAGCTTTGCTCCTAGAGCTAAATTTTGGAGTTTTAAATCTCTTATCCCTGAACCCCCAAAACCTTTCAAAAGACATACTTTATCCCATGCAATTAAAGATACTTTTTCTTTTCCCCCAACATTATCATTCCATATAAATGAGCGAAACATAGATTTTAAGTGGCTTAAAGTATCTGTCAGAGCTTTGAGCACTGATAATAGATAAATTGGTATAGCGTTTAGAACTGATTTTATCATCTGAAGTTTCCCAACAAATGACAACCACTTGTGCTTCCAAGAGAGGATCCGCCCTGATATCGAGGAGATTATTTTGTCCCAAAATGAAGGAGAAACTTTACCAGAAAAGAAGCGAATCCCAAGGTAGGAACATGGGAGAGAAGCTAGAGGGAAACCCCATAAATTTTGCAACTTTTTCTCTATGATAGGGGAGACGTTGAGTAAGAATAGTTTGGATTTTGACCAATTAATCATCTAGCCAGAGGCCTTGGAGTATTCGAAAAGGATTTCCTTGATGATTTTGGCTTCTAGGATTGATGCATGACCAAAAAGTAAGGTGTCATCTGCAAAGAGACCGTGGGTCTGATTTGCTTGCAAATTATGGATGTGAATGCCTTTCCAGATATTTCTAGCTCTAGCAGACTGGATTGCCCTACTTAAACCTTATGTCATAAGAATAAAGAGAAAGGGCGATAGGGGTCCCCCTTGCCTTAAGCCCCTTGAAGAGGGGAAAAACCACATGGGGATCTATTTAACATAACTAAAAATCTATTTATCAGAGAAGCAAAGTTTCTGAAGAACAACCTTAAGGAAATCCTAGTTAACTCTGTCATAGGCTTTCAACATATCCAGTTTTAGGATCATTGTCAGAGTCTTATGTTGATTGATGGAATGTAGAATTTTATGAGCTATTATTGCTCCATCAGAGGTTTCCCTACTAGGGACAAACCCTCCTTGCTCTTCTGAAATAACTTAGGGATGAATTTAGCTAAACAAATAGTGATGGCCTTTGTGAGAATTTTATAAAGAGTGTTGCATAAGGAGACTATCCTGAAATCAACGAAAGAGGAGGGATTATCCACCTTTGGAATAATTGCAATAAAAGTGCAATTAATTTCTTTGAGAATAGTCTTATTCCGTCTAGATTCTTCCAAGGCCCACATGACATCTTGGCCAATTATATTCCAACATTTTTGGAAGAAAAAGGTAGTAAAGCCATCAAGACATGGTGACTTATCAGGTGACATGGAGAAAACAACAAATTTTAATTCTTCTAATGAGAAGGGAGCCATAAGGGAGACATTTTCTTCTTGAGTGATTAATGTTGGAATGGAATCCAGAAATGAGTTACTCATAGATACAGGCTCAGCCATCAAGAGATTTTGGAAAAAAGTAGTAGCTTCTCTCACAATTTACTTCTCTTCAGTCAATAGGACTCCAGAATTGTTCTTAATTAAAGTTAGCCTATTTCTTTGTCTCTTGAGTTTGGCTGAAGTGTGGAAGAATTTTGTATTTCTATCTCCATCAACAAGCCAAGATTATCTTGACTTCTACTTCCAATAGCATTCTTCACACAGAAGGGTCTCATCAAGTTGAGAAGCTAGAGATTTTTGTAATTCATAAGAAGTTGCATTCATACCTTCCTTAAAAATATGTTCATTTAGAGTTTCCAATTATTGTTGAAGACACTTTTTTTCAGCAAAAATGTTCTTGAAATGAGTGGTGTTCCAGATTTTAATTTTGGATTTTAGGAAGTTTAGTTTTTTAACAAGTTGGAACATCCGGGAGCCTGAGAAAAACGGGGAATTATCCCACCAAACTTAACCATAGGAATAAAAATTGGGTCTCTAACCCACATGGGTTCAAACTTAAAAGGTATCTTGTTTGGAGCTTTGTCTTCCGGGATTACTAACTGTACTGGAAAGGGATCTGAGCCTGGATACCCTAGAATTGACAAGTAAACATCTAGATCAGAGTTTAACCAGTTCACAAATAATAAATAACGGTCCAACCTTTCAGCGATTTGACAAAAATCTTTACGTTTGTTAGTCAAGGTAAAAAGTCCATTTTGATGTTTGCAGTCAATGAGATGATTCACCTCTATAAACCCTCTAAAATCTGCCGTAGCCTTTTTGTTTGGAAAGATACCACCCATTTTTTTTTGACTCATCCACAATTGCATTAAAATCCCCACCTAGAAAAATTAGGGAGTCAGAGAAAGATTGAACAATCAAAGATAGGAGGTCCCAAAGTTTCCTTTTCTCAAGGACATTTACTGGTCCGTAGACATTCACCAATCAGATTTTTTTTTTGTTAGGTTGCTTTTTACTAGTGCTAGTACCTAGTGCAAATCAATAGCTATCATCCTTAACTGGACAAAATTTTCCTTCCAAAGGAAAGCAAGACCTCGCGAAGCTCCCACAGATAAGAAATGGGAGAATTTCCATTGATACCATTTAGAGAAAAGAGAGTCTGAAGACTCTAACGTTAACTTAGTTTCTTGAAACAACACAATCTCACATTCTGCTATTTCCAACTAATGCCTAATAAGGCGTTTCTTGTTAGGGGCGTTTAAGCCCCTAACATTCCATGAAAGAAATCTCATTCTCCTCAAGGGGAGGAAACATCCTCTCCCCTCGTCTTTTGAGATTTTTGTTGGGTTGAAACCCCTGCAAAAAACTCTAACTGCAGATTTCTCTTAGTGGCCCCTACCCTAGTTGTAGGAGGGCTGAAAGTAGATCTTTTTTTCTTTGATGGTAAATAAATAGTTGCTTGGTTCCCTGCATCAATCTCCTAAAGTGTTTTGAGATTTTTTTATTTTCTACCTCTTTTTCTAGGTGTCGAGGAGGGAGGGTTTTGACATATGGGAGATTGCAAAACAGGAAATTTGTTTGTTGGAAGCGGACTAGCCTTTTCTGTTTCTAAGGAATCATCAACTTGAAATTTATTTGGGGAAAGAACCTCAAATGGATTTTCTGACAGAGGGAAATTGAGGCCCTTCTCAATCTGAGATAGGTCAGCATCAATGTATGATATAATTTGTTCTTGAGTTTCTAGATTGAAATTAACCTTTGCGGAGTTTAATATTTTTTGCACTTTATCGATAAGTTGGTCATCCACCAAAATGAGGTTAGACTGTAGGTTATTCTTTACCAGGGAATTTCTCCAATTTTCCTCCTTATAAACTTTTCCAGCTTTTGTCATTCACGGCACAGTAGAACATTCAATAGGAAAATTAGTTTTAACAGAAGGGGATGGGATCTTCTCAATAGGCCCAAGATCTTGAAATGATGGGGACTGGGAGGTTACTCGTTCAACAATAGGGGAGCCACCCAATAGTTGGTCAGTCCCACACAAAGGAGGTACTTCCATATTGGAGATGAGTCCTAATGGACGCAGAGAGGGATTGGGGAGAGATACCTTTTCCAGGGGGCTAGAATCCTTTACTAACCCAGAGGAGGTCACCAAATAGAGCTTACAAGTAGGAGGTCGGGGGTCTCTCCCAAGCTTACTCTTGTTCACTTCCTCATTAGTAGAGGAAATAAATTTAAGTTTCCTAAACAACAGTGCATCTATCACAATCTCTGCCTTTTGGAAACCCTCTTGCAATTTAACTATGTCCTGTCGCCAAATACCATCCAGAGACTTAAGATTGTAGGAGTGCAATATAGGAGCATCAAAGTTTAGGAGGACACATATTTTGATAGTTAACAAACCCTCTACTATTGAACAATCAGAGAGGAGAAATTTTCCAAGGGTATTACCAATTGACTCCAATATTTTTTGGATCTGTGAATTCTAGAGGGATTTTAGGAAGATTGAACCATGCAGGAGTCTCTCGACTTAAGGACTGAGACGGAGAAAACAATGGCTGCCAAGGATAAATGAACATTAGACTTTTACCAACCCAAGAGTATTTACTTTCTAAGACTATTTTTTGCTTCCAAGGAGTCAAGAACCAAAACACAAGTATTTAAAGAAAGCACTTGGAAGTAGACGATTCCATACCAGTGAGTGTGGACAAAACTATGGAGTTTAGAGAGAGTTAACCCCTCACCCCAAACTTGCAGTAGCACAGCATACCCGTGTAGGTCTTGGGTTTTTTGATTTAGTGGTTGATTCTCTGCATGAACGATAGGCACTGGGAGCCACTCTTGGTTGTTTGGTGTTGAACCCTTCCCGACATCCAGATCCAAGCTCATGATTGGAACACCTTTTATGTGAACTTGCTGATGTGAGGAGGCGATTCCGTTTCCAAGCTTTTCCCCAAACCCCACATTCTGAGTGTTAAAAGAGCCTGAAGTGGGACCGTTGGGCTTTGGTGCACTAAACTTCCTAGATCTAGGGTTTCTGGGCGGGCTGGGTGGACCCCCATTCGGTCGTTTCATATTATCCAGGTTACGCTTGAATTTAGAACTATCCCCCGTTCTTTCTGTAGCTTGTGCAGTGCTCCTGCGAGTCTCTTGAAAACCCCTAAAAAACTCAGATTTGGGGTTATTGAGTGTCTTGATCGGCCTCTCGCTCGTTGCCTCCATTACTTCCAAAGCAGTCTTCCTTGGAGCCTTGTCCACCCACTCTCCATTATGAAAGACCCACTGCGGGATGTGGTTTTCATCTGCTATGGGGCCTTGATAGTCTCCCTGCACCTCATCTCCCCACCTGCTTGTCTTTGCTACTTTCGCCGCATCCATTTTTTGACTTGTTTTTTATACTTATTATCATAGTTTCATGAGATTTCTAATTAGATATATAACATTATTTTCGACAATTTTGTTAATTGACCATCAAACATCATAAGAATTAAGATTCATAATAATGAAAGACATTTTTGAACCATATTAAAAAAACTAAACATCAATTGAAAAAATTACTAACAATTTATAAATGTTACATTACCTAATTTAACATTTTTTAAGATGCTCGATTTAATATCATAAATTATTAATAATTTAAGAATATATTAAAATTATTGTTATAAAATATTTAATTTAGTCTTCAAACAATTTATTTGAAATTTTTAATACATATATTAATATATATACGTATGCATATATGTTTATGTATTTAAAATATTAATTGATACTTTTTATTTTGTCTCTGAGTTTTGCCATTAATAATAAATTCCTCTCCTGCAAATAGATTGGAGATTCGCTAATGCATCAAAGCTGTTTGCTGTTCAATTATTTTGTTTCTTTAAATCTGAACAAAAACAGAATTCCCATGTTTACTTTTGTTTATTCCCTACAATCTTCGTACTTAGTTATGTGGGAACATCAGTATCATGCTTTTGTCTTTTCAGTCAATAATGTTGGCAACCAGCTGTTCTACACTCTTTGTACCGAGTTATGATTTTCTCCATTAACTCTTTCTTCTTAGCATTTATTTGCTTACGATTGGGAAAAAGGAAAAAAAGTGATCTCATCATATTCATCTAATTCTATGCGAGAAGGCACTTGGGATCAATATTTGTAATTAAATTAATGGTTGAAAGTTGCATTATCAGAATTTACTTTTCTCTTTTAAAATGGGATTATTGGTCTATTGTTTATTACTGTTGCACATAAATAAAATAATAAATTTGATTTTCACAAGAAATGGTTAATTTATTTTGTAAAAACAATTTTAGAAATTTAGATTTATTTAATAAAATTAATTTTTATTCTTTAAATATAAAAAGAAGTTAAAGATTATTTAAAATCAATGGAAGATTAATTTTTTGTTTTGTAATTAATGGAAAATAGTATTATTATTAGCGCAACAATTTTAATTTGACTATTTAAATATTAATTTTACTTTTAAGTAAAATAAGAATATGTATCAAAGTGGACATCGATATTTAATTAATATAAAGGATAAAAGTGTATATATTATATTCTTAAACTTTTGTTTAATATTTTGCATTCATATCATAAGTGTATAGTTTATCATTTAGTTTGATTGATTTGGTATAATAATTGATAATCACGTTCACATACATTAGTGTTTCATTCTAACCACCACAATTCAACATCATGAATCTCAATCCTTATTCTTAATATTTTATGACATTTGTGAGAGGCAAATCTGCAATTCCTAACAATAGATGGATTAGCTATTGTCAATAAACTGAAATAAACCCCTCCCTATGAAATTGTTGATCAAACATAGAAGAGAAAAACATGAAATAAAGCATGTGCAACCTAAAATATGTAAATCTAATCTAAGTTTGGTGCCCCTTGATGTGAGAAGAGAGCCCTTTCCCAATCCCTGATACGCAAGTGATGAAAATAAAATGCTGTGATAATGGACAAAATTAGTTCTCACATGAAGAGAATAACTTTGCATGAGCTTGTGTTGTTTGTTTGAAGGAGAGAGACCTTCAATTTATAGTTGAATTTGAAGTGAGGAGAGGCCAAATTGAAGAATGTGGGACTAATCCCCATTAAATAGGAGAGAGCCACTTGTTGGGTTTTGGTGGGAAATGTGTTTGGATAAAAAATTCAAACAAAGGAGTTAATAAGGGCATATTCCTTGGGAATATGCCTTGTGAGGAAAAATAGGAGTTTTACTAAAAATAATAGATATGTAATAATGATATGTATAAAGTTGGAGGGCTCTATCTTGCCGACTTATTACCACTTGGTGATCGATCATACTTCTTGACATTTGGCGTATGCTCTTTGTCTGCACTTCCTTTTTGGTGTGTGGTTTGTTTTTTCTAGTGTCTGACGTTTTTGGTCCTTCTTTACCCATGTTTTTTCTTGGGCTTTGCTGTTTGTTGCTGCTCTTTATGACAACACTTTACCCTTTGTATTTTCATTGTTTCTTCTTGTATTTTTCCTCCATGGAAAGCTTTTCTAGCTTCTACAATATTTAATATCTTTTCAATCAATTTGATATACAGGATTTTTTCAAGTTCAAAGTGTAATGCCTCTTGTTATTGTACCTTTGAGTATCCTTATGTATTGTTGGATGTTATTTTCCAGCTGAAGTATTGTTATTGTGACTTTTAGGTCTGTTGGAAGGCTTTATAAGCTGGTTTTTGTGTTGCTGTTGGATATTCTTCAGCTGGTTCTGCTTTTGTTACACTTGAGGCTTGCTGGGTTGTATTGTTAGTTGCTGTTCTCTGATTGTCTCCTTTCTGTTACAATCCGTTTTTGGACTGTCATTTATTTTTATTGTATTTTTCTTTTGCAGTTTGGTTCAATATAAAAAATAAAAAATAAAAAAAATTGATATTATGAATTATTTTCCCCCAGAATATTAAATGTTTTGTTAACCAATTAATTTAAAATCAGAAAACAATTATTTTTTATTTTTTATTTTTCATTTAATTAATAAATAAGATCAAATGTACAGTCTGATGGTTGGGCAGAAATTATCTTCTCAAAATCAGAAAACTAATAAATGGGATCAAATGTACAGTCTGATGGGTCTCCCTCAAAGTAAAAAAAACAAATAATAAATATGGTCAAATAGTCTAATGGCTGTGATGTGGTGTACAAACTTGCCCGCAGGCAACGTGCTTCATGTCTATAAATCTACTTCTACTTCAAACAATAGCGAAGGCATGCTCGCAGTTAAGTTGTCTGTTGTGTGAAAAAGATGGAGTTCCAGAGGTTTCAACTCCGTTATTGCAAGAATGCTGAAAAAGATATGGTAGGCAAATGGCGTTTGCTTTCTACGAATGAAGTGGACAAATATTCCACGAAGATAAAAGAAAAGCTCAAGGAGAGGGAAACGGCACGCCTTTTGGATGGATCGGTAACTTGCGCAGGTGGAAGATTGATAACGGAGAAACAATACAAGACCTTCATAGAGAAGATGCTGCTTGTTGAAACTAATGGAGCAAGACAAGATCGTAAATTATTGTCAGCTGATAACTGTTTAATGAGCAACTTGCGTGCGTAACATCTTTACTCAATTGACCTTCCTGCAGATGGCAAGATCGTTCCTAAAATGTACTAGGGAGTTGAACTGGACGAAGAGAGAACAAAAGCCGCTCTGTATCTTTCAAGGGAAAATGATTTTACTGAAGTCATGCACTTCATTATCCATTATTTCACCACGATTCAAAAGGAGAACGCCAAGATGAAACAGGTTATCACCCAGATGAAAGACAAGATCGCCATGATGGAAGGGGCGTAGAAATGTTAGGGATGTGGATGGGATGGTATGGTTTTCTAGAAATTAAAGTTTAAATTATGTAGTAAAGTCATCTTAATGATTTAGTGGTGTTTAGTATAGTTAGTTATTTAGTTATTAATAATAATATTCTGGTATTGTTGTTTTGTTTTGTCTTTGTTGTTCTGTGGTTTAGGTGGTTATGTTATGTAAAGGCTTTAAAAAGATATATTGTAATTAATGTAATATCATCCCAATTGAATGATTTGTATCGGGAACAACTTAATATTATGATTATTATTTGTGTTATTATTGTAAATGTTTGAGTTTTCAGCATTCTATATGTGCATTCATTTTTCAGGATGTTTGTATTATAATCTTGTAAGCTTTGTAATGTCATTGCTACAGCTATAAGACTTCCTAAAAACTAGAAAATATGTATTTGTCACTTAGGTAATGTGGAGAATTAATCAATATCTCCTAAATGATATATGTAGAATAGGATTAATTATTGTAAATAATAATAATAATAATATTTTTATTATTATTAATGTTATTATTGTAAATGTTTGAGTTTTTAGAATTTTATATGTCCATTCATTTTTCAGGATGTTTGTAATATAATCTTTTAAGCTTGTAGTATCATTTCTACAGCTATAAGGCTTCCTTAAAATTAGAAAATATGTATTTGTCACCTAGGATTTGTGGGGAATTCATCACTATAGAAAAATGTGATTTTATTTTTAGCATAATCAAGATGTTAATATCTCCTAAATGATACATGAAGATTAAATGAATCAATTAAGAAGTTCTCAAAGGTGAACATTTCAGCATTTATTTTGAAAATACATATCAAATGCCCCATACTCATATTTTCTTTATTGTCTTATTTTTAGTATGTTGGTCATCATTGGACTCTTCATGTTAGTTCATTCATTTTTTGGCACCTACATATTGCCCTCTCTAGAGAGGCATATTGTTTTACTTCGTGGGAATCATTTTTGGAAAAGAAGGTTGAATTGTGGGTTAGAAAATACCTCTACTTAGCTTTGATGTCACTCTGAAACCGTTGTCTTGAATAAAAATTTGTAAAGTGTTAACCATAAGATCATTTGTAGTGTACTAAAATTATGAGAAAAAGCTTAAATAATGAAATAGACATAGTAAATCACTATTTCTATAATAAGGTTATAAGCACCACATAACATGTGTTTTGTCATATATATGCCTAATATCCAAGAACATACCATGATATTGAATCAAGCATAATATTACAACATCTAATAAAACTTTGATAATACAAGGGACATGGAAAGTTTGCATTGATGTTGAGTGCTTAAACATTACTTGCCTCTCCTATAATATAAAAGCATACAAAATGAAATGATAATTTCTATATATAAACTAAGTAGGCTAATATAAATGAGACTATGTTTTCTAATTTGAATTATTCACTTGCAAAAATTGAGATTTTACTTGTCAATGACTACTTTGAGTCAACATAGTCTCTTGAAAGAGGACATGATGTGCAGTTTGAAAATTACATATCCAAATAGGACAATTGTATAAGACATGTAAAATTAATCAACGAGTACCTTGTTTTTGGTGAAAATTAGAAAATAAAAGATTTGTCAGACATGGAAGGTTTTTGCAAGTCTCTATTGCCAAATTAATTTCCCTTGCCTTCTCCACATTATTTGAGGTGATCACGTTGTTATTTTCATTATAGTATGTATCTTTATATTTCTAGGTGAAGGTCATAGTGCTCTCACCTTCTACTTTACCTATTCCACTATTGTAAAATTGATGATAAAAATATTTGTAGTATTGGTTTTCTATATCATTTACATCTACATACACATATACACTAGTTTATAACTCTCTATAAGTCATGGAGTGGTATCTGTAGATTTTTTCACTACTTTTAGATTTTAGACAAATATAGGGTCTAAACGTTCATGGAAAGCTCGTAAATAGTCCAAACACTTTTCTTGTTTTAGCTATAGTTTCTATTAGAGCTCAACATGAAATTATGGTTCACGCTTCTTATTCTCTTAATCTTCTCATTTTATCAAATAAATAGATTAATTTATTTCCTTTCATTTTCAATATTGCCTAGACAAATAGACACAAATTAAGGAGAAAAAGGAGTTTTACTATTATTCTATGCTATAACATCTATACATGACAACATTTCATACATAATTTCGTGCACTACGTAGGCATCCTCAATAAAGACCTTTAACTTTTGGTTCCAAGTTCCCTTTCAATTGTGAATTTATTATTCTAAGTTTATTTTATTAAATTTATATTTCAGGTTTTAGTAAATCAACATTTTGCTATTTAACACAATTTTTTAATTGAGTGAAAATAATTTTTTCATGGATAAAACATTTTTAGGATAGTCTAGTATGTTTACACTTTCTTTACATTGAAAATAATAGAAAAAACAATTTCATTCACAAATTAAATTCATCCATGATTAGTTAGGTGGAACATTTTGACTTGGAAAATAAATAAACATTCTAGGCTAAATCAAATTTTTCCTACACTACATTTTGGTTAACTTGATTGTGAGGCCCACCCTTTGGTGACTTAGAAATTCACACTAATTGACTATTCTTATTTTGGACACCTTATTTTACTACTTATTACTATGATGATTTGGACATTAGATAAAGTTCTATACTATGTTTTATTAATTACTTATATGTGTAGAATAACCTTATTTTTTCTTTAATGATGTCTATGTTCGAAGATTAATTAGAAATAATGTTTTTGAGGAAGATTATCATGAATTGCTTAGTTAAATGCTTGGATTATAAAATGAGTTAAGTTATACTATGTTTAATAATTGACATGTGTAGATTTTAATGAATAATTTTAAACACTTATCTTGTGAATTATGAATATTATGTGCGATTGAAATAGAAAAAAAATATTTTATGTTATTTTGATGTTTTATTGAGATATTGGGTGAGATTGGTTTTTGAAATTATTGTATGAAGTGTATTCTCTGTAAATTACATTATTTTTCTTTTGATATTACTCAAATATATTAACATTTGAATTCAACTATACAATATAATTCTATGGTCAATATAATTGGAGGTTTTTGGGAAACCCAATTATGATTAAATATGTGATTCTAAACTATAGTCCATTTGAAGGGACTAAAGTCACTATGTGATGTAAATGATTGAAATGTGGAATGTGAATGTAAAATTATGATGTTTTGTTAGTCCTAAGCTTAATAGAGTTAGGATAGAAATTGATTTGGCACCCTAGTTGTCCAATTTTATATGTAATACCCCTCTGTTTTGCTTCTTGTTTCATGTTGCTTTATGTTTTGCTTGGGTTGCAGCTACTTTGATACTAGACACATTTTGTTATGTTGTTTTGATTGCTACTATTGAATGAAAACTATTATTGTGTGATGTGTTGATCTGATTATCGTTTCATATGCTTTAATGCATTAATAATGTTGTGGAGTTATCATGAGATTATATATGTGAGTATTGATTATGATGGCAATGCCAGTCTTGGATGAGTGTATTGGTGAAGAGGATGGGTTCACATCACTCGCTTGCGAGTGCCCTGCGAATCCGTGATTTCTGCTTCACGGTGTGAATTATATGCTGGATATATTATGTTGTTTACTTGGTTTCAGGTTGCAGGTACATGACATCGACTCCACCTGGTTTCACAGGTTTGAGCGTGTCGATCCAATGGTTAAGTTAAACGAGAGATAGTAGCTAGGTAGCATGTGTCAGGTCTACACCCTAGCCTTAGTGTGTTGTCAGTCCTTATTATTGAGTCATGTCTTACCTTATTTAATGTTATGTAATTTTTGAAAAGTGCTTACTTCTAAATGGTTTTGTTTTTAGAAAATTGCATTAGTTGAAAGTGATGATTATTTTATATTGTATTAAAGTTATGCTTATATGTTATATTTAAAATTATTAATAGAAATTAAATTTAAATTATTTGATCAATTAAATTTAATCTTGAAAGGGTTAGATTTAGTTATTAAATAATTGAAAGTAAATTAATTAAATTTAAATTATTTAATTAATTAAATTTAAATTATTTAATTAATTAAATTTAATCTCAAAGGATTGGATTTAGTTATTAAATAATTTAAAATAATTAAGTAAGTATATTGGATTGTTTTAAATTAAATTAAATCAAATGAAATTTAAAGGAAATTGAAATTTTATTTGAAAGGCAAATTAGGGTTTTCTAAAATGGGAAATGAAATTAATATCTAAATTTAATTTTTGCATTGAATGTGAATTAGGGTTGCATTAGGTTATTTTTTTGAGTTATGAGGAAATGATGTTTTAAAATGTTAGGGCAGAAAAGTTTTGGGGATTCTTTTCTTTCTTCTTTTTACAGGCATGAAATTTGTGAAAAAGTTTGGAGAGGGAAGGGTTTGAAGCATTTCTTTTGTATAATTGAATTGAAAGAAAATAAATTATGTTGAAGAGGGTGGAGCTCTTGGATCAGTGCTAGCTAGAGTTCATTGCATTGTTGAAGAAGAATTGCGAGGTCCTTAAGGGAGGCTCTCCATCAAGAATCCTTGTTATTTCCTGTGGCTTCAAATACCAGGTTTTCCTTTCATTCTATGATTGATTGTTCTTAGTTTATCTTTTTTTTTTTAAATGATAGAGATTGCAAATTCATGGTTTATTTAAAACCCTAGATTGAACTTCAACATTTAGGATTCAGATTTGCTCTTCAAAAGACAAACCCTCTTTAGAAAATTCTTTTGAAAAGATCAAGATCAGTTTATTTCTTTTCTTTTGTTTAATTATTTGAAAAGTGAAGGAATGATTTCTTTTGGAATTCAGATTTAAATCTTTTGAATGTAAGAAGATATTCAAAAATTGTCAAGTTCTGTTATTGGTTTTTTTTTAAATTTTTCTTTCAATTTTACCAGTAAAATTATTTCTGGAAAAAAATATAAATGTAAATATATATTACATGTATCATATTTTCAAATATGATACACATTATATATATTTACAAATATATGAAAATTCAAACTAAGTTTATTGCATTTTGAATTTAAAATTCTGAGGATCGTACCTATGCGTAGCAAGTTGTGGGGGAGGTTCAGAACCCCCCACTTTCCTTTTGGTTGGTGGATGCAGCGCCCATTGGACAATGCGCCCACCACTTGGGGGGACGCACTGTCCCATGGGGACTGCGGCCTCCGTTCGTACCTCTGCTGGTCGTTGTACTGTATGTATAGTCGGCGCAGGTAGCAGGGTCTAGCGGTACCGTCCGTCGGACGGTGTACCGTCTGGTTCCCTGTTCTTTTGTGGTTTTTTTAATTTTTTTAATTTTTAATTTTTATTATTAATTTATTTTATTTTATTTTGTTTATTTGATTTGATTTATTTTTATTGTTATTTTTTTTTTTTCGATTTTCGGCTTATTCTGTACAATGCGAATTTTAAATTTGTATTTCTGGTTCAGTTAATTTTTTTTATATAGTATTTTTTTCTGATTGATTGAGGTGGGTTAAAATAAATAGTAGATATATATATTTATAAATTGGGAAATTGTATGTGTAAGTATAGATTTTATTCTGGTGCAATTAAATTAACTTTCTGATAAATCTTTTTAGAAATATAGAATTTTTACCAGCAATGTCTATTTAAGCATATGTTTTTTTTAATATAGTTTAAGTATAAATAAAATAGATATATTTAACTATATAAAGTATGCTACATACATAGATTTAATTTTATATCCTTTTGATGTCATGTTTAAGTATATTACTACATGCAAAATAATTAGATAGTAATTTAAATTGAAATGACTATTGTGCATGATTAGATAAAATTGTGAAAAGTAATTATGTTAATGAAGATATTGTTATGTTTAATGAAAATTTAGAAAGATAGTATTCTAATTTCCGTGAGAAGTATTAGATAGGAATATGGTTTTAAGATATCCAAATTTAGTAATTTTCATTGCCAGTGCATTATTATATGGTTTTTTTCCTTGTTATTGACTGTTTGGGGAATGAATGATTGAGGTTTAAATTGTAAAGTCTTCCAGTGGATGTGGGTCATTCCCTTGTTTAAATTATTGTTTGTTTTTCCCTTGGGTAGTGTTACAAGTGTTTTGGTTTCCTCCTAGTGTTGGGGTGGATCTCTATGTTGTTGCCTCCTAGGACAGGAGAGAGTACGTTGGTTCAGTTCAGTAACACTTGAGTAACCCTTGGAGTTAGATGGTGTAGTGTATTATCCATTAGAAGAGTGGCTTTTGTTAGGGGCCGGAGCCCAAAGAGGTAAACCAGGTAACCTTTAGAAGTGATTTTAACAACTGAAAACTAAAGTAATGTACTTGGATGACTAGGATGTAATTCACATTAACCAAGATAAATTAACCTCACTCATAGGCACAAGGACTTGTTTAGACTTGGGGTGAGTGGGAAGGCCTAGAATGGCAAGGTCAACTATCTTGTCCTTGTGAGATGTAGTTGATTTCACTTGAGTGAGTATGAGGGCCGGGATTCGATAGAGGTCACTAGGATTACCGAAGCCTATGAAGAATGCCCAAAGGAGATCTCATGACAAACCTTGCGATGACACTCTTTCTAGGATAACCTTGAATTTATGTTGTGTGTATGGTTTCTTTAGCACACTTGATTATTATATGTCTGGAAGCAATGTAACCATGTTAGTATTAGATTTCCATTGTGCATGTATTTGATTGAGTCAGTTTATGTCAGTATGAGTCTGCCTTTGGTTAGAGGTGGTAGATTTCTTGTCCATGTTGCATTTTTACTATCTCCTAGCATGGGGGGTGGGCCTTTGGGTACCACTAGGTTGGGTGGAACATGCAACAAAACCGTTGGGTCCCCATTGTTCTTCAGGTCGTGGAAGCGAGACATCCAGTTGGACTACTCGTGGATCTTGTTATTCTTTTCCTGCACTGTTCTTATACAGTTGTAATGAATTTGGATTTACCCCTCTTGTGTTATGAGGTGGACCTTGTAATTATCATGCTTATGTAATTTGACTCATTCTGGGAATGAGGATTGTAATCTGATAATGGTTTATGTAATAGATTTATGTAATGTGTGCTCTATTCATATCTTGTATTTTCTTATGTTAGTTGAATGTTATTTCTTGAGTTATTTAATTACAATGTAATTTTGATGATGTATGTTAATGGGGTTTTAAGTAATCTTGGTTACGTAACCCTAGGGGATGTTGCCAACTATAGTTGAACATATATGTTTAATTCACTTCAAAAAAAAAATTAGTACGCTTTTGTAGTGAATTGAAACTTCCTCTAGGGTTGCGTGGCGGGGCATTACATTATATATGATCTTTAATGGGATTTTTAATGGTATTAAAATGTCATTTTCTACTCTTTTTATGTTTTTTAAGGCCCTAGGGTGGGTACCTATGGATAAGGTACCTATTTTTCCTCTCATCTTGGACTATGGACAAGATATAACCCCTCTTAAATTCTATTAAAGGAAAGTGAAAAGTTTAAAGTTTGGGGATGTCAGATGGTTAACTTGTCACCATCTCATCCCTATCCTCTAAAGCTCATTAATGAACTTGGAAATATTACAAGGTCTCACACGTTTGAGCACACCTTGTAAGAATTGGCATGGGTTGGGTGTTCAAATGCATCTCCCCTCTTAGACATCGCACACACATGTGGGAGATTTTTTTGAGATATGTGTTCTGAGAGTGAATGTGAGGGTGAAAAGTGCCACCTCCCCATTAAAGAAGATCAAATGTTGATTTTTTTTATCATCCTTTTTGGGATGAAGTGAGGGAATTTATTCATTTTTTCTTTCTTTTTGAGATGAAGGGAGGGATTTTATTAATTTTTTCTTTCTTTTTGAGATGAAGTGAGGGATTTTATTCATTTTTTCTTTCTTTTTGGGATGAAGTGAGGGCTCTTATTCATTTTTTCTTTCTTTCTGGTCTTGAGTATAGTGAGGAAGAGAGAACTTGTGAATAAATTAGAGTTGGAGGATTCTTGGAGTGAAGCTTGGAGCTCTTCTCTAACACTTCTCGATATTTGGGAGGGTAGGCTCCCAAGCTTCCTTTTATTTCGTGATAGTATACATGTGTAGATGTATATACATGGTATTACTTTTTTGTGTGTTTTCTTCCCTTTTTATTTTTGTTTTTGTGTTCGGATGGGTTGTATGGGATATGATCTCCCTCTTGATAAGAGCATCACAAGTGAAAGATAGAGAGAGGTTTTAGGCCCTCCATGGGGATATGCTTCTTCCTTTGTGAAGGAAAAGCTTGAGTGGGAGTACTATGTTTTGGCTGGGAGAAAAATGTGATGCTCATATTATGAATATATGAAAGGAGAGAAAGAAATTTTATTATGGTTTATACTTGGTATATTATTCCCATTGAAAGATACTTTTACACTCATATCCCCTATTACTAATCTTAGAAAAAAAATAAAATTATGCATTGGATGTTAGTGGGATTTTATTATATATTTTATGTGTGACTCAAGTGGGTGTCTATATTCTTATTTTTTTTATATGTGTAAACTTGATTTCTTTGGAGGCCTCCTAGCTTGAGGGTGGCTTGTGAGCAAGCCTACGGATGGAAGGTGAGCTTCCCTTTGGTCATTTGAGAATTTTGGTGTTTTTGTGTAGGTATGAAGAATTCATTGGATCTTTCAAGCCAATAAAATATGCATCTCCCTTGCTTCATTGTAACGTGGTTTTGAAAATAAGTTGTGGGAAATACTTTTATATATGTTTGTAAAATATTAAATTTCAAGTTGAAATAAAGAGATACAAATGTAATGCATAATATTTCATTGAACATTTACTTCAAGTTTGTTTCTATGATTGAGTTGTAATATTATTTGAGAAAATAAAATAACTATGCTTTATTTCCCCATTGAAGGCTTTTTCTTAATTAAATTATTTTATGCATTATTAAAGGAAAAATAAAATTAATATTATAATAATGTTTATGAATGTATGGGGGTTTATTTGTGATGTATATCAAGTGCCTCAAAGCTAAATGATATTTCATTATTTAGCTTTGTTCTATATTTTCAAGAGTGGTATGCTTTCCTTCACAAATTTGGGGATTTAAGTGTACATTTTAGGTTAAGATAGGGAAACTCACTCATGAATGTTATATATGATAAGGGAAAGATTTTTTTTATTTTTTTATGGCCTTATGGAATATAATCTATTTTCAAGGCCTAAATTACATGTTTCAATTTATTTTCATCCACACACTAAATAAATCCTCTCTCATTCTCTTATGTCTATTGGTTGAAACTTGTTAAATTCTAATGTTTTGTGTTAGGTTAAGGGTAAATTATTTCCCTTTAATCCTTGTTGTGCCTTATTTCTCATATATATGCATTTTTTATTCTATTTTATCCACTCCCTTCTCTTCCCCTTCCCTTTTCTTCATCTACAATATAGATAAATATATATATATGCTTTTTATTCTTTGAAGAGGCACACAATAACAAGTAAAAATGCCATAAAAATGTAAATTTGTAAGTCACATTTCCTCATTGTTTCCTAATTCTATTTGATTCATTTCTAATATATAATTTTTAAACTAAAAATAGTCCCTATTTAATTTTTTGATGCTCTATGTTCTTTTTCATAATCCCTCTACGTATTTTTTGAGGCTAAGTGTAAAAATACCATGTTTGAGGAGTTTAAATATGATCATTTAGTCCATGGTGGGAATTATTAGGTTTGACATAGTCTTCCAATTATTATAAACTATGTGCCAACATCCACCCCCAACTTTCTTCTAATTTTGGTTTTAAAAACCTTCATGTAGATTTGGAATTTTTTTCAACTACTTACCAATCCACACCTCTTAAAATCCATTTTATAGGTATGTGTTGCATATGCAATTTCCTATTTGATTTAATTTTTCTCTTTACTTATCAATGAGCATCATTCTTAATGGACCTAAAGACCTTTCATGTAGTTATACAACTCTTGAGAGTTACATGACTACTTGAAGTCACTTTTTGTAATGCATTCTCCATGGAAATTTATACCCCATTTGTAGCTACTCTAGCTCATACATTGGAAGTGTTTGTGTTTCTTTATAGAGGTTTCATTAGTTTACATTTCATGTGGTGAGTTATTTGTCTTTTTTATATTTATGCACTATTATTTACAGTTCCCTAAAATGAAGATCCTAGTGTAGTTATAGTTAAGAAAAGAACCCATATAGCCTAAACCTATTGGGTGAAAACAATGTAATCAAATTTTCAATAGATTACGCTATCTAGATTTCAGCCACAACTATGTGAGATATAATCTCTCCTCTCATAAAGCGGAGGCACCCTTCTTAATACTAATAGAAGCTATAGTAAAACTAATAATGTACTTACAAAATGTACACTACACTTACGAAATGGGGGCGGTGTGTTACATTCATACTTCTCTTTTTTTCAGAGAAGATATATATAATGTTTCACAATTTAAAATTTCTAGATCTAATAACTGAAATGTGACAAAAAGTAGTAATGCAAATATCTCTATCTTTTCAAAGCATAGCGTAGAGACACCAGATGTGATTTATAGTAACAAAGTAAAAGAAAATGGAAAGCTCACGAAGGCACAAAGTCATTTCCTAGCTATATCAATGTTGGATCTGTGAAAGTATCGTTTATCGCATTAGAAGCACAAAGTCTTCTTAGATGCAACAATTCCTCAAACTACATGAACGATTAAAAGCACAAAGTCTTGTAGATATTTCAACCAAAACATCCACACATAAAATTAAATTCAAATAAGAAATGTAACACAAAGTTTACATAGATTACTTAAAGACCTTCATATCTCATATACTAATCACCACCAATATAATCAAATCATAAGATTATCGATCTCAACACAAAGTATGGTATGCAATCCTCTTCTTTATTGATTAGATTTAGATTCAAAAAATTGAATACAAAGCTTCAATGCTTGTTTCAAAGGGGAAACACTTCGTTCCAAAATATCAAAAGGTAAAAATTATAATAGAAATCCCTCTTATTTATAGAAAAGAGGGAAGAGAAAATTTAGGAAATCAATTGAGCAAAAATAGGAAACCCTAATTTAACAAAGTGTAATTTATTTCTATGCAATTACATCTCATATTAATGGTGTAATTACACTTAAAAAAAAGACATTTAAGATGTCAAAAAATATTTACAATATGCATGGTAAGGAGCATCAAAATTTATGAACACTGGAGACAAAAAGAAGACTTTAAATTATTCTTTTCTCTCGACGTGAAAGTCTTCATACTTCTTTGTAGTCTCCTATAGGAAGGCTTCATCTAGTCCAATCGTGTAATCTACAAGAGTGTGTATTTTTGTGATCGTCTTTTTGGTAGATAAACAAATATTCTTACACCTTTATAGATGAGCTTTGAGATAATCAAGTGATAGTCGTATATCACATATCTTATGCATGGTGTTCTTTGAAAAACTTTTATCATCCACCATCTTCATGATGGCCTCTTTGAACACTCGTATTATCTCACTGAGAGGAAGAAAGGTATGATTTCCATCAATGAGATCACTTAGTAACTCCTCCATTCCATTTATTAGAAGAACATGGTAACCTTCAATGTCCTCCTGCACCTGGTGAATATCATTAGTTAGAGACTTTAATACCTGTATTTTGTGTTTTAGTGATTCCCTCACCTCCACATATTTTTCTTTATGAGGGATAACCCCATTCTTCAACAACTTGTTGAGATTGAACTATTTCATTTTCAACCATGATGATAAGCCCTTTTCCATTTCTTGTTGCTCCTTAGATAGTAATTATTATTCTTTATTAAGCTCAAGTTGAATATTGGCTATTTGTCCATTCTTCTCACTTGCTATGGTAATAACCTATGAGTCATGATCTACGATTTCATCAATACAATCATACAACACTTTACCTTTGGATGCAAGCTTCTCTTCTTTTTGTATTGCTGGTTTTTCAACATTCACCAATGTCATAGTTTGGGTATCACCAGTTGAAGATCCCGCTATGTTTCCCAAAATTTTTGCATAGCGCTCGACCTTTTCTTTGTATAGATTCTTGGATTGTTCCATCTTTTCAAGCCTCCCTGCAAGGGCATCTAGCACTACTTGGGCATCTTCTTTGGAGCTTTCATTAGTTACCTTCCCAAGTTCTATTCTTTCAATAGTGTAATCCTCCATACTTACATCACCTTCTTGTTGCGGAGGAAAACCCACCTGAACAAACTTCTGACTAGCTTTATCAACATGGAGTCTTGAAAAATTCTTAGCATTTTTCTTTTCTTTGATCTTTGGTGGAGGTATTTCTTCAAGGTCCAGCTCATCAGCGGAGATCATCTATTTCTTGCGCTTAGGAACCTGTGATACCAACCAAGGAGGGTGTGAGGAACTATATACATTTGCTGACACTGCTAATTCCTGAGCTATTGTGGCTCCTTGAGAAATGACTGGGACAGTAACTATAGTTTTTGTAATAGTCATTATTCGCCCAGTAGTTTACATGCTAAGCTGACTCTGTAAAGATTCATCCATGAATTTGGTAAATTCAGCTTTAGAGGATATTTCAAAAGATGGGGATGACAAGCTGGGGATGGAAACTGGCGAACTGGATAGAACACTCATAGTTTGTGTCCGAATGACTATAGAGGAAGCCAACGGGATTGACACTGTTGGTGGGGAAGAAATATTTTCTACTCCTATAACTATGGTAGGAAGAGGAGAAGGAATGGGAGGAACAAGAGTCTTGGGTGTTGGAGGAGTGTGAGGAATATTGGCATGGCCTAGTGACGATGTAGGAACATCTTCCATTTCATTTCGAAGAGGGGAAAAAATTTGCAAATCTTGATTGAGCTCTTCCTCTTAATATTTCTCAACTTCTTCATGAGACTTTGCAGGGGATTTTTCTTCTTTTTCATTTGACTTTGTTTTTCTAGACTCTTCACTTTCTAATTCTTCAGATTCAAACTCTGTATCTCCTCCTTCTTCATCTGAGGAAAATTCCTCGGAAACAAGATCCTTTAGTTCTTAACATGATGTGGTAGCCATTGTGTCTTGTACCTAAGTGGTTTTTGCAATATTCTTTCCCACAGTAAAATTAATCCTTGGTCCTTTTTGAGATGAAGAAGGAATCGCAACTTGTTTATCTTTGGCGCGGGATTTCGGTCGTGGACTAGGTTTCTCTTTGGGAGGTTCACTTCTGAATCAGTTTTAAAGGCCTTCATTTGATGGCCATGCTTATGAAGCCATTCTGTTGTGTTATGTAGAATAGGGGCTAGCCTTTCCATCATGTAAGTACATTCTTGCTTTGACAATTATACTGGAGGTAAAGGCTTCCTGGCGATGTCATCTTCATAATAGGAAGAATTGAGGATGTGTCCAAGATTTGTGAAGTCTTCAAGCAAGTCAGCTATACTGAGGGCCCTGATCTGATCAACTACCAACCTATAATAATCCATCTTATAGACATCTTCCTCATCTCTACATTATGCCCATTTGTCTTCAAAATGATAAACATGTTTGTGACCTTTCTTGAGTTTTTTCTTTAGATCTCAATAGTGAAAGTCACACCTATACCTGTAGATCTTGATAGTCATTATATGCATTTCTCCTAAAACATTATTGGCCTTTTATACACTTTTGGTCATATACCTACCAATGGTAAGAGGAAATTTAAAACCTGGCTTATTTATCCTCTGACATTCTTTGTTTACTGAAATCAACTACCTGCACAACTCCATGAGGATCCATTTATGTGAGGGATACCTGCAAAGCATGTAGGTGCACCTAGTGAAACAACTTACTCTTATATAAGTAAAGGTTGGGAATTGTAGAAAGAAACATCCAACCTTGTTGACTACCTTGTAGGCTTCATCTAAGATTCTTTTCTTCTCTAGAGTAGGGTCAAAAGTGAACAACAAAGGAGCCAAGAAAGCATCCATAACCCTCCTGAAATGTTGGAAGCTTTCTCTCAAATTTAATTGATAGTAGTAATCATATATGGGAGTAGAATGTTTGTTACCTTTAGTAGAAAAACCTAGAAACTACCTCATCACTGCAGCGGCATACACCAATTAAGAAGTCATATAAAATTTAAGAGTGGTGGGCACATTAATTAGTTGTTCATGGATTTCATCACCGATCCATGTTCCCCAATCAATATGCACTTTCCTCCTCCTAATTATCCAGATGTATTTGTACATCCAATCTTGAAAATAAGAAGATTCAGGTAAGCCCTTAACTCTTCTTAAAAGGGAGATCATGTCTCTTACATCCTCCTTGAAGTCACTCCGAGAAAGTCCCTTAGGCCATCTAGATACAACATTTTTGGGAGTCTTCAACCATTATGTGTTAATCAATGTCTTAGCTCTGACTGAATCATTGTCAAAAATATCTTGAGCCTTCTGAATTGTGATAGGTGTGTATTGTTCCATGTGTGGAACTTTGAAGACAATATCAAAAAATTCACCATCGACTCTCATCACAACTTGACTTGCATAATCTCTTACACTTCTATCTTCTTGAATACAATGAGCTACAACTTGAAGCACAAACTCAGTGTGATGAGAAAAAGTTGAGAAGGTGGATACCAGATGGAGATTACTATGAATAATGGCCTTCATATTTTCATCTCATGGGCTTTGTTGAATCCTCTTTAAGAAATCATCCAAATCTTGATGATCGATCTCAGTATCCTTGATTTCGTCTACTTTGGACAACACCACTGTCGGAGGGAAAATGCCTTGGTACTTATACTTCATCTTAAACTTTTCTTTAGGAGATGATGGTGGTGTTAAAGTTGTCATTTAGGGGATTTGAGACTGTTGTTTTCTTACCTCTGAGGACCTCTTGATGAACTTTAGAGTTAACTGCAAGAATGATGGTTCCACTGGTGTCAAGAAAGATATGCCACATGGGGAAATGTGAAATGAGCAGGTGATATGGACCAATTGTGGTTTGGCCATAAGTTGCAAAAAATAAAGTGTGAAATGTGAGGTGGAAAAACCCATGTTGGAGGTGTTATGGAGGTAATGCATTGGTGCTCAAGTGGTGAAAATTCACCACGTCAACACCGAGAGGTAATGTTCATTGGTGTTCGGGCAGTTAAAATCACCACTCAAGCACCAAAAGGAATGATAAAAAGACTAAGTGTTAGGGCAGTGAAAATCACCACCTTAACACTTAAGGTTTGCCATCAAGGTGACTTGGCGGTGATTTTCACCGCCCTAGCACCGAAGATGCCAAGAAAGATGAGTGTCATAGTGGTGAAAATCATCGCCATGACACTTTGGTATTTCCATGAGTTTGAGTGTCATGGTGGTGATTTTCACCGCTATGAGACTTTGATAGTATATGGTGTTGGTCTCAAGGCAGAAAATTTCTTCCCCATGAAAACGAACATTAAACAATTTTGTAGTGTGTGTAAAGGTGAAGAATTTCTTTGCCATGAAACAGGGGTTTGAAAGAAAGAAAGAAAATGATAGGGTTTCAAATTGGAGAAACAGATCGACAAAAGGGTGAGAGATTTTGAAAAAGAAAAGAAACAGGCCGATGAGTGAATCTAAATAATAACGTTTAAAAATAAGAAATGGATTTAGCATTCGACGAACAAAAAGAAAGATGACTTACAAAATGAAAAGAAAGAAAAAACGTGAAGCACATACCTCAAAAAAGATAACCAAGTGAAAATTACTATGTTGGAAGTGAAATCCATGAAGTGGAAATAGAAACCAAGATTCAAACTTTAGGAAAGCACACAAGAAGTTTTCACAGCAATGGGAGGATAGGTATTGGCGAAATAGAATGCGAAAATAACTTAGCTTGAGTAAATAAACCTAAAAATCAACTTAAATCTCATGCATTAAATGTGGCATGGTGAGTTAAGTTAAACTGAAGGATAGGTGCTTGGGCAGTTATTTTCACCACCTCGACACCAAGTGCAAAAAGTGAGTTAGGTGCAATGGAGGTGAAAATCACCGCCCGAGCAACAAAAAGTGATGAACAAAACAAAAGGTGCAATGGTAGTGAAAATCACCGTCTGAGCACCAAAAGAAGAAAAAGGAAAAAGGTGCAATGGCGGTGAAAATAACCACCCGAGCACCAAAAGTAGAAAAAAGACTAACTCCTGGTTAAAGGGAGTTACAAAGACTAAAACTCAAAAGTTGAGCCAACCTTCACTCACATGGACTAGGTGAGATCAGAAACCACGCGTTAAGTACAATTTACTATTGTCTCATTTTGTGTGCTTGAAACACACAGGCCTAGGAAACAAACTTATTTTTTAGGGGGGTTATCCGTGGATCAGGCACTGCTAGATTCAGTGATAACAGTTGGCTCTTGCTAGGGATCTTTCTTCAATCGTTCTCTCAAAAGAGTGAAGGGAGAAGAATTCCAGAATTCAAGTGGCTTTATCCATCCATTGGGCTTTGAGTCAGGCAACGATGACGACGATGATGCAAAAATAAAAAGACACAAAGGACTAAAATATTAAAACAATAAAAAATAAAAATATTTACCTCTAGAACAATCATCACTTTAACATGTAAAGTGTTTGATGTGTTGTCTGCTATGAGGCAGAGTGAACGGTGTCCCATCCCTGTATGCTAGCAAGAAACTGTTATCACCGTACAACTGATGAACTTGGAAGGGTCCTCTCCATAGTGAGTCAAATTTCCTGTGCATACCTTTTGGTTCTCTACATTTGTCCCATAGGAGAATGAGGTCACCAATTTGAAAATCCCAAGACTTAGCCTTTCTATCACAAAGCTTCTTTACTTGTTCCTGGTGCTTTGCAATGTGATCAACAACCCGAACACACTTCTCCTCTATTTCGATGAGATACATTATACACTTGTCAATAGAATTATCAAAGGTCTCATCTTTAATAGCCTTTGCCAACTTGAGGGATGGAAATTCCAAGGTTATGGGAATTTCAACATTCAACCCATACAAGAGTTCAAAGGGGGTCATATCGATTTCTCGCTTTGGAGCGATCATGTTTGCCCACAAGGCATCATACAAAGCCTTGTCCCATATATGTTGATTCTCCTCTACCAGATTCTTGTTTCTTGATTCAGCTTGACCATTACCTTGTGGGTAATAATTAGAAGAATGTGACAAGGTTATGCCATGTTCGAAATAGAAATCAGTGATCTTGTTTGATGAAAAGGTAGAAGCATTGTCGGCAACGATTTTTTTTTGGCATGCCAAACTTGGAAATAATATTCTCTTTCAAGAAGTTGCACACTACTTCAAAAGTTGTGTGCTTAGTAGGAATTTCCTCCACCCACTTGGTCAAATAGTTAGTAGCGGTTAGGACGTAGATATGTCCAACACTTGAAGATGGATTGACTATGCCTATGAAGTTGATTCCCCACTATTGGAAAGGTTCTTCAATTACAATGGGCTTTAATGGTAAAGCCGTCACTTTAGGTTTGCCAACAAATTGTTGACATAGCTTGCACTTGCATACCTAGGAGTACATGCCTTGAAAGAGCATGGGCCAATAGTAATTCTCTTTCAAAATTTTGTGAGTAGTGATAGGCGTGAAAAAATGCCCTCCACATGCCAAGTCATTGTATGACTTCAACAACTTTTCTTGTTGTTCTTTATCTACACACCGTAGAAAGGTACCATCCACTGTGTGTTTATACAAGCCATTGTCCCACAAGGCGAAATTGGTTGATTTCAACTTGACAGTCCTTTTTTTATTTTGACGTCAAATCACTTGGGCATTCACCGTAGGTGAGAAAATGAGCGATGTTAGAATAGCACTCGTCAGTGGTGTTGACAAACAACACTAGGGGTAGTTCACTTGAATCTTCTTCATTTTCTGAAGCTTCTTCATCTTTTGAAACTTCCTCATCAGGGTTGTTTTCTGGAATGAGTTGACACAACCCACGTCCCTGTATCAGTTTGGTGGGTTTAATCTCTAGATTATACTCCTGAATCTTGGCAACCCAATTACCTCTTTTTGTCCTGAATTCTTGTTGTGTTAGAATTGATTTAACAATTGTATCTAGAACCAAGACCTTGACATGACTATTCAGGATGTAAAACCAAAAATGTTTAACAACCTTGACCACAATAAAGGCATGTTTGTCCCCCTGAGAATACTTCAACTCATAGTTCTTCAGGGGGAAGATCATGAATGCAATGGGTGATTCAAAACCTTCATGGTTTTCCTGTACCAAAATGGTTGAAAGTGTATGCTCGAAAGCATAACTGTACATTATGAAATATTTGGTAAAATCAGGACAAACCAATACGGGAGCATGAGTGATTGCCTCCTTGATTTTATCAAATGCAGCTTTCCCTTCCATAGTCCAGTGGAAGGTGGTATTACCTTTCATCATATTTATGATATGATGAGTTTTTTCCGCAAAGTCCGAGAGGGACCTTCGCAGGAAATTTGCCTTGCCGAAGAAGGAGTGAACAACCTTCTTACTTGATGGAAAGGAGAGAGATTTGATGCCATTGACTCTTTTTGAGTCGATCTTAATTCCTTCAGTAGACACTACGTGGCCAAGAATTTTTCCCTCTGTAAACCCAAAAATTGACTTTTTAGGGTTTAGGGAAATGCCATGCTGACGACATTTCTCCAAGATTTTTCTTAGGTGATTGCAGTGTTTGTGACGCTTTTTGGAAAATATTGTGAGGTCGTCAAGATAAACCATGATGAAATTTCCCATCTCGTTACAGAAATCCAGGTCCATAGCACATTTGAAAGTAGCATCGGTGTTTATCAAGCCAAAAGGCATTTGACCATATGCAAAGGTACCCCATGGTGTTGTGAAAGTCATCCTGTATTGATCATTTGAAGTGACCTTGATTTGATTGTAATCGAAGAACCCGTCCAACATGGAGAGCATCTTGGATCTGGTCACATTCTGCAAGACTTGATCCATGATAGGGAGAGCGTGATTTTCCTTAAGTGACAGTTGGTTGAGATTTCTAAAATCAACATAGATGAGAATCTCACCATTCTTATTGTGTACAGGGATGATATTCGTTATCCACATTTAATGGTGGATTGGAAAGATTATCCATGCATTCAACATATTTTGGACTTCTGCAAGGATGGTTCCAGAGATCTTCAAATTGTATTTCCTTTGATTTTTTTTGAAAGGAAAAGCTCCAACCTTTAGTGGAATATCATGTTGCACCTCCTTTGGTCGGAAAGATTTGAGATCTTCATATGAATATGCCAGAACATCCATATATTCTTATAGTAGCCTTGTGAACTGTCTTCTTTCTTTGGCAGTGCAACATTTGCCAATTTTTACCATCTTTGGATAACTTTCAGTTCCCAAATTTTATTGCTCAACCTCATTAGATGAGTCAGAGTCAGTGAGCTACTTTTTGATGTAAGGGTCATGTTTGTGAAAGAGCCTCTCTAAAGACACCAATCCCTTGGTTATTTTGTTCCCTTTAAGTTGTAGGAATTCTTCGCCAGAAATTTGATATGTATCAGACACAAATTCTCATGGAGGAGAATCACTTCCTTCGAAATACAATTCATTGAAATTCTCTACCTTTTCTAAGAAGGTGACTATTTGGTGATTGTTGTTGAAACTATGAAAGTTCTCTAAATTATTGGGGACACTTGGATGGAATATCAACTCATTAGTGTAGGTGGAACCTTGGAAATCCTTGTACGGGATGAGGAGCATGGCTGATACTGCTAAAGAATCCACCCTGCCATTGTATTCCCTTGGTACCACAAAAATATCAAAAGCTTCAAACTCTTCGATGCAATCCCAAATGAGATTGTGGTAATGCCTAAGCCTATTATTTTTTGTTTGATATAGGTTTCTCACTTGAAATACTATCAGATCAACATCACCTTGTGCTTGAAGGTTTTTAATACCTTTCTTACGTGCCACTTGCATTCCCAACAACAAAGCTTCATATTCAGCAGTGTTGTTGATGTTATCAAATTGTAGCTTGAAAGAAAAAGGGAAGAACTTTCCATTAGGAGAAATGAAAACCATCCCAACTCTAGAACTGGTTGAAGAACAAGTACCATCAAACTCCAACAACCAAATGTCATTTGCGTCGTTGAGGCTAATAGTGTCAAAATGTGGAAACTCGTCACCTGGCAAAGTTTTAGGATCTAACGTCGATGAATCATCTGGTGATGACTTGTTTGTTATGGAAAGAGATTCAACACTCTCCAAATCATGTGTTGTTGAATATTCACTAACCTCTTGTGTTTGAAGATAATAAGTTCCCATTCCTAAAGATTCAAACATGATCTGGGCTCTTGGATCATCTGATTGGGTAACCGAGAATTTTGCTTCCTTCTGAGGAATAAGCTTTTGCATTACGCCTTTTACTGGTATCCTAGCTTCAGACATTTTCATACTTAATTCTCCCCCATAATTTTTGTAGAAATTGTGCCCGAGGAGGATTCTATATGATGTTGGTACATCAACCACTAGGACTGTCATTTTGATCTTTTTATCTCGATACATGGAAAAGGCATCTTGTGTGTCTTTGATCTGACCAATCAAGGACACCTGTTTATTTTCCATAGAGAAACAATAGCTAAAAGTCTTGGTCATTTCTAAGCCCAAGATGCAGACTATCTTGGTGGGCATCACGTTATCAGAGGCACCAGAGTCTTTGACATAATTACTTAGTTTGCAACCATTTGCCAGCAAGGAGATAAAAAATGGGTCGATACGCCTAGAGGCACTTGGGGGATTAGATACCAAATTATTCCAAGGCGCTTTAGGTTTAGGAGCAACTAAAACCTCAGGGGGTGAATCCTGAGTTGGAGTAATTCCTTGATCCTTAATGAATTGGACAAGCCTGTCAAATTGGTCAGGGTTAGCTTTGAGGTATTTTGCCTCAGACATTTGAACCTTGGTCTGTTTTGCATGATCAATAATGTCCAAGCCTTGGTAAGAGTTTTGTAAACTAGATGTAGTGACTTCACTATCGGTTTAATGAAAGGCATATTGGTCTTCAAAATTGGGTGATTAGCTTTGGGGACAACGAGAGCTGATGTTGAGGAACTGGTGCACTTGTCTGTGGGTTTACTTTTTTTTTAGGTTCCCAAGGGAGAGGAGATCCTCTTTTGGCAATCGTGACAGGTGGATTTTCTTTTCCAGGTGGAGCAGTAGCTTGAGCTTTGTCAAGTTGGCTTTGTTGATGTCGCGTAAAAAAAGTGTAAGTGTCTATCACCACATCCTCTTCCTCTTCTTCATCCGCTATTTGCAAATAGCTGGTCTTGGAGTCACCAGCCACTTTTGTCTCTTCCTCTTGGAAAATATCGGCGTTTTTATCTTCAAGGTAATCTGGTTGCACATAATCCTCTTGTTCAGCTTCGTAATATCCTATAGCAACATTAGTAGGTGAAGCTTCAAGAGCGAGCCTACCTTGCGGTGCCGAAAGATAGTTTTGACTTTTGTTTCCGACATAGTTAGGGAAAGTCCTTCTTGGGACGTCCTTGTAATTGGTATTATTGTTGGAAACTTGCTTCTTCAAAGCAAGGAGCTCATTTTCCAGCCATTGCACCATAGGATCTGTAAAGTTGGAATTGGCGCTAGGGGTGATGGCATTGGATGCTAAAGATCCTGATGCCTGCATCCTTTTATTGGTGTTGGATTTGTCGTTAGTTTTGATCTCTCTGGCTAAGATCATGTCATCTTCAAGGCTTGTAGCTAATTGTTGTGCCACTTCAACATTGGCGAGATTTTCCCTACGTAAGAAGAAACTTACCTCGGGTAACTGAGTATTGATGAAAAAGCACTTTAAGTTATGATTTGTTGCTTTAGCATCTTGTGGGATCCATGTCACCAACTTGTTGAATTTAGCCAAAAATTCTCTCATAGGTTCATGAGCCTCTTTTCGCATGGTTTTCAGGTGTGCTAACAAAGCATGTGCATCTTCGACAGGCTTGAATCTCTCCTCGAACTTGGTTTGAAGAGTGGCCCAGCTAGTGATCGAGGTGTTGGGAAGAGTGTAGAAACATTCTGTAGCAACCCCTTGGAGGGATTCAATGAACAACCTCACAGAAATATCTTCATGTTTAATGGCCAAAACACCACAAACAATGTAGAAACCAGTGATGTGTTCATCAAGGTGTTGCTTGCTGTCATCGATGAATTTCGGAAGGTGTTTCCTAGAAACCAAGGGAGATCGTGCAGAGGGGCAGCCGAAGGAAGGGGGGAAAAAGCATTTCCCCATGGTTCAATAGGTGGTGCAGCCATTATTGGTTGCACAATAGGTACTTGAGTTGGGCGTCTATTGTAGATAGGCCAAATAGGTGGGAGAGCAGATCTTTCTTTTCACGAAGGAAAAATCGTAGCACATTGCAATGAAAACTTTGTTCAGGAAGGAGTGAAAGGAAAATTACATTTCAATAACGCCTCAAACAACAGATCTGTAACTCCTTGAGCCCTTAAACCTCACATATAGCTTTGGTCCGCCATAATGTAGATCTAAAAAAGATGAAGATTTACAGAGAAAAATATAAAAGATACAATAAGCAACTAGAAAGCATATTCACTTCAATTGAAAGTGTGAGGCTTGGATTGCATGATTCATTCCCCAGCAGAGTCACCAAAAAACTATTGGGTGAAAATAATATAATCAAATTTTCAATAGATTATGCTATCTAGATTTTAGCCACAACTATGTGAGATATAATCTCTCCTCTTAGAAAGGGGAGCTGCCCTTCTTACTGCTAATAGAATCTATAGTAAAACTAATAAACTACTTACAAAATGTACACAACACTTACGAAGTGGGGGGTGTGTTACATTCATACTTCTCTCTTTTTTTAGAGAAGATGTTTACAATGCTTCACGATTTGAAACTTCTAGATCTAATAACTAAAACGTGACAAAAAGCAGTAATGCCATTATCTCTATCTTGTCAAAGGAAAGCGTACATATATCAGATGTGATTTATAGTAATAAAGAAAAATAAAATGGAAAGCTCATGAAGGAAAAAAGTCGTTATGTAGCCTTTTCAATGTTGGATCTGTGAAAGTATCATTTGTCGCATTAGAAGCACAAAGTCTTCTTAGATGCAACAATTCCTCAAACCGCATGAACAATTACAAGAAAAAATTATTGTAGATCTTTCAACCAAAACATCCACACATAAAAGTAAATTCAAATAAGAAATGTAACACAAAGTTTACATAGATTACTTGAAGCCCTTCAGATCTCATATACTAATCACCACCAATATAATCAAATCATAAGATTATTGATCCCAACACAAAGTCTGGTATGCAATCCTCTGATTTATTGATTAGATTTAGATTCATAAAATTGAATACAAAGCATCAATGCTTGTTTCAAAGGGGTAGCACTTCGTTGCAAAATATCAAAAGGTAAAAATTACAATAAAAAACCCTCTTATTTATATAAAAGAGGGAAGATAAAATTTAGGAAATCAGTTGAGAAAAAATAGGAAACCCTAATTTAACTAAGTTTAATTTATTTGTATGCAATTACATCTCATATTATTGGTGTAATTACACTTTACAAAAAGATATTTAAGATGTCAAAAACTATTTACAATATGTATGGTAAGGAGCATGAAAAATTGATGAACATTGGAGACAAAAAGAAGACTTTATTGTTCTTTTCTTTGGGCGTGGAAGTCTTCATACTTCTTTACAGTCTCTTGTAGGAAGGCTTCATCTGGTCCAACCTTGTAATCTACAAGATTGTGTATTTTGGTGATCGTCTTCTTGGCAGATGAACAAATCTTCTTACACCTTTGTAGATGAGCTTTGAGACAATCAAGTGATAGTCGAGTATATCGCATATGTTATGCATGGTGTTCTTTGAAAAACCTTTATCATCCACTACCTTCACGATGACCTCTTTGAACACTCGTATTATCTCACTAAGAGGAAGAAAGGTATGATTCTCAACAAGGAGATCACCTGGTAACTCCTCCATTTCATTTATCAGAAGAACATGGTAACCTTCAACGTCCTCCTACACCTGCTGAATATCATCAGTTAAAGACTTTAATATCTGTATTTTGTGTTTTAGTGATTCCTTCATCTCCACATATTTGTCTTTATCAAGGATAACCCCATTCTTCAGCAACTTGCTAAATTTGAACTCTTTCATTTTCAACCATGATGATAAGCCCTTTTCCATTTCTTGTTGCTCCTTGGATAGTAATTCTTCTTTTTTATTAAGGTCAAGTTGAAGCTTGGATATTTGTCCATTCTTCTCGCTAGCTATGGTAGTAACTTATGAGCCATGATCTATGATTTCATCAATAAAATCATACAACACTTACCTTTGGATAAAAGCTTCTCTGCTTTTTGTACTACTAGTTCTTCAACATTCACCAAGGTCATAGTTTGGGTATCACCAGTTGAAGATCCCGCTATTTTTCATAGAATTTTTGCATAGCGCTCGCCCTTATCTTTGTATAGATTCTTGTCTTCTTCCATCTTGTGAAGCCTCCCTGCAAGGGCATCTAGCATTACTTGGGCATCTTCTTTGGCACTTTCATTAGTTACCTTCCCAAGTTGTATTCTTTGAACAATTTAATCCTCCATAATTACATCACCAGGTTCTTGTTGCATATGAAAACCCAACTCAACAAACTTCTGACCAACTTTATCAACATGGAGTCTTGACAGAACGTTAGCCTTTTTATTTTCCTTTATCTTTGGTGAAGGTATTTCTTCAAGGTCCAACTCATTAGGGGATATCATCTATTTCTTGTGCTTAGGAACCTGTGATACCAACCAAGGAGGGAAGGAGGAACTATATATGTCTGCTGACACTGCTAATTCTTTAGTTTTTCTAGCTCCTTGAGAAATGACTGGGATAGAAACTATAGGTGTTGTAGTAGTCATTATTGGCTGAGTAGTTTGCACGCTAAGCTGAATCTGCAAAGATTCATCCATGAATCTATTAAATTCAACTTCATAGGAAATGTCAAAATATGGGGATGAGAAGCTGGGGATGGAAACCGATGAACTGGATAGAACATTCACAGTTTGTGTCTAGGTGATTGTAGAAGAAGCCGACGCAGTTGATACTATTGGTGGGGAAGAAATATTTTATGCTCCTATAACTATGGTAGGAAGAGGAGAAGAAGGAATGGGAGAAACAAGAGTCTTGGGTGTTGGAGGAGTGTGAGGAATATTGGCATGGCCTGGTGAGGATGTAGGAATGTCTTCCATTTCATTTCAAAGAGGGGATAAAATTTGATCATCCTGATTGAGCTCTTCCTCTTGATATTTCTCAACTTCTTCATTTGACTTTGTTTCTCCAGACTCTTCACTTTCTGATTCTTTAGATTCAAACTCTGTATCTCCTCCTTCTTCATCTAAGGACAATTCCTCGCAAAAAAATATCCTTTCCTTCTACACGTGACGTGGTAGCCCTTGTCTCTTGTACCTCAGCGGTCTGTGCAATATTCTTTCCCATAGTAAATTTAATCCTTGGTCCTTTGCGAGATGAAGAAGGAATCATAACTTGTTTATCTTTGGCACATGATTTCGGCTGTGGACTGGGTTTTTCTTTGGGAGGTTTTCTTTTGAATCAATTTTAAAGGCTTTCATTTGATGGCCATGCTTATGAATCCATTCTGCTATGTTATGTAGAATAGGGGCTATCCTTTCACTCATGTAAGTACATTCTCTCTTTGATCATTTTACTAGACGTAAATGCTTCCTGGTGATGTCATCTTTATCATAGGCAGAATTGAGGATGTCTCCAGGATCTATGAAGTCTTCAGGAAAGTCAGCTATACTGAGGGCCCTGATCTGATCAACTACCAACCTACAATAATCCATCATATGGACATCTTCTTCATCTCTACATTCTGCCCATATGTCTTCAAAATGATAAACATGGTTGTGACCTTTCTTGAGTTTTTTCTTTAGATCTCGATAGTGAAAGTCGCACCTATACCTCTAGGTCCTAATAGTCATTATATGCATTTTTGGTGAAACATTCTTGGCCTTTTATACACTTTTGATCATATACCTACGAATGGTTAGAGGAAATTTAAAACCTAGCTTATTTATCCTTTGTTGTTCTTTGTGCACTGAAATCAACTGCTTGCACAACTCCATGAGGATCCATTTATCTGAGGGATACCTAGGAAGCATGTAGGGGAACTCAGTGAAACAACTTACTCTTATATAAGTAAAGGTTGGGAATTGTAGAAAGACACATCAAACCTTGTTGACTGTCTTGTAGGCTTCATCTAAGATTCTTTTCTACTCTAGAGTTGGGTCACAATTGAATAAAAAATTAGCAAAGAAAGCATCTGTAACCCTCCTAAAATGTTGGAAGCTTTCTCTCAAATTTAATTGGTAGTAGTAATCATATATGGGGGTAGAATTTATCTTATCTTTAATAGAAAAACCTGGAAAATGCCTCATCACTACAGCAACATACACCAAATAAGAAGTCATATAAAATTTAAGAGTGGTGGGCACACTATTCAGTTGTTCATGCATTTCATCATTGATCTGTGTTCCCCAATCAATATGCACTTTCGTCCTCCTGATTATCCAGACATATTCATACATCCAATCTTGAAAATGAGAAGATTCAAGTAAGCCCTTAACTCTACTTAAAAGGTTGATCAGGTCTCTTACATCCTCCTTGAAGTCACTCTGAGGAAATCCCTTAGGCCATCTAGATACAACATGTCTGGTAGTTTTCAACCATTGTGTGTTAATCAATGTCTTATCTCTGACTAAATCATTGTCATAAATCTCTTGAGCCTTCTAAATTGTGATAGGTGTGTATTGTTCCATGGGTGGAACTTTGAAGACAGTATGAAAAAATTCACCATCGAGTCTCATCACAACTTGACCTGAAGAATCTCTTATAGTTCTATCTTCTTAAATATAATGAGCTGCAACTTGAAGCACAAACTCAGTGTGATGAGCAGAAGTTGGGAAGGTTCATACCAGATGGAGATTACTATGAACAATGGCCTTTAGATTTTCATCCCATGGCCTTTGTTGAATCCTCTTTACGAAATCTTCCAAATCTTGATGACCAATCTTGGTATCCTTGATTTCGTATACTTTGGACAACACCACGGTCAGAGGGAAAATTCCTTGGTACTTATACTTTATCTTACCCTATTCTTTAGTATATGATGGTGGCGTTTCAACTATCATTTAAGGGAGCTCAGACTGATGTTTTCTTACCTTTGAGGACCTCTTGATGAACTTTGAAGTTAACTACAAGAATGATGGATCCACTGGTGTTGGGAAATATATGCCACATGGGGAAACATGAAATCAGTAGGCGATATGGAGCAATTGTGGTTTGGCCATATGGTGTGGAAAATGAAGCATGAAATGTGAGGTGGAAAAACCCATGGTTGAGGTGTTATGGAGGTAATGCATATTTTGGTGCTCGAGCGGTGAAAATCACTACCTCAACACCGAGAGGTAATGTTCATTGGTGTTTAGGTGGTGAAAATCATCACTCGAGCACCAAAGGGAATGAGAAAAATACTAAGTGTTAGGGCGGTGAAAATCACCACCTTAACACTTAAGGTTTGCCATGAAGGTGACTTGGCAGTGATTTTCACTGCCTTAGCATCGAAGAGGCCAATAAAGATAAGTGTCATAGTGGTGAAAATCACCACCATGACACTTTGGTATTTACATGAGTTTGAGTGTCATGTTGGTGATTTTCACCGCTATGACACTTTGATAGTATATGGCATTGGTGTCAAGGCGACGAATTTATTTTCCATGGTAATGAACATTAAACAATTTTGCAACATGTGTAAAGGCAGAGAATTTCTTTGCCATGACATGGGGGTTGGAAAGAAAGAACGAAAATGATAGGGTTTCGAATTGGAGAAACAAACCAACGAAAGGGTGAGAGATTTTGAAAACGAAAAGAAACAGACCGAAAAATGAATCTAAACAATAATGTTTAAAAACAAGAAATGGAAAGAATTCGACGAATAAAATGAAAGGAAATAAAAAATGCGAAGCACATACCTCGAAAAAGACAACTAGGTGAAGATTACTGTGATGGAAGAAAAATTTGTGAGCTGGAGGTAGAAACCAAGATTCAAACTTGAGGAAAGCACATAGGAAGTGTTCGAAGTGATGGGAGCAGAGGTATTGGCGAAATAGAATGCGAAAATAACTTAGCTTGAGTAAATAAACCTAAAAACAACTTAAATCTCATGCATTAAATGCGGCGTGGTGACTTAAGTTAAACTGAAGAATAGGTGCCCGGGCGGTTATTTTCACCACCTCGACACCAAGTGCAAAAATTGAGTTAGGTGCAATGGCGGTGAAAATCACCGCCCAAGCACCAAAAAGTGTTGAAAAAACCAAAAGGTGCAATGGCGGTGAAAATCACCATCTGAGCACCAAAAGCAAAAAAAGCAAAAGGTGCAATGGCTATGAAAATAACCACCTAAGCACCAAAAGTAGAAAAAAAACTAACTCCTAGTTAAAGGGAGTTACAAAGACTTAAACTCAAAATTCGAGCCAACCTTCACTCACATGGACTAGGTGAGATCAAAGACCACATGTTAAGGACAATTTAAGACTATCTTGTTTTGTATGCTTGAAACACACGAGCCTAGGAAACAAACTAGTTTCATAGGGGGATTATCCATGGATTGAGCACTGTTTGATTCCATGATAACAAAACCTTATTCTTAAATATAAATAATTATCCATGTCATACATTTTGAACAATATATCAAGAATTAAAATGTTAGCTATCAATATTAATGCAGCCAATGACTCTTCAATAGTTGAGAATCCTAGATAAAGTATTCACTCATTCCTTTAGTGAATATTTGTCTAGTACCCTTGAGAAACCATAATCTATTCCATACTCACTACTATTGAGATCCTATATGTTTATGTAACTATAATTAAATATTTATTTGCTTAATTTAAATTTATATATCATAAAAATATACACTAGAAAAGGGCTAGTTCTTCAACAAAACTTGTGATCCCCTTTTGAAAATAGTATTGATTTTACTTAATCATCCTCCCTAAGAAAGATAATCAAGTTGCTCATATTGTTCATCTCTAAGAAAATATATAGATTTGTTACCTTACTCCTGTCTTAATCTATATCCACCCAAAGCCTTGATGAGTAGAAATTTTAATAAGGTCATTATTCATAACCATAAAATTTTAAAAATCAATAAATAATAATAATTCATCTTCATCATAGAAATAATTAAGTATAATTATAACTATTATAACAAGTACCATCCATATTTTAAAATTTATGTAAAGTACTTTTTTTGATGACCAATTGAGGTTATAGGCCTACTATTCCAAGTATAATCAATCACAATAGAATATACAATTTCATAAGGGTGATTGTAAGGTGTGTTGTAACTTTCAAATTCTTAAGAGATTGACTATATAAAAAATTCAACCATTTGAATCTTTCATGAACAATTTTCACAAAGTCCCTACTTCAAATCCATGTCTTACTAAATAAATTATTCAAACTCAAGAAATACATATAAAATTTAATAACTAACATATTGAATACAACCACTCTAATGTGCATAATAATAAGTTATCAAGGAAAAAACTTGAACAAGACAACACTATCCAACTTTAACGATAATAAACATCTAACAAAACACATATAATGAAAATCATTCTACACCAAAATAATTACCATTATCTATCCTATATAAATATGCCAATAAGATTATCATTTAGGATAGGAATGACCTTAACACTCGATTATCCTTTAATTTAGGTGGTTTGAATTTTATAGTGAGGCATAATGTCTAACCAACTTATTAATTCTTACCTACTATTAGTTATGACCTAGGGTACTAATTGCAAATATATATTTTTGAGTGTTTGTGTGCTTTGGGCCAATACAAATACTACATACTCCTATAGGGACTAACTATTTTGGTCAATTTTACATTACACCTAGACCATTATAAATATAAGGTCATATTTCAATCATAGATTATCAATGGTCGAGCATAACATAGATATACATAAGAAATACTCTTATTCAAGTTTTTATACACAGTTGAGATATACAAGAACCCAAACATATAACAATTAAAGTCTAACAACTACAAATATTTAACATAGTCTTGAATATTCAATCCATTAATCTTTATTATTAATAATTCAATGGATATACAATACCTTAGCTCATACTAGTGCCATAATTTTTTAACTTCCTCAAATTCTCCAATTATTCTCACATAGGTGTTTTCTAATTCACTAAATTTAACTTTAATATCACTATTGATACATATACAATCTCCAAGTCCTCTTCCTTTTTTAGTTTCATTGGCAAGATCAATGGTACATTCTCTAACCTAAAACTTTTGTAAGATGCTCTCCTATTCTAGAAATAATTTCATTTTTTTGGTTGGCTAAAGAACTCAAATTTTATTTAAAACTAAGTGGTATATAATTCAATTATGCGACTATATTGGAAATTCTACCTTTATTGTAGTGTTTCTCCATTTTACCACCTACTTACCTATTTATTTTATAATCATTGATCCAGTTCATGGTACTTGCAATACTCTTTATGTTTCTCATTTTATGAATTTTATTTGGAATTCCTGATTTATTTTATCCTTTCATATTAGATCCTTAGGATTTACTATGTCATTATTTTTATCAAGCCAAAATATCCATGATTCTTTGGATTGTGTAACTTAACATATTAAACTAACACTTAGCTACTTTACCTTCATTTTGTTTTACCTATCATACAACATTGTAAATCACCAAATAAAGTCTTGTGAAACTATACACTCCTTAGTCAACCTATTTTGGATTTCAATTTCACCTATACAATTCAAATAAATTTATCAAGGAAGATTACTTCAAATGTAATCTAGGATAAAATTTATATACAAATTATTAAAAATATTGTAAGAGACATAATGGTTGAATAAACAACATTAAAATTTTTAATATTAAATTTAGCACCTATAGTCTTTAAATACTCCAAGCCATGGTCAAGATTATTATAATGCATATGCCTTTGTCTAAGCATGTATGAAATAAATTATTAATATAAAATGTAGTATATATGTCTTATAAATAAACATCAATACAATGCATAATATTTAGTATAGTATGTCATAAGGTAGTCAATATTGTTATCCCATCACTAGTTTTGGTAGATATTCAAGAACATTGAAATATCCCATTTCTTCTACCCTAAGAAACTTTATCCCCAAAGTTTATCATTTATTGAATTTAACATCCACCTAGAATAACTATCAAGATTTATTTGCACACAAATTCCAATAACTAAACAATTTAAAATTTATAGAAAATCTTGTAATACACTCATTTTGATGTCATGCATCTATATAATGTGTATCGTTAAGCAATATTTATAAATTACTATCTAAATTAATTTTTAAAAATATATTTCTAGTGTACTTGGTTGAATAATTCAAAACAATTTAATCCTAGGTATCATATCGATCTTAAACTCTTTATTATGATACCACTATTTTTCAATCTACTTAACATGTATTCTAAATTTTTAATAATACTAAATAGTGTGACATAATGTGAGCCCATATCCAATTCCTAATTATCACAAATATATAAGGTTGGTTAAATACATATGCTATAATTATTCTTCCTAATAATTTAAATAATTACCTATATCTTTCTTTTGAGCTCAAAATTCTTACATTTTTAAAATCATGAATACACATTGATCGTTCTAGGTGAAGCTATACATAACATCTTACTTCCCTATTGGGGATTTAAATTATTTAAATTCTAAAATTTATTGATATCATGATTTATTACCTAGCTATATAATCTCCTTTTATGAAGTAATGTATTCATGATTGAGGATGATTTATCTAACCATGATTATTTTCACCACTACCACCATTTTCCCTCAACTTTACTTCTCACTTACTAATGAATTTATTCATTTAGTGATATTTTCTTATTTAGAGAGAGGGGATAAGGTTCAAATACCAAGTCGCAAGTGATAGAAAAATAAAGTATCATTACACCAAGGACATAATGTTAAGTTAATATATTTTCATACTAATTATGCCAACCCAAATAATATTTTTAGTGGTTGAAACCAACCTATTCGTCATACGAAATGATATTTTTTCATAATAAAATATTTTAGAACAAGATTTTATTCCTAGTACATAATAAAATTCTTATCTATTATTTGTATCAAGCCACTTAACCAATCAATATCATCTTAAATGTCAAGGAACTTATAGTATTAAACTATTTATATATTTTATTAAGATTGTCATAATTAAAAATTACTATGTACATTCAAAAACTAATTGTCACAACTATAAATTATTTCTTGTATTAGCTATATAGGCTATCCATAATTTCATCTCTTACCAAAGAGAGTAAAAATTATGATTTACATGCATTTGTTAGGTAAATAAAATTTAAAAAATAAATAAACAAAACTAATATTAAAAAAAATTAAGTAATATTTTCATTAATTGAGAAAATCTATTGAACAAATTTTAAATATTTATTTTACTTATAATACAAAAATATCTCTTAGAAAAAGTTAAACCTTCCCACTATAGAAAATAATCACCATTTTTATTTTTTCACCAGTTTACTTATTTTAAATGAAATACCCTCTTAAAATAAGGGTAATCATTTGTAATAGTAAAATCCTTAAGCTTGGATTCACAAAATCATGCTTACAATTTATGATTCAATGTTTTAAGAGACAATACACCTTTTTATCACTCAAAGTCTCAAATAAGAAATTTAACATTAATTGGAAATCAACTTATACAATTCCATTATCAAAGATATAATTAAAGACCAAAAATTAAAAACATCCCCTGATGATTAGCATAAAACGACATTCACTTGTGCTTGGGGGACCTTCTACTGGAATGTCATGCCATATAGTATAAAAGATGTAGGGGCAACCTATCAGTGTGAAATGATGACAATATTCCACAATATGCTATCACATACAATTATGGAAGATTGTGTGGATGGCATTCTAGCGAAGTCCATTAAAAGGGAAGATCGCTTGACGAATCTTGAGTGTTTGATAGGCTAGAATAGGATAACTTGAGACTCAACCTAAAAAAGTGTGTGTTTGGAGTAACATCTATAAAACTACTAGGGTACACAGTATCAAGAAGGGGCATTGAAGTAGATCCTACAAAAGTAAAGGCCATATTAGCAATGCGTTCACAGAAGATATTGAAACAACTAAGAAGTTTACAAGGGAAGCTACAATCTATCAAGCAATTCACCACATAATTGGTAGACAAGTGCCATCCATTCACCCATCTACTACACAAAGACATCATATTCAAGTGGGATGGGAGATCTGACCAAGCATTCCAGCAAGTCAAAGAGTACCTACTTACCCCTTGGTCTTGATGCCACCTATTCTAAAGAAAGAAATGATACTCTATGTTTCTACAACACAATCAACATTCTCTGAGCTCTCCTAGCACAAATCGATGGTAATAACAAAGAAAGAGTGGTCTACTAATTCATCTGAACACTATTGGGCTTCGAGTTGAACTAATTTCCCATAGAAAGAGTGTGTCTCTCAGTCATATTTGTGACACAGAAATTGAGACACTATATCTTAAACAAAAAAGTAAAGTTGATTTCAAAGGTAGATCCACTAAAGTACCTACTAGCAAAAACAACTCTAATAGGTAGAATTGCTAAATGGGTAATGATTCTGAGTGAGTTCAACATAGAGTATGTAGATAGGAGAGCCATCAAAGGATAGATCATAGCAAACCAGCTAGCTGATAGACCAATAGAAGATCACAAACCTCTTACAGTAGACTTCCTAGATGAAAGTATATTGCTAACAAAACAAGAAATCTATTGGACCTTGTATTTTGATGGGTCCCACACTCAACATGGCTCTAGAGTAGGTATCCTATTTCTCATACCAGAAGGAGATAGTATACCCAAGGCACACATAATGTTTTTCCACTACACAAATAATATCTTAGAATACGAAGACTTGATCATAGGACTCAAGATGGCTATTGAATGTAAGATAAAAGAACTGCAGGTCTACAATGACTTTGAACTGGTAATTAGATAAGTGAATGGTGAGTACCAAACAAAAGAAGACAAGTTGATCAATTCCATATAAAAATATGATGGATAGCTCCAAGGAAAAAAATTTCACCATAAAATTTGAACAGATTCTTTGGATCAATAAAAAAGTAGCTGGCCATGATTGGTATTTATAACTAAATCCATCCCTATGGGTTTATCAAACCAATATCTAAACACCTACTAGTGCCACACCTTTCTCCTTGGCCTACGAGTTAGAAGCTGGCATACCTCTTGAAGTTGAAATCTCTTCATTGTGAATATAACTAAATGACATGGTCAACAACTAAGAGTATTGAGTGTCTAGATTAAATGAGTTGGAACTCCTAGATGAAAGGTGTTTAAGTGTGTTAAACAATCTTCGGGTTTATCAGAATCAACTCAAATGAAGCTATGATAAAATGATCAAAGATAGAAACTTTCAGGTTGGTGAATTCATACTCAAAGAGAAATAAAAGGCACAATTGAATCAAGATGGAAAAGGTAAGTTTGAACCCAACTGGTTAGGACCATTCATTACTACAACAAGCTACAAATTTGGAGCTTACCAATTGGCTACTCCTGAAGGAGAACCTTTAGACAAAATATTGAACAACAACCATCTCAAGAAGTTCTATACTTGATGCACATTAGAATATCCCAAGAAAAATTGAAAAGATAAAATATTAAAAAAATGAAAAAAAAAGTAAGAAAAAGAGTAAAGAGAAATAAAATGTTCTTTAAATGAAAACCACTTTGTGGCACTTCAATAAAAAGTATCATAGTGAAAACTTGGCAAATAAGCACTACATTTTTTTTCAAATACTTGCATTGTTATGTATTAAAGCATAATAAAGCATGTTTCCAACCATGCCTTGATGACTAACTACATATCAAACATTGTTGCACCATCAACATGCATCTTTCCTAGAGAAGGTAGTCTTATCTTGAATTGGGAGAAACTTCTCGAAACTGGTCATGGATTAGATCCTTGAGCATCACATCATGGTCAAAACTATCAAAAATCAAAAACATCTAGAAAACCACAAAATCAAAAATATCTAAAAAAATGACAAAAAATCAAAACAACAAAGTTTTGGATTATTCCTTCACAAAAAATATAAGATATCAAGATTTTCTTGAACTTCATGGCTAGTTCAGGTATATTTCCCATAACATAACCTCTAGAAATAGAAGTAAAATATCAATTCAACTTATCAACGTTTTGAATTCAAAAAACATCGTATGCTTTGAGTCAAACTATGTGGTCTCTGCGTACACAATTAAGGAAAGGCTTATCAGCCCCTGAGGCCCTAGGTCAGTCCCTTTAGGTATTTTTCATGCTTTATTTCAACTGTCACAAAATACAAAATCCAAAAATAGTCACAAAATAAAAAATCCAAAAACATTCACAAACCACAAAATCTAAAAATATTCAAAAAATAAAAAAGATTAAAACATATTCTTATCAAACCAAGCAACCTACAAGCCTTTGTGTGTACAACGTAGGGAAGGATTATCTTTGATGAGCCCTCAAGGCGCTAGGTCAGTCCCCTGAAAATAACAAAAACATCATAAAATTTAGAAAATAAAAAAGATCCTAACTCCATCATCACAATCCACAATAAAAATGTCATCCATAATAGACAAATCGTCATCTTCACCCTTTGACAAAACAAACAAACATATAGAGAAAACATCAAAATTTGTAACTTTCAAGCAAAAAAACACAAATATTTGATCACAAACAGACTAAAACAATGTCAAACTATTAACTACCTATATTTTGACAATTCACCAACATCTTGAGATATGTCTTAACGGATCCATTCCTATGATAAACACGATCAACGCCAGATAATAGCCCCAAATCAGACAGATATGGAAAGTGATACAACAATATTATTTTTTATTTTTTTATAGTCTAATTTTTTGATTTATTTTCTTGACTCATTATCAAGATCTCTCAAGGATGTCCATAAGGATTTAGAGAAGAAGGAATGGGGGAAATTGAGAGTCATTTCAGTTTTTTATTTATAAGACATTTTTGTGATACTACCACAATGAATACTTGCTTTATTGAGTGTATGTAAGTTGTTTTAAGAAAAATCATGTAGCAGTTGCATGTTAGGTATTTCATACCTCTCTATGTAACTAGTCTGAAATGTTTTAACACAACCCAACCATATATTTTAAACAAAAAATTTGTATGTATGGTATGAGCAAGAATATTCTTTGTATGTCAAGTCAAATTCCATGCAATGGATAGAAAGTCGCCTTAGTTATTAATACCGCAGTGCATCGTATTTGTTTGCTACATCAAAAAGGATTGTTAAAAATGTGAAGCCTCCAAGAAAAGAAAAAGCAACTCATCAGTAACTAACGACATCAAATTTCTATCCATCATCAAGTATTTCTTCTAAACTAACATTCATCCTACATCACAATATCATTAGTAAAATATCCATCCTGCATCCATAATGTCATCAATGCATATCATGATGATAATAAAGCAAGGAAAGCATCATGTACAATGTATAAGGCATACAACCATCATATATCAACATCTATCATATAAAATAAAATATGATCAATCCATCCATCCACATCATATGCATATGTCAAAAAAGTACAAAAACATGTATAAACATACATCATCATACATCGCCATCCATAATTATTACAATTACACATAATGAAGCCAAATCAAAGCATGTATATATCATATATATAATCATAAAAAATGAGAATGTCAAGTACATCATTAATAAAAACATGTGTGATAGGATAATACAAAAATATATATACAAAATCATGCTTGCAATATAAGTCATTGAATAGTAAACATCATAAAGATCAAGTAAAAATAATTTTTTGTTCAATCGGAGGAGGAGGAGTCTAAGGATTAGGCTATGGGTCAGAATGTCTAGCACAATGTCCACCAGACATAGCCTTTGTAGCAATACTAGCCTCTTTGAGCCATGGTTGTCACTGTGCTCTAGGAACAAAGGCATCATACAGGGTCTAATAATATGTCGCCCTTTGTAACAACTGATCTCGCTCAACATGGAGACTATCATTCTCTATCCTAAGGCTATCCCTCTCGATGATAATAGCTTGCAAATGTGTCTTAGCAACAACATAACACCCAATCTCAATTTCTTTCTCACCCTTCAATCCATCTCTTTCATATCTAGTGGTGCCCCTCTTTGCTGTTAATATAGCAACCTAAGCCTTTGCGGCCTATCATCATCCTAATTATATGTCTCCCATAGCTATCATTTGTGCTAACTATACCTATCAATCTCTAGGTGGTTTAGGAGGACCTGAAACATGTTCCTAATACTACTGCATCATATCAGCATATCTACCATGTCCACAATCCTATTGCACCCTAGTAAGATGCTCTATAATGATCTTGACACATTGCCTCTCCCCTCGGCAACAAGTAATGTCAGCTCTACCTAATACAGGTACACCAAAAAGATCTTTAAATCTTAATGGAATGTGTTATGCCCACCAATGATCAAAATATAGGGTACTCCCAAGATCTTCTAAACTGACTAGCCAATCCCACCCAAATGGGGCAAGAGCTTTGAAATCTATCATAACTACATCTTGATCAGCCTATAGACCTAAGACATAGACCTCTGTGGTAGTCCAACCAAAATGAGCCTCATAACCATCATGGAAATGGCCCTATGTCTCTCCAAACTGCTAACAAAACCTATTGAGTAGATATCTCTCATGTAAAGAATGACCGCGACAAATGAGCCATCTATTATTTTTGCAAAATACTAACTACTCCTGGCTATCAGGCCATGCCTCATAATCAATATATGGCCTCCATACAAAATCAAGCATATAATCAAAATCATGTCACCAATAGGGAACTTGTCCAAGCCAAGTATAATTAAGGAACTCTCCATAATGATAAGAATATGGATCCCCGAGAGTATGATCTGAAATACCATCAAGTTGAGCAATTGGGATGTTCTCCCAGGCACATACATGCAGTAGAGAGACACCTACAAAAATAGATCCCCCTCCATGATATGCAACCTCATGTTTCTCTCTGTACAAATGCATACAAGGAGACACATGCCCCATTTATATCTAATGTCATGCTTGAACATCTATTCAACACACACACCCCCAGCAACTAGGAAACTATTAGACCTACCTATTAGGAATGATGAGCCCCATAACCAAACCATAGAGAACCAAGGAAATAGGATCGATTATACCCATAAAATTAGATAATTCTATCTTAGCCTCGTGAACCTCAAGATGTATCACACCAACTACTCGGTGGATGGCGCGATTACCCCGTCAACTAAAATATGTCACCAGCTCTCCATGAATAGGTATACACAAGATCCTCCACACATCCTCTAGAGTGAGGGTGTCCCCCCTAGTAGGTAAATGAAAGGATGAGGTCTCTGAGTGCCACCTCTCCACAAGAGTAGTCATCATCCCTCTATGGAATCTGATGGTAGGCATATAGAAAACATGTCACAACTTGACAACATCTAAAACATATCACTCAAACTCTTGAAATGAATCAATCAAATTGAACAAATCATGTAGTCGTCACTCCCTCAACTGGAGCAGATTAAGAACCACCTATAACCATTCAACCCATGATGTTAAGGATTTGTTATGACAATACAAAACGCATCTCAAAGGCCAAACAAATTGAATTAAAATTGAAAAATAGTCAAAGGCAAAACCTTATTATCAAAAGCGAGAATTTTTTTAGCAAAAGTGAACAATATTTTGTCAAAAGAAAAAAATAAAGGAAATAGCAAAAATTTAAAAATCACAAATTTATATCAAAAGTAAAATTTTATCACGAAAGCGGGAAAAATGAAGACATAAAATCAAAAGCACAAAATTCAGGCAAGGGCGAAAAGTGAAAAATTGCTAAACCTAATGCTATCGATAACTTAGACTTCAGGCATTAATTATGCAAACATGGAAAGATGAAAATGAGAAATGAAAAGGTACATACTGGATCATTGATGCTTGGAGGCCATATGAACTCATGAACCACATATACACGATGTGGGCCTCCCTAAATCCTTGCCATAGCTGCTTGATAATTGAAAAAACAAGAACTACAAATGCAAGAGTGTCCTATAGGCTCAAAGTGCAAAAGAGGTAATTTTAACACTAATTACCTACTTTAACCCTTAAAACCCTAATTTTTTACCTACAAAGCACTCCTAGGTTGAAAGTAGGACCTCTTGAGAACATCAGAACTATCAAAAAGAGACCTATAAGCTTAATTTTTCATCCTCTATGCATTTGAATTGAAATGAAATAGTGTCATCAACCTTACCTCTCAAGGGGGTAGCCCAAAGTCATATCATCGTTCTTCTGATCGTCAAGGCATAGTGGGGCATAAATTTTTTTTAAATCTTGATCTTAACATCAAAATCTTTGAAACCAAGCAATCAATACTTTGTCTCCAAGAGGGGCAAAATGTAGATATGTAAAAAATGACCTAACACTTATAACACATCCTAAATGAAATTTTCTCATCATTGGCATCATTATCACTAATTATCATTATGTTTCACATCAACAACATCAAAAACCCTAATTTCCTCTATTAATTAAATAATACTACATTATTTAATTAATTTACTTTTTCATCATTTTTGACTAATTAAATAAATTTATTTATTTAATATAATCCTAATCTAACTTTATTCCTTCTGATTAATTAAATAACATCAATTATTTAATTATGTTTCTAATTCACTTTATTCTCCTAAGTCAATTAAATTATTAAAACATAATAATTTAACTATCACTTTCCTTTAAATTTGAATAATTGAATTTAATTATTCAAAACATCATCAAAAAATCAAATAAAAAAAATACCACTTTGCTTGCAAAAGTCAAACTTGATTTGCATGTTCATATCCAAAAATATTAATTAATTTAATTAATTAATTAATTTAATTAATTAATTAATTATCCTCACCCACTTTCGTGATTGAGAAAATTGCGATCCCTTGATTGCTCGATCTGATTGGCTGACTAATCCATCTATTCCTGAGAGGTCAATCTATTCTTCAATCCCATTGAATAGTCAAATTTATTTCTTCAATCACACCAACTACGTAACCAATATGCACTAATTATTTTCATCTAAATCCTCTCAAAAAAATTCAATTGTTGATTAGGATATTTTACTACGCAATCTCAAGAATTCATTTCATAACACAAATTCTATATAACAACCTCATTTCTTCTAAAAAATGATTAGATAATAAACAAATTTTACATAATGAAGTAATGCCACAATCTTAATCAATATTTTAACAAAGCTTTACACATATCTTCAATAAACACATGTGCATGTTCTTCAAGCTTTTGTATGTATAATGGAGGCTTCACATTTATACAAAAAACCCAACATCTTCACGAACACACTCTAACATGAGATGGGTAACAAATTTTGTTTATTGAATTCTTTGTACTAACTTTGAAGTGAAATATTCACTTAGCATTTTTTAGTTGTGTGGAATTCCAAACTTAACAAACAAATTTCCACTTTTCATTCCATTAAATGCAAAGTTGATTCCATTTTAGTGAAGGATTCCTACTAGGAGCCAAGACTAATTGCATAGTCTTCATACATGCTTCAAAGAAATATTGTTTTATTTATTTCCATAACAAATTCATGTACTTGTATATAATTTAGAACTCCACTTAAACTCCTATAGTGTGTGCATTCCTTACAGTGCTACTACAATTTAGGATCTAAAAGTAGTTAGTTCTTCTTTTGATATAAATAGAAACAGTCATGAAAAAATCGTGTCCAATATTCTTATTATTCTCTAAGTTTAAAATATAAAATGCAATTTTACTTTCGTTTTTTACCTTTGCAGATATGGACGTTTAAAGTTAGAAATTAAACCGTATATAAAAAAGGGAAGGCATGATTACCTCTTATTCTATCTAGGTCATTCAATTATGTCCTAAGAACCCTAATTAGATTGACTAACAACCTCACAAGGTGAGTCAATTCTTAATTAGGAGGACCTAGGAGGGGGTTCTTTTCATCTTTAAGGGATTTACCACAAGTAAAATGCTTGGAAAAGACAATGTGATATGAAAAATGACCTAAAATAAGATAAATGAGAGATGCAAATGATGAAATTAAGCAACACCAAACAAGGATAACTTGAATATTAATTTTATTGGCGATTTTTTTTGTTTTTCAGGAAAAAAAAATAATCCCCATTGGTGAATATTTTATAATCCTTGGAATTCTGTGGAAAATCGTGGCGAATTGCAAATTTTTTTAATTGAATAAAATATTTTTCATTGGCAAATAAAACAATTTTTCAAACCGGAATTTATTTCCCATTGGCGATTAAAACCTTTTTTCAAAGCAAAAAATATATTTTCATTGGCGAATTAAAATGAATCTCAAAATAATAAAAATATCTAGTGGCGAAATAAAATTCATATGGGCCGTTCGATGAATGTTCGATGGATGACTGTAGTTGCATTCTGGAAGTAAATCTCTAAAGCACTAGACTCGCAATTTGAAAACTCTGGAATATCACTAGAACCGTTAGATTTCTAGAAATCAATGGTTGAGGTTTTATTACCATACAAATGGTTATAATGAATTGTATGATGCCATTAAGGGATGTCTTCTCAAACACCAATTGGATAGGTTTAACGTAATCTTTTAAATCCTCTGAAAGGATAGATTTTAAATAAGGTATTAAGGAGTTTGGAGAAACGGATTTAGTAGAAGATTGTGTAATACCCCTCCGTTTTGTTTCCTTTTCAAGTTGCTTTATGTTATGTTTGGTTGCAGTTACTTTGATACTAAATGCATTTTCTTATGATGTTTTGATCACTACTATTGAGTGGCAACTATTATTGTGGGATTTAGTTATCTGATTTTGTTTCACATGCATTATGGTTTAATGATGTTAGTAGAGTTAACATGAGATTTTATTATGAGATTATTGATTATGATGTTAATGTCAGTCCTTGTTGAGTGTATTGGTGAAGAGGACGGTTTCGCATCACTCGCTTGTGAGTGCCTTGTGAACCCGTGATCTCTTCTTCACGGTGTGTATTATATGTTGGATATATTGTATGATGTTGTTTACTTGGTTGCAGGATTGCAGGTACATGGCATCGTCTCCACCTGGTTTCACAGGTTCGAGCGTGTCAATCCAACGGTTAAGTTGAATGGGAGATAGTAGCTAGATAACATGTGTCAAGTCTACGCCCTAGCCTTAGTGTGTTGTCAGTCTTGGTTGTTGAGTCATAGTTTACCTTATTTTAATATTATTTGATTTTGAAAGATTCTTGCTTTAGAAATAGATGTTATGAATAATTGCATTAAATCATGTTGATGGTTATTTAATTTAAAATATGCAATGTGGATAAAATTTTATATTTAAATTAATAAATTATATTTGATTTATTTAATTAATTAAATTTAATCCGAGGGGGTTGAATTTAGTTATTAAATAATTAAATTAATTAATTAAATGTGATGCAAGAAAATTAAAAGAAGGAAAAGAACTAAAGTTAATTTTAGATTTTAATTTCAATTTGTGGTAATTAAATTAGAAATTATAATTAAATGTTTTTTTTTGGGAAATGAGTTTCAACTTGAGAAATTAATTTATTATTTGAAATTGCATTGTAAGTGGGTTTTCGAAAATGGAAATTTAAATTATTTAATTAATTAAATTTAATCTCAAAAGGTTGGATTTAGTTATTAAATAATTGAAATTAATTAAGTGGGTCTATTGGGTTGCATTAAATTTAATTAAATCAAAAGAAATTGGAAGGAAGTTGAGATTGTATTTTAAAAGTCAATTAGGGTTTTTTAAAATGGGAAATGAAATTAAGACCTAAATTTAATTTTTGCATCCAATGTGAATTAGGGTTGCATTAGGTATTTTCGATTTATAAGGAATGCATGTTTTAATTTTGGGGGAGAAAAAGTTTTTAGAAAAATATATTTTTACAGCAGAGAAGAAATTTTAGAAAATTTGCATAAGGATTTGAAGAAAGTTTTGATTGTATAATTGATTGAAGGAAAGATTGTTTGCATTTGTTGGACTTTGGATTGGATTCATTGGAGGATTGAAGAAAATTCAGGAAAATCTTTGGAGGAGGCTTGCATCAGAAATTCATCTCTTCTTGTAGCTTCTTGTACCAGGTTTTCCACTTTGTGTTTTATTGTTCTTGATTGTTTTTTTTAAATAGTAGTGATTAAAGATTTGTTTGTTAAATCTGTTTTAAAAAATAAATTTGATATTAGAAGAAAATAATTAAATAAATTTATAGCCTTTACTTGTGAAAATTCTTGAGTGAAAATTGTGAAAACCTCAGTTGAATTTAAATTATTTGGAGAAATCAATTATGTTGTTATTGAAATCAAACATAGAGATTGAACAATGCATTTAGAATGTTTTTAGAAAATGAAACCCTCTATTTATTATTAAAAATCGGATTTTAAAATCTGCAGATAGTTATATTTTTCATGGTAAAATGGTCTGGTTGCGTCGCCTATAACTCCTTTTACACAAATTGGGTTGTCAGGAAATTTCAAGGGTTTTTGCATTTTGAAATTTTCTTATCTCCGTCAAAAAATCGCAAATACCTAGATCGTAGTTTTTAAGTTATGCTTGAAACATAAGACTGTTGTTAAGTTATTTTCCCATGGCTGCTCTAAAAATAAAACAATAATAAATTGATATTTATAAGTATTAATATTTTATGTATTGTTATTATAATATTAAAATATTATTTAATAATATTTTATATTATAATTTATAATATTAAAATATTATATTTATTTATAATATTTTAAATAAAATTTGTATATTAGATTAGTGGAATTAAAATTATAAATGTATGAAGAAATTATTGTTTATTTTAAATTGACATGTTAAAGTTTAATTGAAGGAGATAAATATTTGATTTAAAGAATGCATAATTTAAAATTTAATTGTGAAATTTAAATTGATGTGTAAAAGGTCCAATTATTAATCTAATTTAATTGGAAAAATATATATATATGATAGTGGGTTATAGTCCAAATATTGATCTTATTTTAACACAATAAGTTATGGAAGAGACCAAATGTTAATTTGATTAATTTTATAATGATTTAATTTGCAAAGGCAAGTAGTTATCTTAATTTATTTTATTTCCATTAGAGTAGTTGATATGTTGTGAATAAAATATGAAAGAGTTATGGATTTAGAATATCCGAAAATAGTAGTATTCTCATGATTGTCTTAAATGTTTTATTTTCTTTGTATTTCAAAAAGGGAAGCTAGTTTAAGTGTTTTAGTTTTCCAATGAGGGAAGAGGTAATAGGGTTAAATGATTATTTGAATTCACCTGTTATCATGCCCTTGTCTTTGGCAACATTTCCTATTGTATGAGTATGGATTTAGGAAATCCAAATATTAGATTTGATTAATGACTCGAATGCTTTTGTAGCTATGTCGTCATGTTGTGTTTTGGGATATGGGATTATGTGTTAGTGCAAAATTTGTAAGTCTTCCAGAAGATCTTAGAGGATGAGGGTTGTTGATTCTTTATGTCAACCAGTTGATTTTTCCTTGGGTAGTGCATGACGTCTTTTCAGTTTTATCTAGTTTTCACGAACGGGGATGTTTGCACCTCCTTGGTTTAGGAGCGGATTATGGGATCCGTGTCTCCTTGTATGGAGTGACCTTGTTATGTGGTTTCATCTTGTTGCTTTCTGAGAAAGGAGTGGACTATGTGTTTACTGCCTCCAAGATGTTTGGAGTGAGTTCTATTATTTGTTCCTCCTTGTGTTGGAGTGGATTTTGATGCCTTGGTTGTATGCACTTGGGTTTCCCTTGGTGATTGGTTTGTGAGTGTGTTGTTCATTAAAAGAGTGGCTTTTGTTAGGCGCCAGAGCCCAAAGTGGCAAACTGGATAACCTTCAGAAGTGAATTAATCAAGTGATAATTAAATTAATGTACTTAGATGATTAGGATGCATTCACACTAATCAAGATAATTTAATCCTCACTCATAGACATAAGGGCTTGTTTAGACTTGGGATGAGTGAGAAGGCCTGGAATGGCAAGATCAACTATTTTGTTCTTACGAGAGGTAGTTGATTCCGCTTGAGTGAGTATGAGTGCTGGGATTCGGTTGAGGCCACCAGGATTACTTGTGCGGGAGCCTATGAAGAATGCCCAGAGGAGATCTCATGACAAACCTTGCGATGACACTCTTTCTAGGACAACTGTTGTTAATTGTTTATGCGTATGGTTCTTTGAACATACTTGATTAATATTATGTCTGGAAGCAATGTGACCTATGTCAATGATGTGAATGTTGTACTTGATTTGTACTTGTATTGTACTTGATTTGTACTTAATTTGTACTTGTATTGTAATTGAGTTGTATTTGTTTAGTTCATTTGTTTGGTTATATCAGTATGAGTCAGTATGAGTCTACCTTGGGTTAGTGGTTGTTGATCTTTGTCCATGTTACTTGGTTACTATCTCCTAGCATGGGGGGCGGGCCTTTAGGTACCACATTGGTTGGGTGGAACATGCACCAAAATCGTTGGCTCCCTATCTATCTGCAGTACTTGGTGGCGAGACATCCAGATGAACAGCTCGCGGTTCTTGTTGTATTACCTTGCATTGTAATATTTCATTTTGTATATGTTATCTACCCCTCTTTTGTTATGAGGTGGAGTTATGTAATTGTAATACATTTGTACTAGTGTCTCATTCTGGGAATGAGTGATGTAACTATTGGATTAAGTTAATGATTATGAGATTGTACCTTGGATGTTTATTTTATTATGTTATGTGGTATCTTTATGATGTATGATGTTTATTTCATAAAGCATTTAATGCTATGATTATATGTAAGATGTATGTGTGGGTTTAAGTAATACCAACCTTGTAGTCTTAGAGGTTGTTGTAATTAGTAAGTGAATGTGTATGTTAATTACACTTTAAAAAAAAAAAAAAATTGGTTCGCTTAAGTTGTTAATTACAATTTTCTTTAAGGTTGCAAGGCGGGGCATTACAGATTGTCACTTCCTGCTGGTAAACTTAAGTGAGCCTACATACGAGGAAACGTGGCAGCATTTTGAACTCCATACTCAGTGTTTCCTCAAAATGGTACTTCCAGCTGATATCAGGGTATGGGAAGATGAAATTGTGGCCGTCATGCAACCAAATTTGAATTGGCCTAAAGAAGAGCAACTTGACATCATTTCCCAGCTATGTTCAGTGGCATGGAAATAGAAAACCAGCTATGTCGAGTACAATAGGGTAATTTTCATTTTAGAAGAAGAAGAAGAAGAACGTGCTGAATTTCATAATTTAGTTATGGAAATGTAGTTGGAACTGTACAGAGTCCTGACACCTCCGGCAGTTTAACAACATACATGAATCCTTTAGTGAATTGTGAATTTGTGACACGTAATCATAAGGGGGTGTAGTTTGAGCTTTTAAGTGCTTTTGAATTTTGATTGTACAAGGTGTGGGGTGATAGGTCTATGAAACCACATTTTTGGAATTAGAGAGATAAAAGAATATATTTCTAAATCTGTGTATTTATCAATGCTTCCTTTTAATTATGAATGAATTGTGTTTCTTCATGATAATTGTTCAATGTTTATCTGTTAGTGTTAGGTCAGATTCAAAATGCTTATTTTTTCATCTCTGAGACTTTGTGTTGAGATTAATTCATTTGTTAAAATAGAAACTATCACTTTTCTTTACTGATTGTCAGAAAAACGGACATTGTGTCATTTGTTTTAAAATATTTTGCATCTACTTTCATGGTTAAAGTGACAAATCTGTACACCAGCAAGAAAAAAGAGTTGCATTCCGGAAGTAAATCTCTGAAGCATTAGACTTGCAAATTGAAACCTTTGGAATAACACACTAACCGTTAGATGCAAACATGTGGTGAGCTAAAGGCCCATTGCTCATTGCTCATTCACTCTTTTCAATGCCTTGAATCTCGATGTTGTACATTTCATTTAATTGAAATTCTCAATCTTTTTGAAGAAAGTGTGGTTGGCAGTGGCAGTGGTGGCGATTAATGCCATATGTGATATGACCATCCGAAGCAATTTCTTGAACAACTCATAGCTTTAATGAAACAATACTTGTAATGATTTCATATCATTTGAACTTTGAGTGGCACTGGTGAATCGGTGATTTTGACAGCTTGCCAGTTTGAGGTACATTTGGCATGTAGCCAGATGTCAATCAAATTAAATAGGCTAGTAGTGACACTAGTGGCCCATAAATATGGATAGTTATTCAGTGAATAGTGGATAGTGCCATAAGGGTTTTTATTTTCTAGGGTTAATAAGGATTCACGAAGAAGATGATGAAGTATTGGGGATACTGTAAATTCTCCTACCTATAGTTATGTAGTTACATAGTAATCAATAAGAGACAAATTTCCTTCAAGTTCAGAATGGGTGGAAGTTGAAAGAAGTTGATTTGGTTAACCTGACCTCTTCGACAGTTTTTGAACCAGGATGAGGAGCTCTGATGGAGGTAAGTGCTATACCAGTGCATGGAAGCTGTGTTCAAAAGATGGGAGCAGATTTTCTTCTCCTCCTGTATTCTAACAGCTCCCATTTCCCTAGCATGGTTGGTCAGGCAAGCTCCATGCATTTATTTTCAAAGAGACATTTGTATTATGTCTTATGTATGACTCTGATTCTCGAAGGGGATAAGTACATTTTGTATATCTTCACGGCTCCCTACATTTTGTATATCTTTATGACTCCCATTTCCCTAGGATTGAGTAGTACCCCCTTTCCCCAGCATGGTTGGAAAATCCACTAGCAGAAGCTTGGAATCATGAATTTATTTTCAGAGCCACATTTGTATTACGTTGTCACCAGCAGAAGCTTGGAATCATGCATTTATTTTTAGAGTTACATTTGTAGTAAGTTTTCAGCAGCAGAAGCTTGGAAATTGGAATAAATTTGTAATCCATTGTAAAGAGCAACAACTTGGAATAAATTATTAAATTTTGTCTATGTAAAGTACTAAAGTGACACACTAATATATGTTATTTATACAAAACATGATCTATAGTGCTACTCGTCTGTAAAAAGATATGTATAATGTAATAATGTGACATTGAAATTCAGTTGCAATAAAATAAATGGTTGTATTGTGTTATTCTCGAATCTTCGTTATTCATTTACCCTTAAGAGTAAAGAGTTGTTTTCTGAGTTCGGACCTTTAGTGTCTATTAATAATTTAATATATTCAAATCAGTTTTTTTCTTTTGATAAATTAAGTAATATACTTTATGCAATATGTACTTGATAATTCATGGTTATATCGGACCATCGGGGGAAAGAAATCATTCATTCCATCAATGTTTGTGTGTTACAGTGATGTGCTTACTTTTGTAACTTGTTGACTCTATCGGTATATTGGGGAGCACACCTTAGTTATGAGTCTTCACCTTTGGGCCATCGGTGGGGCTGTGATGGGTGTTCCACTGATAAAGCATTGTTAGGCCGATGCCTATGGTATTGATTTTTGTTAGGATTGGGGGAAGGACTACGTGTATGGGATTTCAAATCTGTTTATGGATGCAATGTAATTATGTAGGCTATAATATTGATCTTGTCACACAAATTTATATGATTTGCATTATGTAATATGTAGGCTATAATAAGTCCTTTGCAACGTTAAAACACCAGCCCCTTTGCCTTGATGCCAATCCTAGCACGCAAAAGTTAAAACAACTTTAAAACCCATGCGTCATGTTTATTTTTTTAAGTTAATATCATAAATTACTCAGGTTTCAACCATTGGATGAAAATTTGATGTATGGTTGTAGTTGCATTTTGTAATGAAATGCACAGAGTGATGGGCTTCCCAACTTAAACCTCTGGAATCACCCTATAATCATTAGATTTAGAAAGATCAACGATTAAGACTAAGAATTTGTAACTTGTAGACCTAAGACATGTCATTCACTTCAATGTTCCAATTTCAAGAAACAAAGCATTTAAAGCACTTTGTACTACTAAGTGTCAACTGTCAAGTGATTAATGTTTATTTTTAAAGTTAATATCATAAATTACTCAAGTTTGAACCTTCAGATGAAAATTTGATGTATGGTTGTAGTTGCATTCCGTAATGAAATGCACAGAGTGAGGGGATTGCCAACTTAAACCTCCAGAATCACTCTATAACCGGTAGATTTAGAAAAATCAATGGTTAAGATTAAGAATTTGTAACTTGTAGACCTAAGACGTGTCATTCACTTAAATGTTCCAATTTCGAGAAACAAATCATTTAAAGCACTTTGTACTAGTAACTGTCAACTGTCAAGTGATTAATGTTAATTTTAAAGTTAATATCATAAATTACTCAAGTTTGAACCGTCAGATGAACATTTGATGTATGGTTGTGGTTGCATTCCGTAATGAAATGCATAAAGTGAGGGGCTTGCCAATTTAAACCTTCAGAATCACTCTATAACCATTAGATTTAGAAAGATCAACGGTTAAGATTAAGAATTTGTAACTTGTAGACCTAAGATGTGTCATTCACTTTAATGTTCCAATTTTGAGAAACAAAGCATTTAAAGCACACGGTCACGATGAGATTTTTTCAAGTCCTTTGCAGTTTGCAAAGTTAATTTACCAGCCCTTTGCCCTTGATGCCAATCGTAGCGCACAAAATTTTAAAACAACTTTAAAACACATGTGCCATGTTTATTTTTTTAAGTTAATATCATAAATTACTCAAGTTTCAACTGTTGGATGAACATTTGATGTATGGTTGTAGTTGCATTCCGTAATGAAATGCACAGAGTGATGGGCTTCCCAAATTAAACCTCCAAAATCACCCTATAACCGTTAGATTTAGAAAGATCAACGGTTAAGAATTTGCAACTTGTAGTCTTGTAGACCTAACTCCTAAGACGTGTCCACTGTCATTCACTTTAATGTTCCAATTACGAGAAAAAAATAATTTAAAACACTTTGCACTTTGAAATTGTACAGTGATTTTTAAAGTCTTCACTTTTTAGATTGTTCATTGCAGTGCACCACCCTGTTCTGGATTCCACAGTTCCACTTCCAACAATGCCATTCCAGTTTTCAAGAGTCGAGACTCAGAATCTGGGTAAGTGAAATAATTCTTGCGGCTATGTTTCATCATTTGACATTTCTTAAAATCTTATTTTGTCAAAGTTTTAAGTTTGGGTTTAGACTTTAGAGACTCAAGAATTCATTAAAATTAAGGAGGACTAATAGGTATTACTTATTAGGGAATTCGAATTTCACAACTTCACATTTGTATAAGCATGTCTACCACCACTACCACAAATGCAAGGTCTGATAAAAAAAATACATTATACAGAATTGCTTAAAACCCCAGGTTTCACCGATGGGTACCATGATATTTATGATCTTGAAATCTATGGTAGGCGTACCTCAGAACTTAGACTTTCATCTCAGAATAAGGTTGCAAAGAAAACACAAGTTGATAGTATCAATGCACCGTGGGTAACTAGATTAGGGCGCATGATGTTACATGAAGTTTTCCCTTGCCTAGAATTTATCATGGTTTGTACCAAAAATTATGATGATAAGAAAAGAGCAATTGTTAATAAAGATAACCAAGTAGAATTGTTATCCATTAATGCAGAAGAACTTGGAAAAGTGTTGGGGTTTACAACCGAAGAATTTGGAAACCACCACATTGACCTAGAAAAACTTGCTAGTGATTATGAAGCAGTGGAAGAAAAGGAGAAAACTACTTTCTTAAATAAAATAGTTAAGGATAGACACAAATTGAAAGGTGATCATAAGCCTCCTTATAATTTGGATATTTTTAGACCATGGGTTCAGGATACTATTTCCATGCTAGCATTTTGCCTTGGTCTGGATAGCAATTTGGAAGTGGGTGCAAGCCTCTTTGAAATGGTATATAATATCCATTATACTGATGAAAATGTCAAATATAATTATACTCAGCACATTGTAGAATCCATGCATAAACAATTTTTAATGATTAAAGCAGGTTTGACCAAGACATTTAGGTTCACAACCTACTTGTGCTATCTTTTTCTATTTAAATTTAGAGGAATGTTTCAGACCAACAAGTTTCATATTCAACCCTATAGTAATGCAGAGGAAAATAAAATGGCTTTAAGTCTAGTATATGAATGGACCACTGAGGTAAGGATGCATGATTCTCGAATGAACTACAGTCATTTTGTAGACTATTTTTTGGCTCCATTGCATCAAGTAATTACAAATACTCCAATGCCTAGATTGCCTATATCATGTAGAAATTGCATGCAACTAGGGAAAGAAATACAATTGGCTGATTGGTACTTAATGGAAGAATATATTGTGCTAAGATTTTATGGATTGGGAGTACAGCCATACAAAATTCCAATACATGTGACATAAAGGGTTTTTGCATTGGAATATGTAAGGCAGGTGCAAAGTGCTGATGAACTACACTTTCTTAGTCAGCAAAAGAAGACCTAATTTCCTTCTTTACCTTTTTCATGTGGAGGGTTCACATTCGAGAGAAAAGCGTTTAGTGCGGCACATGATCTTTTGAATTTTTTTGACTTTGATACTATCTGTCACTGGCAGTATGATCCATGTGACATCATTAAATCAATGATTGTGGCCAATAGGAATGTTACAAATAGAATTCAACAACAAAGTAAACTCTTGCTTGAAAACTTGAGAAACAAGGATTCTTGGGATGAGGTCAAAATAGCAATGGAGAAAAGTGATGCTGAGAATGGTATTTCTTTTGAAAAATTGTCAACAGATATTATGGCATTGCATCAAAAGACAATCAAGACATACAACAATTTTTATGAAAAAAGTGATAAAACATCTAATAGAGTAAAAATTCCAAGTTCTCTAGAGAAGGAAGTTATAGATAAAAATTGGCCACGATAAAAAATTACTACCTTTTGGTCTATGAGGAAGGACCTAGGTGATCCAAGACCTCTTACAGAGTATGGAGCTAACGCAGAAGATAATGAGTTTAGCAAATTGTGGAATATAGAGCATCCTGATCAATGTGGAAGCAAAGGAAGTGATGAAACTAATGATGAATCTAATGATGATATTGATAGTGAAGAAGAAGAACAAAGCCATGCCAATTACAAACCTAGTTTAAGTGAGGCTACAAAAGAAGCGTATGCTTCAGCATATACTTCAGGAGCAGCCGTACTTGAAAAAATTGGTTATGAAGGTGGTCCTTTGGGGTCCAAAGGACAAGGCCCTTAGACAATAATAGATGTTGAGCATAGAAAAATATTTGATAAATCTGGCCTTGGGCTTGGAGGTGAAAAAGTAGACCAAGGGCATACAAGTCAAACTCAATTTGTTAGAGCTTCTATTCCACATCCTCATGGTTAGATACAATCACAACTAGGACATGCCCTTGGTGGACAGCTTAGTGCAACTGGGAGTGCCATTGGTGGCGATGGTATGGGTAGTAGTACTAGTAGTGGTCAACATCTACTACAACGAAAAATTACACACAACACCAAGAGGAAAACAATAAAAGATACCATAGAAACACTAGGTGCTCAAGGCAATCAAAAGAGGCAAAGGATTTTCACAGGTCCAAGTCACACTATCAGTGGATCCACCACAAAGGAGTTATTTCTAGGCACTCCCTCAATTCTAGTTAGTATGGGTGCAATATCATTAGCAACTGCAAGTACTCCTATTCCTTCGCCATTCAAGCAACTGACGGAGAGTGCATCTGGTGTAACTTCAGAGCCTGCAACAACCATGGTATTACCCACATTTGACACAAATAAAGAAATCATGGAGTACATAATTGTTGTTCCCACAGTTCAAAACAAACCAGGAAATCAGATGGATAGATCTGAATACCAGGTAACCAATTTTCAATTGGATTTTTTTGGCCTGAAAAATACTGAAAAAATTAATGTATCAAAGAAGAACAATGAATTGGTGTACACATCATTGCTAAAGCAATATAGAGAGAAGAAAAGGTTGCAGACCCAAATAGAAAAGTTACAAGCAGACCTAGCAAGTAAGAAAGCAAAGAGGAAAGTAGCAGACAACAAGAGCAATGAATTAGAAAAAGGAATAATAAAATCTGCCTCTACATCTACAAGCAAAGAGAATAAATCAAATGAGAGAGAAGTGAATGACCTGAAGTGAAGGCTAGATGAGAGCAACAAGAAATATGATGAGGAAAAATCCACTTTAGAAAAATTAAGACTAAGCGCTATGAATGGAAATGCATAGTGGGAACAAAAATTGGATAAACAGAGAAAAACAATTGAAAGATTGGAGACAAAACTGACGAAAGCAAAAGAAGAAATTAAGACTTCTCAAAATAAGCTTTCTGCATTTTGTAGAGATATAGTGAGGCATATGAAACAAAAGATCTGGGATGAAATAATGCAAAGGTTTGATCATTTGTGTGACATGTTTCAATTGATTGATGCTATTAGACAACATTATAAGAAGCTCAGCAAATATTTAGTGGACAACAAAAACGTGATGGAATTACAGAAATCTGCAAATAAAGTTCTACAAACAATCTACAAAGCCAGTGACAATGATTTTAAATCAAAATGGATTACTAATCAGATTGAAACCTCAATGAAGTTGTCATCTATCATTGAAAAGTGTTCGAGAATGTGTGGAATAAAGCAATATTTTCATTTGGTTGCAGACAAGATGAAGGTGGTGGATGAAAAGGTAAGGAACTTCACAGAGCTTGGTTTTCTTGAGGCTTTTGACACAAATGAGCGATTCATTGGAAAGGATGGTTTCAGAAAGAAGATGGAAGGTGCAAGGAAGATTGATTTGGACCACTTTCCTCAGAACACTGATAACCTTGAATGCAAAATTGACTGAAGAATTCAATACAGGTTCCACTTCTGATTACAATCATGAAATGTTAACAAAACTTCAAGTCAAACAACATTAGTTAGAATAGATTGAAATTCCACCATCTGAAGAGTGGAAGTTGCTAGAAAAGGTGATACAATGACTTGATTTTTTATTTTCAATCTCTGATAATATGAGTTTCCAAGTGCCAACTCAGCTCTGTGCAGACTTGTCTTTGGGGATTGGCAAGATTTTGTATTGCCAATGCCAATATGTACTCCTTCATGTGAAATTCAATTAAAAATCTCAAATTTAGACTTTAGTAATGTGATGTTCAATTATCTGTATTATTTATTTTATCATTTGAACTATTGATGAACTTGATGGAACTTTAAATTTTGCTCTTTGAATTCCTCTTTGTGTTAACCTTGTCCTGGTTTGTCAATGTGTCATATTGTTTGGGAAAGAACCTAAGGTTGGTGTTTTTATTTTGGTTTTCATGAAAATCCTAATGTCGTATGTAATACCTTGGGTGAAAATCTATTCGGCCATTACCTTTTTTGGGTGGGTTTTAAAATGACTTATGTCCCATTGCTTCATCTAGGCCAGGCCACCTTTAATAAACTGAGCTAAATATTTTTGCCTAACTTTATTATTTCCTAAGTTTAGGATTGGCCCGTGGCTTATGTTTAAGAACAAAATTAAGCCAATGTTTGTCGTCGAACTAGGTGGTGTCCCCTTGTCCATATTAATAAAAGTTTTATTTTGCAGGGAATGATTTTAAATGGTTGTCGATCTACCATTGGTTGATCTCAGTCGTTCCCCACAATCCCGTGATGACCCCACCATAGAGTTTCAACTGACTGCGATATCATGGGCAAGCGCCATGTGTCTCACCTAGCGATGCCGAAAGAATAATCAAATTGCTTTAATATTTATGTCGAGTTTTAATACATTATATGGCAAGTTACTAAAGCGATTGTGAGATGCACGTGCTCAAAATCAACGGAGGTGTTATAATCTTGATGAAAAAGTTGCTTGATGTTTATGTTCAATGTTGGTGACTATTATGAATGAACACGATTATCGATGATGGAGATCCACGATTGCCCTCCATCGTGTGAGCGGAAGATGCGAGGTGTTTATTGATTGCGATATTACGAGCGAGCACCATGTGTATTCCTTTGGAAATGCATAATGTGGTGGGCCCTTCGTGCTGAGATGGAGACTACATCAGCCTTTTTGAAGGCAATTGTTTGATGCTCTAACGAAAGTGAAGGATCGACGGTTGGGATTTGAATTCACATCAAATGTGATTGGAAACTTCGAGCCTTTGGCGTAGCATGCAAGTGAGCTTAGTGGCGGATGAGACATTTACTGGCTCAATTCGATCGACATTAAGTAATTTTCCTCCGTTCTATTTTACATAAAAGTATTCAAGCACTCATAGCGAGAATTCGGTCTTCTGAGTAGCCCTAGTTTGTTCGAGGTTTGAATTTTTAAGGAAGCCCCAGTTTATTTGAAATGGCACTGACAAAGCAACATTTCAGCCAGGTTGATTATTTAAAGAGGAATTTGTATGATGATTTCCTGGATCAACTCCCGTTGTCAACAAATGATAGGAAGAGGGGTTTAGTTTTGATGAATGGAAGAAACCTAGGTGAAGGACTAGTATGCAAGAATTACAACATTGCAAATGCTAGGCTTCCTATGACTGGTTTGGAAATATTTAGACTGGTATGGGCAGCGGAATTTACCTCACCCTTTCTCTAATGGTCAGAGATATGACATGGGAAAGCGAGTAGTGTCAAACATGTTCCCTGATGTGGACCTTCTCAAGGTGGTGGCAGCATGTTATGACCCTGTTACGAGAGTAATAAGGGATACTAATGGAGGGGTCGTGTTAAGTGTAAGTAGGGAAGAAATTCAACAAGTGTTTGACTTGAGTGAACCTAGTTTGTTTTTGGTTCAGATGGATCTTGAGGAGATGAAGCAGGAGTATGCAAGATGAAAGCCACTTTTTAGCTTGAATCTGCTTCCTCCTCATCTGGCAAAGGCAGACAGTTCAGAAATTTATATCAGCCCAAGTGACTAGGAGCCTTTCAGGCTAAGTTTCTTTGCAAATCACTTTTTGGTCACATTCTATTCACTATGCTAGATTTTGGATTTTAGCCCTAACACTATAATGCCAATTGCTTATATGTTCATGGGGGCCCAAATACAACACCCCAATTTCTCTGTGATCTATGATTTTGCATCTTTTCTAGAAGAAAAGATACATGAAGGACTGCTGAAGTTGCAAGTAGGGGATATTGGCAATCTTTCTTTTGGTATTCCCTGTTAATGTACATGTTCTTGTACAAGAATGTTGACTTCTTCTCAAAGAAGATGGACTTGAGGAAGGAAGTAAATGGAGAAAGGTTATCGGTGCAGGTCTGGACTGCAGATCTATCATACAATAGAGGAAGTGCCAGTTTTGTGCAATTTGACAATTGCTTTGCTTCCAAACTCAGGGCTCAGTTGATAGTAAATGTGCTTAGATCCCTAAGGATTTACATGACTTTCTCAAACCAAAGGGGAGGAAGCCTGATTTTAAAATTTGTCACAACTGGGGTGACATCATCTTGTACCCAGTCAACACTGTTCTAAGGGTGTATGGTTTCCAGGGAGCCCCACATATCCTCCCATTAAATGTGCCATCAAGAATGGGGTTTGTTGAGGTCATGTGGTAGATAGGTTGTATTCATGAGGACAACCTGAAAGGGAAGGGAAAAGGGACTCTTTTCCCTGATTATACCGTTGTGTCTGATTTTGTTTTCTCCAAGGGAGGATGGGTTCACTTTGGAAGATTTTTTGATGATTTTAATTTGAGGTGTGGTTTCAGGCGACAGCATGACCCTGAGGGTTTCTTTACCCTTTTTAGGCAACAGATTAAGGGTGGCAGGTTTGCACATGAGATCAATTTTCCTAAGGACCTGATTAGGAATGAATTTGATTTAAACATATAGGAATTGAATAAAGAAAAATGGATTGCATATGAGAAGCTATTGGCTATAGTGCATACAATGGATCCCAAATATGATCCATTAATGGAATTCATGCCATTCCATAAGAAAATTGACTTCTCGATGGACAAATTCAGAGAGATCATGGGTGCTTTGATGACCAAGAAGGTCAACTTGGAATTAGATTTTGGCATACAAAGACCAGAGGTGAGGCCTGTAAAAAAAAGGCCAACTTATCAACCCACAGCGAATTGGCCTCTTTATAAGAGAAAGAGGAATGACAGTAGTGATGAGGAAGACGAAGATAAGAAAGGAAAACAAATAATGAAGACATCAGCACAGTCAGGTTCGAAGATCAGAGCACCTGGAGGAATAAAGATCATTGATTTGGATTCACCACAACAAGATGATCATGCATTACCACCATCAGAGCCAAGCCTTAAGAGGCAAAGAGTTAAGGAAGCACAAGAGACTCTGATGGATGAAATAATTGTCACAGATCAAGACATGCAGGTTGGTATTCCTTCCCATCCTAGATCAACTTAGTATTGTCTGATATGGATGTGAAGGGCCAGTGTGTGCAAGATGCCAGAATGGATGCATGCAAGGCATTCTTGGATGATGATGCATTTGTGAAAACTCCATTTTTCTTGCAAATGGTGTGGAGGATGAAATTAGAAGAATACCAAGACAAATGGAAGAAGAGAAGAGAATTAAGGCCTGATAGGTCTAATCAGGAGAATGATGATGAGGTAAAGGCTGAATTGATGGAGGAATTCAAAAGCATCACTCCTGAGGAGGGAAGGAAATTAGTGACTCAAGTTGGTGTTCTAATTTTTCCTGAGTGGGACATAGCAGATGCAGTAGCATTCAATGCTATTTTAAATTCCAAGCATCCCATATAAAACACTGAGGAAGAGGTCAAGGCAGCACTGCAGGATTCTGCCTTTAGTGAGGAATATGAGACCCTGGCAATTTGGGCATTGGCACCCTAGGGAAGAAAGCCAAATGTTACTGATATTAGCCCAAACCTAAGGGGACAGTTAATAATCAAGAGAGCTTCTGAAACTTCAACTACAGAAGCTACAAATTTGATTATAAATGTGGCCAAATTGGCCCATAAGATAGCTGAGAGAGAAGCTAAAAAGAAGAGCTTGATGGAGAAGTATAATATTATAATTATCCAAAGAGTGCAGTAGGACGCAACAAAGGAATGTTGAGCTGCAAAATGAGGTAGCTAGGTTGAAGTATAGACAAGTGGGGGACTCTTCAAGTACTCTAGGATCCCCCATCCAAACTCCTACTCTCAATCCTACATTAGAGCCAGTTGAAGAAGAGATTGAATACTCTGTGGATCCCACTAAGAAGAAGATGCTAAATAAGATTACAGAGTTACTGGAAGCTTTAAAAGCAAGTGAGGAGGGAGCAGTTTCCAAGCATAATGAAGTTGTTAATACAGTTTTGAGGCACCTAAATGAGAGGGTTGATGGTAGATTACCATCAGTATATTCTTTGTATTCTTTATTCTTGGATGCAATAAAAAATATTACTAGGGATCAAGGAAATAGTTTTTCTCGTAGTTGAGAAGTGGATCCCTAGGGCCAATGACCTAGATATAATGTATAAGGCCTCTAGATTTGATACAAATTAGAGGCCCCAACCATTAAGGCCTACTCAAATTTTTGAAAAGTCACTACAAGGTTTTCAAGCCTTACCAGATGATTTGAGTAGTAAGATTAAGGAATTGGTAAAGATTTTTGATGATTGGAGTGATACATCTTTACTAGACATAATAGATGAACAAGGAAATGTTAGATCACTGTAGTAGTGGTAGGATAGAGCGGATGAAGTTATCAACACACAAATCAAACTGGTTTGTGATGACTCGGACTATGATCTGCCGGTAAGTTGTATGGATAAGATCATTAATACCAATACATTTCTGGAATCTTTTGAAAGAGAGGCAAATCAAGTAGTAGTAAAATATACACCTTATAGTGCTAAGGTGAATGAGGTGGTGAATTTTGATTGGCCGACAGATGAAGAATATCAGAGATGGGTGGACAAATATTTAACTGAGGAAGAATAGGACAGAGTTGACTACTAGTAGTTAACAGCTCAGCGGTTATAGTTATAACAGATTTTGGTTTTGTCGTGATGACAATTTTGGCGCAAGTTTCTTGAGGTTTGGCGGCTGGCCAGTGCATCAGCCATTTTCCAATGGATGGGAAAAACAAGAAGATTCTCAAGGGACTTAGTTGTTGTAACAAATTTTTGAAATATCATACAGGGGTCCAAGTGATCAGTGACATGTGTATTTTTGGCCCAATGCTTGTTTTCTCCTTCATTCTCTATAAGAGGATTTACAGGCCAGAAATATGGGTTAGCAAGTTGGATAAGTTTAGGTAAGTAAATTTGCAGAGCAAATTGTAAAGGGCCTGTTGTTTTAGTGAAAATGTTGTTTTAGATTTTGTGTCATTCTGTAGTAGGTTTTAAACTCATTAGAGTTTGATGTTTCAGGACAATACTAGCATCTGAATGGAAATTACTCATTTTGAACTCATGTCTCTCCATTGTATAAACATATCATTATTTTTAATAAAATTATCAAGGGTTATTCTGTTCATTTCTATGTTATGGATGTTGAACTGTTAGTCTATTAGCTTCTGTTATGTTTTGACTAAAAATCCTGATCAGTATCCACCAACTTACACCTCACCCACATCCCAGGACCCACATACTGCAAAAATACACTACATTTGATTTTATGATTAGCACAAATTGTAGAGATTTGTGTGAAAAGATCCATTTTGTGGCTCACATGACTACTAGATCAATGATCATGTCCATAAATAAATCTAAAACACCATTGGTCACAACCCCTATTCCTAAAGAATTCAAATTCAATGTGCTGACAAATTAGATGTATTTCCACACACTCAATTTGAGTAACATAAACAACCACTTTGGAAACAACCAAATAATTTAATAACTTACAAGCATATGAATTCACAACAGTTGAACACTCGAAAGAAAATCAATAAATATGTGTAACCTTCTCCATTGTATTGATCTTCAAAGTTCAAATGATATGCATTATAAAAATAGTTTATGATATGAGATGGATGGGTGAATTGGTGCAATCTATTATCTATGAGATGTGATGATCCATTGATATCCTATTGGGGTCTTGATCCCTCTTATATATGAGAGGCAACAAGCTACAAACCCCTTGCAAAAATTCATGATATTTGACAGCTAAACATAACTCATATTATAAATAAAACAATGTCGTAGGTGAATGCACAAATCCGTTAATCTCCAAGTAGAAGCCCATTACCATTGACCACCTAAGATCTGTTCAAGGCTTCTACTCCATGATAGGGAACTCATCATGTTGTCGGCTGGCATTCTTCCTCTGAATCTGATGGTTGTCTCGTTGGATCTGATTCTGACACATCTACAGTTTGTCTAATAAATAGATTGACTACAGAGAGGTGATGGATGTACTCTTGTTCAGCATAGGTGTCCATGTCGGAGATCACCTCTTTCATAGCATATTTCATAGACATCATTTTTTCGAGATGCTTATGAGTGTTTTGTAAAAACATAACCTCGTCATTTATTTCTTGCAATGCAATAGTTAGAAGCCCAACAAGCTCTTTCTTCCAATCATCATATTCTCACGGATTTTCAATGCCAAAATGAAGTGTTGGGAGTGGGACTGAATCAAAGTAGTTGAAATATTCCCTAAGCCTGTTATGATATCCATTATGTGATTCTACCAGCTTGTTATATGCCAACAATATTTGTCATTCATGACATTCTTATCTACGAGCTCCTTTTTTTTCTCCATCATTCTAGGCTACACTAGTTCATTCTCCACCAATGCAATGCGTGTCTATTTGAATACTTTCCAATATTCAATAGCACATTTCATCATTTTTTTGAATCTTTCTTTTATCATTTCAGATACAGTGTTATATTTGATGGTTTTCATTTCTTTCTCCAATTCTTTGCATTTCCCCTGGGATTTCAAATGGCAATTCTTCCAGTAGGTTGCATCAGCCAATGCATCAAGCACTCTCTTATCTTTTTCAAGCCACGAGGAGTACAAATCTGATGTGGAGGAGGAAGATGTTTTTTCTCTCTGATTTGCTAGCTCCTTCTTCAGTTTTTCATTTTCCTTAATCAATTTTTTGATATGTGCTTTGGTAAATTTTGCCACATTTATGTTCAATTCAATTGTCTCCATAGGGTTTGTATCCACTACTCGTTGAACCAAGAGATGAACAAACACTTGGTTTGGATTACTAATTATAGTAGGTCTTTTATCATGGGGATATAGTGACCAAATAAGCAAGGTGGCTTCGGCTGGGTTGTACCTAGATCCTAAATAGGTTTTATCACTTGCTTCTTCTATCAAGTTCATTGTCGTGTCCCCTCTTTTTCTGAAGCTATCAAATACAATTGAAGAGCTAATATCCCACCCTGGCAGGAGCAACACTCCAACTTCTTGAAGTAATTCCTACCTCTTTCAAGAGTGATGGAATCCATTTCCTTTTCTACCTCCATTTTCAATTCCTCCAGAGTGGTTACCTCATGTTCAGGAGTGATATCCCTTATCTGTTTTCTCATTTTTCTTCCTTTATATTCATAAACAAATGATTTAAATTCAGAATATTTAACAAAATCACAATCTGAAATAAATTGTTGTCCAGCCCTGACCCTCACATCATCAAATAGTTCATTTGATGCCTCAAATCTTACAATATTTTTCTCTTGAGGGGGCTCGTACTGTGCAATCACAAGAGCACTGATTTGTTTGACCTGCTCACCCTCTTCATCACCCTGCTCTTCTTCACTTAATTCAGTGTCTACAGAAAAACATACCTTAGGAGTAGGCTGTGAAGGTATTTAATCCAAGGGCTCTATGTCTTCAGCTTGTACTCCTGAATAGGTTGCATGAGGTGCATCAAAAACAACTGGGCGAACATCCTTTACTAGTTCATTGACATGAGCGATGAGTTGCTCAATTCTTGTTAAAGGATCATGTATCTCACCAAATGCCTTTGAATAAGATGGGACATTTTCTCTCTTCCATTCCTCTGCAAGCATAATCTTGTTATAGGTGGCCATTCTTTCCTTGGTGGAAGCCTCATCATGGTTTCTTATGACATCTTCGATTGAGAACAAATGTTCATACCCTAATAGCCCCTACAATAATCTCACCTTGTGAATAAACCCTTCTGCATCAAATTGTTTCCTTACATCACCTAGAGGTAGGTTGAACTGTACTAATTTACAATCAATTTTTCCATATCCTTCATTGGAAACCACTGTAAAGTCTCCAAAACATAAGGTGTTGGGCATAATTGATTGTTTGCTATGTCCTTTGAGGTGTTTCGAATCAGATTTTGCCAATTGCCTCACAATTTCTAAATCAAGAATTCGGTCAGGAACTACTTGTGGCATCAAGTGTGGAGCGCCTTCAAAGCCATAAACCCTTATCACTATACAATCAAGGAAAGCATACCAGTCTCCCCAGTTATGATTCACTTTATTTCTCCGGTCATTTTCCTTTGGTCTAAGAAATCTTTGTACTTCTGGGGATAGGTTATAATTGCACGAATATCCTAGCAACTTCATCAATGGTTTTACAAAAAATTCTTCAAAATAAAGGTAATGAGACCTACCAAATCGGTTGTCCCACAATGAATTCCACATTTGTACAAGTTTAAAATCTCCATTTTCATTTGTATCTTTTATCCTCAATTTTTCACTCCAGACACCTCTGACTTGTCCCTCGTACAATAGCAAATGTATAAGCAAAGAATAGTGTTCAAAATTAATATTATCACTATTATTTTTTATCTTTTCAAGCCCTCGATTTAGGGTGTTGGCCAAGTAGCTAGCATAATCAAATGGTCTAACATCCTTTCTCTGTATGTCTGTAGCTAAGACCATTGGGGAAATCGACATGAGAGGCGGAACCTCTACTCCCAAAACCTGACCAACTGAATAATAGGTGTATCAGAAATACTCTTCGAAGAAATCTTCATGGAAAGGAGGGTTTTCACTACTAGAGAACCTCCTGAGTTGGCCTCCTTCATCCTTGGGCCTATGCAAAGGTAATTTCCATCTCTTATAGCTGGTATCCATGTGGCAATACTCTGTCAAGAGATCTTTGACCGTGAATGATAAATTAAGTGAACACTCTAACTGAAATACATTAGAAATGAGATCTCTAAAAATAACAAGAATTTCACCCCCGCCGTATCTTAGTCTTCCCAGGTTCAACCTTCATGGATTGCAGACTAGTTGAAACCTAAATTTTTTTTTGTAATGCTACATGAAGAGGTCGTACCCTCGTTGCGGTGTCCAAATATCCCCTAAGCCCTTTTTTTTGTCCCATAGTCGATCCATGGAAGGATGCATTTGAGCACTCCTCTTGGGTCTCGGCCCTAACCTAGGGCATTGATCTATCAAGTCTTCATTTAGGAGTCTCTTAGACTTTTCGGTTTTCTATTTTTTAGCTTTGGGTTTGTCTGTACTCTCTTCCATTATTTAAATCTTAAGCTTTTGATGAAAATAGCTTCTCAGTTGGGTCTGAAGTACTTATGTGAGTCTTGTCGAGTCACCTCCATAGTCCACCGATCTTTGTTGCGTCAGAACTCCAAGTTTTTTTCCTTTCTGCTTCTGCCCTAAGTGAAATCTTCTAGGATTTTGTAACAACTATGCATTCAACTTGTCATATAATTCACATAGTTCTTTCACCGATAGCCACCCTCTCTGCCGATTGACATCTATCCTTCGCTCTATCAGTGGGATGCCAGATAATGTTTCCCCGATGCACCATAGTTCCCCCGATATACTTTATGCATTCGATAATTCATACCAATGGTTATAATTCATGGTTACTTTTTTGACAACTTGACTATATCGGTATATCGGGAGAGCACCTTAGGAGTTACGAGTCAGCCTGATAGAGTATTGTTACACCGATACTAGGTTGTGATCTATTTTCATTGGGCCATTAGTGGGACTGTGATGGGGGTTCCGCCGATGAAGCATTGTTAGGCCGATGGTATTGATTCTATTGAATTTTGTTAGGAATGGGGGAAGGACTACGTCACTACAGAATTTCAAATTTGTTTAATATTTATGGATTCAATGTGAATGCAGGCTATAATATGGATCTTTTCACAAAAATTTCTATAATTTGCATTGTTCATAAAATCAAAGTGCGGTATATTTTTGTGATTATTGATAAAATAAGATAATTCATGGTACATGCCCATGGTCATAAATTACAATTCATGGTTACTTTTGTTGACAACTTGACTTTATCAGTATATCGGGAGAGCACCTTAGGAGTCAGCTCGATAGAGTATTGTTACACCGATACTAGGTTGTGAGCTATTTTCATCGGGCCATCGACAAGACTGTGATGGGGGTTCCGCCGATGAAGCATTGTCAGGACGATGGTATTAAATTTTATATAATTTGTAAAATATCATCAACTATAGTTTGACTTTGGCATATGATTCATGAAGTGTAATATAATATAAAATATCATGGAGACTTGGAGTGCAATATAAAATAAAATATCCTGAACTTGAAGTGCAATGATTCATAATTAATTTGAATACAATATAAAAAATCATCAACTACTATTTGGAATATGATTCATGCAATGCTTGAGTGCAATATAAAATAAGATATCATGAACTTGAAGTGCAATGATTCACAATTTTAATGTTCATTTAATAGAATATAAAATATCATCAACTAACTATAGTTTGGACTTTGGAACAATGGAAACTGATTCAAGAAGTGTAGTAAAAACACCTAAAACCTGCTAATTCTCTTCCATTTACCAAATGGAGTCAGGGTCCTCAAACTGATGCTCATCTTTAGATAAAGTAAAAGAGTCATCTTGATTCGGAGACTACTCCGCACTTTCTTTAGCCTGTGTCTCAAATTCAACATTCATTATTTGATTTGTGTCAATTGCAATATCATTGTCATCTTGATCTATCCCAAGCTCACTACCACTGCCACTAGTACCACCACTAGTACTTTCAGCTCTTGGAATTGGAGAGCCTGTGTTGCACAACCCGGCCCCTCTTCTTCCACATGTGGACCTCCAGATTGCGAGTGCCTTTTCAAAAGGAAATTTTTTAACATTATACGCAGTTCCTTTTATCCTCAAGCAATTTTCCAAATTCTTGTCCAGTTTGTTTCTTAACTTTGATTTCAAAAACCCCAATGTACTGAAAAATCTCTCATCCTCCACCAACCCCAATATCATTGTTTGACATAAATCAAAAAGTTTGAAATATTCTGACATCAAACCACACAATATTTCACTCTGACCTAAGCTTGTCCAAACCTTTTTTATTGATCCCGGTTCAAAGGCCTTCTCCTTGCCCATGGAATTAGACTGGTCCCTCATAGCTATTGCAAAATTCCAACATTGCTTTCTAAGCTTATTTTCATTTAAAATTCCTTCTATTTTCTGCTCATTGTATGTTACCTTTCTCAAAAACTGTTCGATCACGATTTTTACTTGATCATAAAAATATTTTGGGTTATCTTTGTTTACCCAAAATTGAGGATACATAATACCCATGGCTTCAAGTATTTCATTTCGAGGGAATCTTTCACGAATCTCTAAGGAAAGAGATTTTTCAATTTCCTTCAAATTATCACTAACAGATTTAACAATGTCATTAAAGTCTTCCTCGCTAACAGGTACTTCTTTTCTAGAGCGCCTAGTTGTCTACAATGGTACATTGGTATCTCATATCCACATACACAAATACATAAGTGCTCGCTTGCATTAAACTGTAAATAATTATCAAGATTATTCAAATCAGTAATTTTTTGCCACATCAAATAATTTGCGCCTTCTTGTGTTAGATTTAGATATAGATGATTGAGGGCCAAGCATGTAAGTTTATGTAGATCGGCATATTCATAAATATACATAGTTCTATCTTGGGCTTTCTTCACAAGATTATTCATCTCATCCAACACGGGGTGAAGACTAGCTAAATTCAAGAGTGTCTCTATATTGCGTAACCTATGTAAGAAGTCAGGAGCTTTGTCTACTGTGCTGTGATGCTTGTACATCACCCCAATCAAGGATTGATATTCTGAAAGAACTCGTTGCACTGGTCCATGCAGGGAGATCCATCTGGTATCGACATCCTTGAGAAGCTTGTTTCCAGGTGTTATTCCCTCAGCAAAATGTTGAAATTCAAGGAAATGTTTGGTACTTCAGCAGAAGTATGCGTGGATCTCACAAACTAGATTTTCAACTTTGATACTGTTCGAAACTTGCTTACAATTTTAAATGCTAAATTCATTATGTGGGCGATGTAGTGAATGCCAAGCATGTATGGTGCACAAGTAGTTTGTAACTTTGTGCAAAGACCACTCCTTTGACCTTGCATCACTGCAGCTCCATGAACTCCTACACACACCAACTTTTTGGCAATTATCAACTCATCCATACCTGCAATTTCATTCAAACATTTCTTGACTAGTTCAAATAGATTTTGCGATGTTGAACTATCCTTCACTTTACGAACACAAAGAAGATGAGATTGGTGAACATGTTGTTCTACAATATACAAATGCATACAAACCCATGAAGTATTGTCTACCGCAGTAACTTCATCTAAAGATAATGCAATAAAATTTGACTCTTTTAATTTCTCCTTTAAATCTTGCTTTTCCACTACAACAAGATAGTTTGCCTATTCCCATCCAGCATTTACTTTCCAATGTGAGAAGGGAAATTGGGGAACACTCAAATAAGATAATTAATCAAAATATTCTGGACCTGTAGTCTGTCATAAGATGCCCCCTAGACAAAATATGAAAAACAAGACGCATCTGAATAGTTTTTGACAGATTTGCTGCTGCCATGGCTTTTCCAAAATGAGCCTCAAGTGTACCTTCACATTTTTTAATCTTCGACATTCTATGGTTATGCTCTCCATAATCTGCGGTAGACTTAACATGAAGACATTCTTCCTTTGATTTCCATCGTACAACTGATTGTTCCTTTCTGTCTATGATTTGTTTTTTGTAAACCTTGCCGATATGCTTTTCTATAGTGTCAAGCTTTAGTTGCATCATCTTGTCTCTTCCACATTTCTAGCTAAAAATCTTACATCTGACCTCTATTACCCTTTCAATATCATTTTCGTTTGATACCCCCACTAGTTCAAGGAATGGGTACTTCGACAACCAACCAATTTGAAAATTCCTTGTCATTTCCCACTTGCGTCCCAATTTTGCTTTGCCTTTTCTTTTCTTGCTACCAACATCATCCTCATCCAAGTCAATTATCTCATTCTGGCTATCCAAGGTATCCTTTGGAACATCTTCTATGGTATTATCATCCTCATTTGATACATTTTGATTTAACACAATGACAATCTCACCTTGACCTTCCTGTGGTGGAAGAGTTGATGATGTATCTCCATCTTCAATAATATTTGGTGGAAGAGTTGATGGTGTAGATCCACCTTGATCTGATGGATTAGAAGCTTTGCCAATTCCAAAGTAAGACTGTATGGTACCTCCTTGTTTTGGGCGTTTTGATGGCCTCCCAGTCTCTTCATTACCCTCCTGCTCAAGAGTCTTACCCTTGTTGCTTGACATATTGATCTCACTTCGAATAAATGCTGGAAAAAAATGTCTTCTTGTTTAAGAAGGACAGATCGACAAAAAATATAGATCCCATTCCCTGCTTAAAATTATGTTTAAGACTGAAGCAAGAATGGAAAACAGATAAAGAAATATTATTATTATAACTAATATTCTAATAACTAATAACAGTATGAAGAAATAATCACTCACCTTTGAGTCTACGTTTCCGGGTTTCGATGACTTCTGAATTGAGAAGTAGAACCTCATAACCGAACAAAATGTGTAAGAACAAATAACAGTTTCAATTGTATTTATATCAATCCATATTAGGTGAATTTCATGGGATTTTGAAATGGTATGTTAAAAATTTGGTGAATCTCGCATGCTTATACAATGATACCTTGAAATTTTCAAGGCGAAATAGGTCCTCATAAGCAACTATTTATAAATTTTAATTGGTGAAATGGGTCTTCACAAACAACTATTTGTAAATTTTAATTGGCGAAATGGGTTCTCGTATAATGTTGTATTAATAGTATTGGCGAATATGTTGGTGTTTTATGACATGCTCCTCGGGATTCCTGGTGAAAATATTAATCGATCCATTAGAAACGCGTAGTCTATTATGGCGAATTTATTGCCTAAACAAGCCTCATAAAAAAAAATTGCTGGTGAATGGACATGCATTGGACCGATAGTTTGTGAAATCCTAGCGATTTGACCACCCTACGGATACGGTAAATTCGCCAAATTTGAATTGCCAGATTCCTAGAATTCACCAATTGGTGAAGATTCGCCACTAAATTTTTCCCTGACACCAAGTTAGGGTATGTGTACCTGGGAAGTCTAGTGATGATGTGAGGATTCTAGAAATGTAAAAAAGTTGCCAAAATATGCCTTGGAGGACTAAGATGCCCAAGATGGCATATTAGTCTCGTTGCTATTTTTTGGGAAAAATACATAATCTTTGGATGTTGGAACCAAATCTGAAAGAATCTCCAAAATATATGCTTGGGAGGAGTAAGATTCCCAAGGTGGCATATTAGTCCCACTCTGAATTTCTAGAATTTTAGAGCGTGGTCCTAAGCTCCAAGGTATGCACTTGCTTCTTTCCAGATCTCAGGCTCTTAAAATTTTGAATTTGACCTGTAGGTGAGTTTCTGTGAAGATGAAAACTTTGGCAAAGCAACTTTGTAACTTTAACAACTTTTAACTCCAAATTATCTTCAAGACTTCAACCTAGATCTACACACACAAATAGATAAGATGGAAAAAACTTGTTGATTGTTAGTGAATGGGGGTTTGTCTTGGTCAAACCCCTTGTTGGTAATTAAACTTGAATTGAAATAGAAATAATCAAGGAAATGGTTAATGAACAACATGCAATGCTACAACTCACCAAACCCTTGTAAATTTTGCAATCTTGTGTGAATGACTACAATGGAGATGGATCTTGAAATTCTTGATAGATCTTGAATTGCTTGCTTTCTTGAATCAAAACCCTACATCACAAATGTTAGCACAACACACATGATGCAAGAATAGCCTTTGATATGATGCTTGAATCTTGATGATGGCTCCAAATTCTTGATGAATTACTCTTGAATTCTCTTGTGAAAGCAATTATGATGTAATGAATGCTATTACAAAAAACTTAGATTGCTTAGGATGAAAATGAATGAATAAAACTTGTATGTATGGGTGATCCCACAAAGCTGGTTTACAATTTCTGAGAGGAACAAATTTGTGCTGAAATCACATATTTTTAGAAAATATAATAATTTAAGCCTTTAAAAGTTCCATTTGAAGGATTCCAATTGAAGAGGGTTTGATAAAACCACCTTAGATCAAACCTCCTTGGATGAACCTCACTAGTTTTAAACCATACCTATAAATGAGTCTCCTTTACACCTATCAAAATGCTGATAAAAAATCACTTTTGATTTAGCTTTTGGGGGATCAAATGAATTAATTTAAAATTTATTTGAAATGATTATGGTAGTCCTAAAAATGAGCTATCCCATGAATATAATTTTAATATTTTTTGGTTTTATTATGTATGTGCTTTTTTAGTTTTATTAAACATAGATTTTTCACCAAAAATCAAGCTCTTTGTTTTGCAGATATGCAAAAATAGAAAATTATCAAAATATATTTTTTTTAAATATGTTCATGCTGGGTATTGATGTCCTTGATCTATTGAAAAAAAAATATTGAATTTCGATACATACATAAAAATTTATGTTGTGTACAGTCCGCCTATGTCTGAATTGCAATTAGTTTTACTTCGAAACTCTATTAACAAAAAAATATTCAATAAAAAACTATGACACCAAATGAAAGTGCTAGATATTGTAGTTACAAATCTAAATTCAAAAAAATTAGAATTTTATCCTTCATACAAAAACAGTTATGTTGTATGCGATGAGCGTCACTTTTTAAAAATGTTGTTTTATGAAAAAAAACTAGTTTTCATGGGAGATGGAAAAAGAAGTGCAATCTTATTCCAAAAATTTTGAATTTTTTTTTTTTAGAATCTACAGACAAAATGTGATGAGACTCTAGTTTGCATCATCTTCAAATTCCTCACGGTTTAGCTGCTATAGGTGCCCGAATGTGAAGATTTAGTTAAAAATAATAATTTCAGTGTCCAGTTTGGCCAAAAATTGTAAACCACTATTGTGGGATCACCCGTATACTTATATATGCTTAATATCCTGAAATTATATCACACCAAGCCGGCATATGAATTCATTAAATGAAGGAGGCTAGATCCCAAGAAAATTTGAATTTAAATCCCAAAATCAAGGACAACAAAAACACCCTGGGTGGCGTCCTAGTCCCAAGTGATGAAACTTGGGGCATAGACACCAAAAATGGGCCTAATTAAGATGCCTCAAAATTAGGGTCTTGAGGCCTTAGAGGGACAAAGACGCCCTAGGTGGCATTTTAGTTGCAACCAAAAATCAAGGACACATTAATTAGAATCATTGGGATATCATTTATGCGTTGGAGAATGTCAAGATTAGCTATAAATATATGTCATTCATAGGGCTTGCAAATACAAAATAGCACCAATTAAGCTAGAAAATGAGGATAAATAAAGCAATGCGGGCCCGAACAAGTGTGAGAATGTAAGGGTATGCACTTTACTATACTACAAAAATGAAATAGTTATAGTTCCTAAACAGTACTATCGGGTGCTATGATTTGAAGAAGCATTCTCATCTCTACAGAATTGGCCACTCTTTTCTAAAAAAGAATAGTGGTAATGGAAAAAGTATCTCTTCTACTTTTCCCTTACTTGTTTGGACCCTCCTTGTGAGCTAGGCTTAATATTTCCTTGATTTAGTGTTGTAATGTGTTTAACACATTCACATTAGGTCTTGGACCCTTGTGAATTAATGAACATAAATCATACCTTACTATTAATTAACTAGACCTAATAAACCTCTTTTTAATCTAAATAAACTTTAACTTTACCTTATTTTAAAGTGTTGTAACCTACTTTCACACTTTTCTAGAATTTTCACTAATAATTGAAATTTCTTATGCTTTAATTTTCCCTATTTTTCACCCACGAGCCTCATTTAATGCATCTTTTTGAGGATAATCCGGACATCAATTATTACCCAATCATAATTCAATACTTTTAGGCTTGAATGACCCAGATTTATTGATCTAGGACTCATTCACAACTTTGGGCAAATGAATCCCACCTAGATTTCGTGGTCTCCAACCTGGTTTCACACCTTTCTAGGAATTTTTAAAAATGTTTCCAAAATTTAGGCCTAGTGGGAGTCATTCGCCACCTTGGGTGAATGAGTCTCATGTGGTCCAAAATCAAAATTAATTCAAATTTCTAGCGGGATTTTATCCTCCTAGATCTGATGTCGGCTTGTAGTGTTGTAATTTTGGGAATTCTTGCATAATTAGGTATAAATAGAAGGTTCTTTCATTCATTTTCACCTAATAATTTTTTGAAAGCATTCGTTATAGTAATTCTGAGTTGACAAGACCATTCGAGCATTTTCAAGAGCAATCAAGAGAAAATTATCCAGTATTTTCGATTAGCATTCAATCATCAATGATCATGTCAAGGATTTCATGCATCGTGTTGTTTTAGAGCTAATAATTGTGGTGTAGGATTTTGTGATTCAAGAAAGTATTCAATTCAAGACCTATCCAATTCAAGCAAGAATCAAGGTCTACATCCATTGGAGCCATAGCATGTATGTTTGCAGCTTCTTATTGTAAGGGTTTGGTGAGTTGCAACATGTCATTTTTTCCATTCATCATTATCCATTCTTATGCAATTTCATTTCAAGGATTGATTTCCAAAACGAGGTTTGACCAAGGCAAACCCCTATCCACTAACCCAACAACATTTTTCCCTATCCTTTTTGTGTGATTTGTAGGTCTAGGTTATAGATTTCCTAGGGAGCAAGATTGGTGAAAAGTGTAATACCCCTCTGTTTTGCTCTATTGTGCGAACTATGTTGTTTCCTCTTTTATGCTTTATTTTGTGTTGTACTTTGACTATGTACTTGGTTACAGTTGATCATTGTTTTATCGTGATGTATTTTGATGTGATTATTATGGCATGTTTGGAATTAGCATAAGTGTATATTTAAATTTATGATGTTTCATGCTTTCAATTATGCTACTATGTTAGACGCGTCAATTAGAACTACTGTATTGGTGTAGAGGATGGTATCGCATCACTCGCTTGCGAGTGCCCTGCGATCTCGTCATTTCCTCTTCACGGTGTGCCCTATTTATGACATATTATTGCATGTGGATATATTCTTTGTTCGTAGGTTGACAGGTACAGGACATCGACTCCACCTGGTTTCACAGGTTCGAGCATGTCCATTGCCCAACGACATTTGATTGAGAGATAGTAGCCAGGATTTCCATGCCGAGTCATCACCCTAGTCATAGCGTGTCATCGGTCATAGTGTGGTCCAGTTGTTCTATTTTGTTCCATTTGCCTTGTTTCAGTTTATTTTGGAAGTTAGGATAATGTTAGAAATGTGATTAAATTATTGAGTAATTTAATTTAATTAATAAATATTTTAATCTTATGGTAGATTTATTTTATTAATTGATTAAGTTATTTATGTTGAAATGAATTACATTAATCATTTTGGAAATGCATGCATATTTAAGTTGGAATTGGAAAATTAGGAAAATGAATTAAAAGTCAATTTAGAAATTTGAAAATTTTAAAAATTAAAAAAAAAGAGATATTTCCTATTTTTGTTTTATGGAATTTATGAGGGTGGTTGTAGGATTTTTGAAAGGAATTTTTCATATCTTTGAATTTCTTCACAAAAATCAACAATGGAGTTTTTGGAGAAAAATTGAGAAGAGAAGGGGAAGGATTGCTAAAATTTGTGGGTTTGGAGAAAAGGCTCAAGGAATCTGTAGAGCTTAAGAGGGTTTCATAGCACCATCAGGTTCTTCATCACTCTTCAAGAAAAATCAGGTTCTCATCTTGTTTTAATTGATTTTTGCTTGTTTCAATGGCACATGTGTTGTAGGGAAATCAGTTGTAGCATGTTGATTGTGTGCAAACAATAAACCATTCAAATTCTTGCTTTCAAAACTTGTAGAACACCACTCCTTGGAAGGATTGTTTGCAAAATTAAAATGAAATCTTGTTTATAAAGTTAGTGTTCTTTCTTCATCTTTGTGTTCTTCAATTTGTTGGAAATCTCCTTTTGTAGATTGGAATGCATGTATATATATATATATATGAGATATATATATATATATATATATATATATATATATATATATATATATCTATGCTTATGTTTATTATTTTAAATTTTTTTCCCATAGTAGGGTTATGCTGGCCATTTTTATTTTTATTTTTTTTATAAAAAAGAGTTCTGGTTTTTTCAAAAAAAAAATAAAAAATAAAAAAATGACTATAAAAAAAAAAAGTGTTTGTTGGGGGTTGGGGCTAACCCCACCGCTGCTCCCTTGGGAAGTGGAGTGGGGGAGCGCGCCCAACATTCTCCGTCTGCGGCCCGCATGGACTGTGCAGCCTGCGCCACCACTGTGGGTTGTCGGCACTACCAGTTCTGCCCGCGCCCAGTGTATCCGCCTCTGCGCTCAACACGAAAGCTTAGCTCTCTGCTTCCGCATTCCGTGCAACCCTCCACCCATGGCAACACCCTTCGGTGGTGTCGCCTCCTGCGGTCACTACAGCCAAAGCCATCACTGCCGCCTAGTAAAACCGTGGCTGGCATCGAACTCCCACTCCCAGCAACATTAGCACGCACTCTGAGGTTCATGCGATCCAACCTTAGGGTTGGTGCACGAACCGTGGCAGTGCTCTTCGTTCTTTGAAAAAAGTAAAAATAATAATAAAGTTTTATTTTATTTTAATTATTATAATTTTTATAATATATTAATATTATAATTATTATAATATTTGAATATTAAAATTTATTGTTGTATGGCATATTATGAGTTAGTAGATTATTAAAATGTACTTGATAGAAGAATATTACGATTTATTCTAATCGTAAAATTCATTTAATAGAATAATATTATATTTTTTTTATTATATAATATTATGAGAGATTTAAATCATATAATAATCTTAATGTTTTATTATTAACTTTTAGAAGGAGAATTTCACATCATTATTATATTGTTTAAAGGGGAGTATTGCTTTTATTAGGAAAATGAATTTTATTGAATATGCAATAAATATTTTATTTTAAAATGGAATTTTTCTCTTATCTGCATTATTAAAATACGGGTTAATGTTTTATATATTTAAATGCTAACGTAGAAATAAAATGTTTTTTTAATGGCGTATTTAATACAGTTTATCTAATGCATTGATTATTGAATGTTAGTGAAATATGGGTTTAGTGAACCCAAATTAGATTTGATTCTTGTCTCGTTTTGATCTGTTGTATGGTCATTTGGGAATTGTGGGTTGTAGCATTTAATCAAGTCTTCCAGATGGGTTTCCAAGTTTGTGGATTGTCTTACTATGTAGTCAACCTTAGATCGCCTTGGGTAGTGCGTTTAACCAGTTTGTTCCCCGGTTATCACGAGTGGGAGTGTGTTGCATGTATGTCATGGTTAGAGATGTGGTACCCTTATGTCGCACTTGTGTACCCTTGGGTTGTTGGGTTGTTCCACGTGTCGTCTTAGAGGAGTGGCTTGTAACGAGGGTCAGGACACGAAGTGGTGCCAGGATAACTCGTTGTAAGTTAGTTAATCCAGTGATAACTTAATTAATTGATTAGAGTATCACGTAGTATCAAACACTTAATAAGATAATTATTCCTCGCTCATGAACACAAGGGCTTGTAAAGACTTGGGTTGAGACGAGAAGGCTTGGAATGGAAAGATCGTTATCTTGTCTCTACGAAAGATAACTGATTCCGCATTGGTTTATATGAGGGGCTAGAAGTCGTTAGAGGTTACCAAAATAACCCGAGATGGGGGTTGGGGCCTAGGAAGACTCACCAGGATAACCCATGTAACATTGTGATGACACTTCTCCTAGGTCGATAGTATGTTCACATCAGTGATGCAATTGATTATGTAATTTCTGGAAGCATTGTAATTTTGTGTCATTGATGTCACCGTATTTATTTCAGTATGGTTATGTTAGCCTATGTCTAGAGGTAGACGTCCTTGGTTAAAAATTTTGGTTACTATCTCCTAGCATGGGGGGTGGACCTTTGGGTTCCACTTGGTTGGGTGGAATGTGCACCTTACTCCGTTGGGTTTGCTCCTTGTTCGTGTGGATGAGACTTCTAGTTGGAGAGCTCATATGATCCAGTTTCATTTCATGTCTTTTTATTTCAGTTGTTCTTGAGATGTATTATCCCTCCTGTTATCGAGGTCCAAAATTTGTAATTGTAATCCTATTTATTGAACTTGTCTCATTCAGGGAATGAGTGTTGTAACCTTATTGTTTAATGAATGGGTTAATGTATTTGAAAGTTATCTCTTATGCTTGTTGTAAAATTATCTTAAATGGAATGTATGTGTTATTTCATTAATTAAATAATTGACATGGGTTTTATTTATGTTTGTGATGAGGTTCTATATAACCTTTGTCTCATAACCTTAGAGGTTGTTGGCATTAGTTAGTGAACTTACTTATTATTTGTACTTAAACAAAAAAAAATTAGCCTATTTAAGTAGTTGTTACAACTTCCTCTAGGGTTGCGTGGTGGGGCGTTACACATGGTATTAGAGCCTAGGTTTAAACACTCGGTACTTTGGGATTATGTTGGAACCATTAAGCTTTTAGTTGTTTGGGTTTTGAGTTGTACATCTTGCCTAATACCTTGACGTGTCTGTGCAGGATTATGTCACCCAGAAGTGGAAGAGGTAGAGGGCGTGTTCGTGGTCATATAGGTGATCGTGATGAGAGTCAGCATGACTCTCCTCCTTTAGTTCCTCTTATTCCAGATCAGGAGGAACAACAAGCATCTCAGAATGCCCCTAGGGTTGGTAATCAGCAGCAGGATCCAGTAGGGATCGAGGCAGTACATAGAGCACTAGAGGAGGCTTTGGCACTCCTTGGACCTAGGCAGGCAGAGGTTCAGATTAACCCTATGATGAGGGAAGCTCCACCTCAGTCTGAGGCTCACATGAGGGACTTTCTCAGGGGGAATCCTCCATTATACGATGGATCAGGTATGGGGTTAGAGGATGCGACTTGGCTCATAGACTTAGATAGGTGTTTCGCCATGCATCTGTATGACAGTAACACCAGAGCTCATTATGCCATCATATAGTTGAGAGGATTTGTATCCACTTGGTGGAGACTAGAGGAGTAGAAGCTCCATATTGATATTCACACTGCATCTTGGGAAATCTTCTTAGAGCGATTCAGAGCTTGGTTCTTATCCGAGTATTGGCGTCAGCGTCGACACGACGAGTTCCATGCTTTGCATCAGATGGCATTATCTGTTGAGCAGTACGAGCGATGTTTTTATGAGCTCAAATAGTATGCAGGGATTGGTGACAACGAGAGTATGCTGGTTCACCATTTTGTCAGGGGCTTAAATGCCTGACTCAGCGGTGGCGTGAGGGTTTTCGAACCCAAGACCATGGATGTGGCAGTAGAGAAAGCACGCCTTATTGAGGAGAATTTGAGTATGGCACTTGGGGGACACATGAGTGTTCCAGTTGGCAGTAGTGCAGTGGAAGGATCTAGTGTTAGAGGAGGGCAATCTCAGGGAGGTTTACCTCCTAGGTCTCAGCAGGGGCCATCTCAGGGTGGTCAGCAGCAGTAGCAGGTATCGCAGGGGAAATGTAAAGGTTTCTAGCTAAGGCAGGGAGACAAGAATTGGAGGCATGCAAAATGCTCCAGCTTTGAGCAGCCAGCATAAAGTTCGCAGTCTAGTTTCAGGCGTAGTGCACAGCATTCTAGTGCACCATCTAGGGGTAGAGGCTATGGCAGAGATATCGAGTGTTTTGCATGTGGTCAGCAGGGTCACATGGCTAGAGGTTGTCCCAACAGGGGCATAGCTAGGTTTTCTCAGGGACCAGTGGCATCTGAGCCGACAGTTGGTGATGTAGGTAGAGGGCATCGAGTTTTTGCAGTGGTTGATAACCGCCAGGCAAAGCATCAGGGCACTATCATCGAGACATATGGTATGTTGTTGGGTAATCCAGTTACCATCTTATTTGATTCAGGAGTGACAGACTCCTTCATTTCTTCATCAGTCATGTCGCAATGTAGATTGGGTGTGGTAAGGCAAGTCAATACGTGGCAGGTAGAGTTAGCTTCGGGTGCGAAAGTCACATCGCATTCCCTTGTGCCAGAGTGTAGGTTGCAGATTGGACCTCTCCAGACCATGATGGATCTCAAGGTTATTCCTTTGGGTTCTTATGGCATCGTCATAGGGATGGATTGGTTGGAGGCTCATAGTGCGGTCTTGGATTGTCGATGCAAGTCGATTAGATGCAGTGAGGCATCCGGTAGAGAGTTAGAGATACTGGGAGTCCTAAGGCCGATTTCTTTGAGGGTCATCTCAGCTATGCAGTTGTGAAGGTGTGTATGTCAAGGTTGTCAGTTGTTTGTTGTCACAATGGATGACTTGGATCTAGGTAGTGGAGAAGATAAAGTCTCTCTTAATAGTCACCCTGTCCTTCAGGAGTATTCTGATGTCTTTCCAGACGAGATTCCAGAGATGCCACCTTAGAGGGATATTGACTTCAAGATTGATCTTATACCTGGTTCACAACCCATCTCTCGAGCTCCCTATCATATGACTACCCAGGAGCTGAAAGAGATTTGTGTATAGCTTGAGGAGTTGTTAGAGAAGGGCTTCATTCACCCTAGTGTTTCAGCTTGGGGAGCACCAGTCATCTTCATGAAGAAGAAGGATGGTTCACTTCGGTTATGTATTGATTACTGATAGTTGAACAAAGTGACCATCAGGAACCAATATCCACTTCCTAGGATCGATGATCTCTTTGATCAGGTCAAGGGTGCCACCATCTTTTCGAAGATTGATCTTAAGTCTAGATATCATCAACTTCAGATCTTTGACTCTGATATTCATAAGACAGTGTTTCAAACGCGGTATGGTCACTACGAGTTCATAGTACCATTCAGGTTGACGAATGCACCTTTTGTGTTCATGAGTCTGATGAATGGTGTATTTCGTACATACCTAGACAGGTTTGTCCTTATGTTCCTTGATGACATTTTGATATATTCCAGGACTATGGTAGAGCATGAGGAGCATTTGCAGCAGGTATTGCAATGTTTGCGGGATAATCAGTTGTTTGCTAACCTGTCGAAGTGTGAGTTCCTCAAATCTGAGGTACAATACCTTGGGCATGTCAACTCTAGGAAGGGTATTTCAGTGGATCCTGCAAAGATCCAAGCGATCTCAGATTGGCCTACGGCCACGAATGTGGTAGAGATACATAGCTTTATGGGGCTAGCGGGTTATTACAGACACTTTGTGCACGGTTTTTCAAGGATAGGATATCCTATCACTACCCTTCAGAGGAAAGGGAAGAGGTTTGAGTGGTTTGAGAAGTGCGAGGCAACATTTCAAAACCTTAAGGAGATGCTGACTAGTGCACCGATACTTGCTATACCAGATTTGACTGGGGACTTTGTAGTTTGTACAGATGCGTCCTTGGAGGTTCTTGATGCAGTGTTGATGCAGGAGGGTCGAGTCATTGCATATGAGTCACAGAAACTCAAGGACCATGAGTTGAACTATCCCACCCATGATCTTGAGTTAGCGGCAGTTGTACATGCATTGACGAGATGGAGGCATTTCCTTCTTGGCCATAGGTTTGAGTTGCATAGTGATCACAGGAGTCTTCAGTATATCTTCATGCAGCCCAACCCTAATGCTAGGTAGAGGTGTTGGATGGAGTTCCTCTGTGAGTACAACTTTGAGGTGAAGTATATCCAGGGGAAGGAGAATGTTGTAGCGGATGCACTCAGTAGGCAGAGGCATGAGATATCCGAGTTGACTCTAGTTGTGGATTTACGGAGTCAGATTCTTTCTGCCCTTCCAGCAGATAGTTGGTACCAAGAGGTCAGGATAGTGATAGAGGTAGGTAGACCTCTTGAGGGTAGACATTTAGGATATGCTCTGGAGCCAGATGAGTTATTGAGACACATGGGACGCATATACATTCCTCCTTCAGATGGTCTTCGTACCATGGTCATGATTGAGGCACATTGTGCACCTTATTCAACCCATCCTAGGGTGAAGAAGATGCATGCAGATTTGTGTTAGTTGTACTTTTGGCCAGGGATGAAGCGAGATATCACGGATTTTGTGTCACGATGTCTAGAGTGTCAACGAGTGAAGGTTGAGCACCAACATCCAGCAGGGCTCCTGCAACCGCATTTAGTACCAGAGTGGAAGTGGGATATAATCTCATTGGATTTCATTGTTGGTTTACCCAACTCTTCGAGATGGCATGATGCGATAATGGTGATAGTTGATAGGTTGACGAAGGTGGCACACTTCTCACCTATGCGCTCATCTTATACCGCATCATCCGTAGCTAGAGTGTTCATGGAGGATATTGTGAGGTTACATGGTATTCCGCATCGGATTATCTCTGATAGGGATCTAGTGTTTACCTCAGCTCTTTGGACATCATTGCACCATGCGATGGGGACACAGTTGAACTTCAGTTCAGCTTATCAACCTGAGACAGATGGACAGACTGAGAGGGTTAATCAAATCCTTGAGAATATGTTACATATGTATGTGATGGACCAACAGACACGATGGGAGGATTATCTCTATTTGGTAGAGTTTTCCTATAATAATGGTTTCCAAAGTTCCATTGGTATGCCTCCATTCTAGGCATTGTATGGGAGACCGTGTTGTACCCCTTTGAGTTGGGATCGACTGGAGGACAGGATAGTGTTGGGTCCTGAGATGTTGCAGGATATGCAGCAGCAGGTGGATAGGATTAAAGAGCACTTGGTGGCAGCGTAGGATAGGCAGAAGAAGTATGCGGATGTGCATAGAGTGGATCGTCAATTTGTTGTAGGTGATAGTCTTCTTGTAGATGCGTCCACGAAAGAGTCCCATCTGTTATGGAAAGGGCTCTAAGTTGACGCCGCACTTTGTCAAACCTTTTGAGATACTCGAGAAGATTGGTCCTGTTGCTTACCATCTTGCTTTACCGCCCAGTCTCTCGCGCATTCATGATGTGTTTCATGTTTTAGTTTTTCGGCCGTACCATCCAGACATTTCTCATGTCCTTGATTGGAATGCATTGTAGGTAGAGGACGAGCAGCTGGCTTTGGAGCCCGTGGCCGTCGTGGAGTGCAGAACGCTCACCCTTTGAGGGTGAGATATTGATCAGGTTAGGATTCAGTGGGATCCTAGGGATGACATGTCATCCACATGGGAAGATGTAGCTAGAATGAGGGAACTTTATCCCTATTTGTTCGCAGGCTTCCAGGAGTAAGCCTGACCCTAGGAGGTGAGGATTTAATACCCCTCGATTTTGCTCTATTGTGCGAACTATGTTGTTTCCTCTTTTATGCTTTACTTTGTGTTGTACTTTGACTATGTACTTGGTTATAGTTGATCACTGTTTTATCATGATATATTTTGATGTGATGATACTATATTTTGATGTGATTATTATGGCATGTTCGGAATTAACATAAGTGTATATTTAAATTTATGATGTTTCATGCTTTCGATTATGCTGCTATGTTAGATGCGTCAGTTAGAACTATTGTATTGGTGTAGAGGACAATATCGCATCACTCGCTTGCGAGTGCCCTGCGATCTCGTTATTTCCTCTTCATGATGTGCCTTATTTATGAGATATTATTGCATGTGGATATATTCTTTGTTCGCAGTATGACAGGTACAGGACATCGACTCCACCTGGTTTCACAGGGTTGAGCGTGTCCATTGCCCAACGAAATTTGATTGGGAGATAGTAGCTAGAATTTTTGTGCCCAGTCGTCACCCTGGTCATAGTGTGTCGTCGGTCATAGTGTAGTCCAGTTGTTCTATTTTGTTCCATTTGCCTTGCTTTAGTTTCTTTTGGAAGTTAGGATAATGTTAGAAATGTGATTAAATTATTGAGTAATTTAATTTAATTAATAAATATTTTAATCTTATGGTAGATTTATTTTATTAATTGATTAAGTTATTTATGTTGAAATGAATTACATTATTCATTTTGGAAATGCATGCATATTTAAGTTGGAATTGGAAAATTAGGAAAATGAATTAAAAGTCAATTTAGAAATTTGAAAATTCAAAAAATTCAAAAAATTAAAAGGTATTTCCTATTTTTGTTTTCTGGAATTTATGAGGGTCGTTGTAGGATTTTTGGAAGGAATTTTTCATATCTTTGAATTTCTTCACAAAAATCAACAATGGAGTTTTTGGAGAAAATTTGAGAAGAGAAGGGGAAGGATTGCTAAAATTTGTGGGTTTGGAGAAAAGGCTCAAGGAATCTGTAGAGCTTAAGAGGGTTTCATAGCACCATCAGGTTCTTCATCACTCTTCAAGAAAAATTAGGTTCTCATCTTGTTTTAATTGATTTTTGCTTGTTTCAATGGCACATGTGTTGTAGGGAAATCAGTTGTAGCATGTTGATTGTGTGCAAACAATAAACCATTCAAATTCTTGCTTTCAAAACTTGTAGAGCACCACTCCTTGGAAGGATTGTTTGCAAAATTAAAATGAAATCTTGTTTATAAAGTTAGTGTTCTTTCTTCATCTTTGTGTTCTTCAATTTGTTGGAAATCTCCTTTTGTAGATTGGAATGCATGTGTATATATATATATATATATATATATATATATATATATGAGATATACATTTATATATCTATGCTTATTTTTATTATTTAAATTTTTTCCCATAGTAGGTTATGCCATTTTTTTTAAAAAAAAAGAAAAAGAGTTCTAGTTTTTTCAAAAAATAAAAAGATGACTGTCAAAACAAAAAAAATTATTAAAAAAAAACTGTTTATTGGGGGTTGGGGCTCACCCCACCACCACTCCCTTGGGAAGCGGAGTGGGGGAGCTCGCCCAACGTTCCCCGTTCGTGGCCCACGTGGACTGTGCAGCCTGCGCCACCACTGTGGGTGGCTAGCGCTGCCAGCTCCGCCTGCGCCCAGTGTATCCACTTCTGCGCTCAGTGCGACACCTCAGCTCTCCGCCCACGCACTCCACGCAACCCTGCCCATGACAACACCCTTTGGTGGCTCCGCCTCTTGTGGCCACCACAATCGAAGTCACTGTCGCCGCTTGGTAAAACCGCGGTCGGCGCCGAACTCCCACTTCCAGAAACATTAACACGCACTCTGAGGTTCACGCGATCCAACCTTAGGGTTGGTGCGTGAATCGAGGCAGTGCTCTTTCTTCTTTGAGAAAATTAAAAATAATAATAAAGTTTTATTTTATTTTAAATATTATAATATATTAATATTATAATTATTATAATATATTAATATTATAATTATTATAATATTTGAATATTAAATTTATTATTGTATGGCATATTATGAGTTAGTAGATTATTAAAATGTATTTGATAGAAGAATATTACGATTTATTCTAATCATAAAATTTGTTTAATAGAATAATATTATATTTTTTTATTATATAATATTATGAGAGATTTAAATCATATAATAATCTTAATGTTTTATTATTAACATTTAGAAGGAGAATTTCATGTCATTATTATATTGTTTAAAGGGGACTATTGATTTTTTTTAGAAAATGAATTTTATTGAATATGCAATAAATATTTTATTTTAAAATGGAATATTGCTCTTATCTGCATTATTAAAATATGGGTTAATGTTTTATATATTTAAATGCTAACGTAGAAATAAAATGTTTTTTTAATGGCGTATTTAATACAGTTTATCTAATGAATTGATTACTGAACGTTAGTGAAAAATGGGTTTAGGGAACCCAAAGTAGATTTGATTCTTGTCTCATTTTGATCTATTTGTATGGTCATTTGGGAATTGTGGGTTGTAGCATTTAATCAAGTCTTCCAGTTGGGTTTCCAAGTTTGTGGGTTGTCTTACTGTGTAGTCAACCTTAGATCACCTTGGGTAGTGCGTTTAACCAGTTTGTTCACCGGTTATCACGAACGGGAGTGTGTTGCATGTATGTCATGGTTAGAGATGGGGTACCCTTATGTCGCACTTATGTACCCTTGGGTTGTGGGGTTGTTCCACATGTCATCTTAGGGGAGTGGCTTGTAACGAGGGTCGGCACATGAAGTGGTGCTAGGATAACTCGTTGTAAGTTAGTTAATCTAGTGATAACTTAATTAACTGATTAGAGTATCATGTAGTATCAAACACTTAATAAGATAATTATTCCTCGCTCATGAACACAAGGGCTTGTAAAGACTTGGGTTGAGACGAGAAGGCTTGGAATGGAAAGATCGTTATCTTGTCTCTACGAAAGATAACTGATTCCACATTGGTTTACATGAGGGGTCGAAAGTCGTTAGAGGTTACCAGGATAACTCGAGATGGGGGCCGAGGCCTAGGAAGACTCACCACGATAACCCATGTAACATTGTGATGAAATTTCTCCTAGGTCGACAGTATGTTCGCATTAGTGATGCAATTGATTATGTAATTTCTGGAAGCATTGTAACTTTGTGTCAATGATGTCACCATATTTATTTCAGTATGGTTATGTTAGCCTATGTCTAGAGGTAGACGTCCTTGGTTAAAAATTTTGGTTACTATCTCCTAGCACGGGGGGTGGACCTTTGGGTTCCACTTGGTTGGGTGGAACATGCACCTTAATCCGTTGGGTTTGCTCCTTGTTCGTGTGGATGAGACTTCCAATTGGGGAGCTCATATGATCCAGGTTCATTTCATGTCTTTTTATTTTAGTTGTTCTTGAGATGTATTATCCCTCTTGTTATCGAGGTGGAATTTGTAATTGTAATCCTATTTATTGAACTTGTCTCATTCGGGGAATGAGTGTTGCAACCTTATTGTTTAATGAATGGGTTAATGTATTGGAAAGTTATCTCTTATGCTTGTTGTAAACTTATCTTACATGGAATGTATGTGTTATTTCATTAATTAAATAATTGAAATTGGTTTTATTTATGTTTGCGATGAGGTTCTATATAACCTCTGTCTCGTAACCTTAGAGGTTATTGGCATTAGTTAGTGAACTTACTTATAATTTGTACTTAAACAAAAAAAAATTAGCCTATTTAAGTAGTAGTTGCAACTTTCTCTAGGGTTGTGTGGCGAGGCGTTACAAAAAGTTATAAATCATTCAAAGTTGGGAAAGTTGTCATCAAGCGTTGGAGAACCTTGGAGAATTCCTACAGGTTGCAAATCAAGGTTTTGGATCTAGAAACCGATTAGGAAGGACAAAGGAGATAGAGAAGAGCAGGATTAGCGGTTGAAGTTTCAAAAAATCCCAACTGGACTGATTCACCACTTTTGGCGAATGAGTCCCAATTCTAGTCAATTTTTAGTTTTTTGTAGATTCAGATACCCTTTTACCAGATTCTTGTTCCCACATAGTTTTCCAAAAAATGGATTGATTTGCCTAGCTTGTTGAATGAGTCCTAGTTAGCATTAAATTCAAAGTTTCCAGTATTCTAGACCTTCATCTAGTCATTTCCAGATTTCTAGGTACACACCTTCTTGTCTTCATTTTTTTTTCATTTCATTCACTTTTCTAGGTCATTTCATAGTACATTACATTCAATTACGGTTTTTCATTCCATATTGCATTTCATTATCTTTTCCAAGTCTAAACTTGGTGGTGAACCCCTAATCAATCATTAAACATACCCTAGGATACCCTATTGTCAAATCTCTCCCTCCATTCTTCATTGGATTGAGATCTCTAAGGTGTCCTTGAGTGTAGCGAGTATGAAATTGGAACCCTATCCTTGAGCCCTATCCCTCCAAGGTGGGGAATAATACTACATATACTACATTTTGGTGAACCTACATTTAAAATACTTTCTTTTTTTATTTGGAGTCCATCATAATTCGAGATCTATCTTGCATTGACTTTGTATTAGGGTTTTGCATTAGTTAATTGGAATCTAGGGTTTCAAATTTTTTGCATTAGTGAAAGTGCATATAGGTTGCATCTCTGCATCTCAAATCATCAAAAATCATTTGCAAACTACATTTTTATTTAGTTTATAGATCATACAAAATAAAAGCATAAAAATGATTTATTTTTTTTGAAAAGTTTGCAAAAAAAATCCCTACTAAGACTCATTCACCACCTTGGGTGAATTAGTCCCAGTGCACATCTAAAACCTCCCTTTACAACATTAAAAACCTGGTTTCTATAAGTTTTTTTGCTGCTATTAGTTATCTATTTTAGTGGGTTGACTTTATGTTTCATGCTTTTTATAAAATCTAGCTTAAATTAGTCCATTTCATGCATTCCTTAATTCCAAATTTGCATTCAAAAGATTTAATTTTCAGATCATTGCATACTATAATCTATAAATTACCTTGTTTGAAATCTGAAAATTGCATCTACATATTTCATTCTAGGCCTTTACAAATTGCATTTTAAGTTTGCATAGATTATTGTTTAAAAATGTTAGTTTCAATCTTTTTCCAAGTTTGCAAAGAAAAAGTTAGTCATTAAGCATGTTATTCATTTTTTCAATACATTTCCTAGCTATGAGAGTCTCTTAGTGCAAGAGAGTGAAAATGTTGATGCTTGCCTTAAACATACACCCCCTCTCATCTCTCCTATTTGTCAGAATGATGTGATAGAAGATGATACAAGCATGGGCATTCATGACGATCATACTTGTTCTTTTCCCAACATATCTCCTTTTAGTGACGAAGGTATCTTGGAGAAAGAAGATACAATCATTGAGAATCATGAAGATCTTTCTCGTCCTTCTCCTCATCCCCATTGGGAATATATTATAGCACAAGAGAATGAAATCATAGACACATTTCTAAACATTAATTTACCTAATATCCATTCTACTCTTGAATATGATAATGACTTAGTGGAAGAGGATGAGATTGTAAATAATGAGGATATGTTGGTGTTAGATGATAAAATATTTAAGGCCTATAATAAACCTCTTTATGATCCTTCCCCTACCTATCCTATTTTGGAGGACATTAAGGGACATAGGAATGAAATCATAAATGATAATGAAAATTATACTTATTCTTCTCCTAGTATCTCTTCTAGTTGTGAAGAATATACTTTGATATTAGAAAACATAACCAATGAAAGCTATGAGAATCTTCTGTCAGAAAACACTATGGAACAAGACAATAAAATTATTGATGAACAAGACAATTCAACCATTGAGCATTTCCCTACTTACGATGAAGTCATTTTATAAGAACCAACCTTTGAATGTCATGAACATTTAGATGTAGTTTTGTGAACAACTCTCCTCCTAGGGAATATATCATGGTATGAGAAAATATGAACATTGACACATGTAATGGGGCTTCCTTAGATGAATATATGAAGTGGAATTAGACTCCTCTTCACTAAGATATCATGCAAATAAGCACAATCTTGTTGAGGTTATGAAAAAAAAAATTGGATCTCATTTAATTAGTGAGCTTCCTAAGTCACATCCCATTAGTGAATCACATAAGAAAAAAGAGATTCCTTGAAATCTAGGATGCAATCTAACATTTTTTTGCAACAACCAAGATATAACTCAGTTGCTCAAACATGTAGGGGACCACAAATTGCTCCTGCAACATCACCATTTCCTCAACTTATTGTGACTAGTGTTGAAGATCTTAAAAAGACTCCTACTAATATAACCAGGTGTGGAAACTCATTCAACTATCACCTATATACATGTGTGTATTTCAATAAATATTACAAATAAAATAGTGGGAGATCTAATATTATATGAAATTGAATAATGCAACATCTTCCTTTGATCATATGCAAGTCACACAGTTAGAAATCACATTCCCTAAACATGAATTACCCTCACTTGAGATTCAAAACAAAAATGAAGCCTTGATGATAAACACGATCATTAATGAAACTGCAATTAGGCACATTGTCATAGACAATGGAGTATAATTTAATGTTTGTAGCATTGACCTCCTAAAGAAAATTAGTGTCGACAAGAGGCTTATTCAAATTAATGATGATAATATTTGTGGCTTTGACAATGTTAATAGGAAACCATTAGGAATGATGTCATTACTTATTGAGGTCAGACCTATAGTGTTGCCTACACCTATCCATATCATTCCAAGACCTCTTTCATCCTATTGCCTCCTAGGGAGACCATGGATTCATGCTACGAAAGGATTCCCATCTACTCTTCACCGCTCAATGAAATTTGAATACACCAACAAGATATACACGGTTGAAGTAGATGAATGAAGCTATGAGTCATATGATCACAACACTTCGAACTCCCTTAATACTTTAATTCCAAGATCAAAAGTTGAACCTATAAAAGTTGATGTTAATCCTTCACCTACAAAAAAAATATTTAGTGATAGTTGGGGGTTGTTAGATTTTATGCCTTGTTTCAATAAAGTTTCCAAAATCTTACCCTCGAAGTCTAAAGAGTCATATACAAATGACTCCTTTTTAGATAGAAGTTCTAATAACGATTGGGGTTTTACACCTTCCTTTATAGGATAATGTGAAATCTCACAATATAAACAAAAAAAACCTTACTTAGTTCTACAACATTACCCCATGGTGGCACTAATTGGGGCTATATAACTCCCATCCCTCATGAAGGGACAATACATAACTCTAGAAAGGATTTGTGTTCTCGTGAAGAAGCCAATCCTTCTCAAAAGCATAAATCCTCTTCATTTGACTTGGAAGATTGTTATGGTATTAGATACGTTCTCCCTCCTACACATGGATGCAATGAACACATGAAGCAAAATTCAAGAAAGATCTAGGTGTACCACCCTTATCTCAATTTTCATCTAAAGCCTTATCATTTAGTTTGTGTATGACATCATGTGCAAATAAAGGAACATATTCTAATATTGATCAAGGGGATATCTTGTCAAGACTCCTCCAAGATCGTTTGATAACTCTCCCTCCAAGAAAATGAAAAAAATTTTAGTACAAGAATCCATTTTGTGCATACCATAGATTTAATGGTCATTCAACTAACGAATGTTAGACTCTGTATAGGAGAAAATTTGCACCCCTTACGCAAATTCCCATTTTACACATCCTCACCTTAGAAAACCAAATCCGAAGGCAAGATTCCACATTAGCATGTTGCCTTCATTCGACTTGGCATTTGTTTTGTGTGTCTACAAAGGAATAACTATCGGGGACACCCACATGGTACACAGGCGTTTGTTTGGCGTTCTTATGTCCCTTGCAAATTCCCGCATCTAGAGCCTACAAAGGCATTACACCTCCCATTGGAGGGAAATTTGTAATTGCCTCTTCAACCAACCAACTCGAATATGGCCATTTCCTTCATTCTCTGCTTAAAATTAACTCTTCCTTCCTCCATTCTAACCTCTAAGCATTCAATTCAACTCTCTACACAACATCCTCTTAGCATCCATCACTCTCAAGAAGAACTTTGCACTCCATAACAGTAGCAACAACACTCTATCAACTTTGTAGATCAAGTGTGGAATGAACGCCATTGCAGTAGAGGCTTGAGTCCTCTCATTTTCTCCCCCATTGGCTAGTGAGATCTTGGTGGAGGTGGTAATATTTTTACTCCTCTACTCTACAATTTGGTTGGGTAGCATAACATTGTTTTGTAGTGCTTTTTTGTTCTTTACTTCATTTCATGTTTTATCATATTTTTCTCTATTATGGTTATCTTGGTTGTCTGTGGAGTTGGAAACACCCAAACATGGGTCTGACTAATGCAGGCCACTATACAACCCCGCAACAATTTTCCTCACTTGTGTGTAGGTGGAAGTATTCTTGGAGCTAATAGGTGAATGAGTACCTTTGTGAGATCATTCTTGCCACCCTCACTCTTGTATATTTTTTTACCATATTCGTGCATATCTTGCCTACTTCATAGTGTTGTTTTGGCCCTTCAAAAGTAACTATCTGGTCCATTAGTCCATTTTATCACATTCAACCTTGTCTCTTTAGTCCTATAGTTGTACAGATGCTAGCACCCCTAAGAGACGTCGGCACACTACGCTATCATCCTAGAGCCGTGCTTTCATTCTCAGGAAGAGAGATCCCTGATACATATTGTTGACCCCAAAAACTGACTTACCTACCCCCATTTCGAGTTGCAGGTCTGCAAAGTGATCAAAAGATCTTATAATCCTCATCATTCTCATCCTACATTTCCTAACACTCCTTTAAGTCAAGTTAAGTTAGGGAAGCCTTCTGCTCTCGACCCTCTATGACTTGGGGACTTTATATGGTTGGTCCCCCTCTCTTACATTTTTTGTGAACCTGACGTAAACCAAGGCCTGCTCATTTGTTGGTGTCTAATATTTTCCCTTGTACCCTCTAATCATTGTACCCCTAAGTGTTGTGAAGGTCTATGAGTATCACAACCCAGTCCACAACCTCTAGGTATATTGTTAGGAGAAGTGTACGACACCTTCCAATGGAGAAGATGAATGTCATTTCTAGTTTCTCTACAAGCCTTTTCTCTGGTCCTACAGTTGGCCTTGCTACTTAGGAGTAGGTGTCATAGGGTGAGTAAGGATTCTTCAATGAAACTAACTCATCCCTACTCCTCGTGTGTCTCCTACATCATCATCCATAGATGAGCATGAAGTTGTCCATATCTCTTCTAATTATGTTGCTAGTCTTAGCAAAGGGTTGGGTGCTTTGGAGAATCACCTAGAGAAAAACCTGAAGCTGGCTAGGGCCAGTAAGGTTATAAGTGAAATAAAGTATATGGTAGGAAAATACCAAACAACCTTAGAACTCCTGGCTAGTCTTACTAGTCTGACCGAAGCATGTGCCTCTTTGAACCATAGTAACATTATACAAGGTGACCGTAACAAAGAACATGAGAGATAGTTAGGATTTATGAAGCCTCCCACATCCATGTACATGGTTGATATGGTCCCCTCAATCAGTATCCCCACTTCTTCTAAAAGCTTTGAAATTTTCAAAGTAAACAAAACACTTATGGGTTTTCACTTTATCCCTCCTGTCACCTCCAGTAGTAGAGGATTTGGTGGGATGATTGGTGGAGGCTTTGGTAGTGTTGGTAGCTTTGGTGGTGCAGGTGGCACTAGTGGAAGTGGTTTCAATGGAGGTCATGGTGGTGGCTTTGGAAGTGGAGGTGGCTCTGGTGGAGGTCACATTGGTGGCAGTGGCATTGGTGATAGCTCTGGCAGTGGTCACGAAAGTGGTTATAGAGGTCGCTTCGGTGGCGGTTCCATTGGTCCTATATTTTCTAAGGACCCGATTCTGAACACTCTTCTTAAAAATATGGGTAAGATGAAAAACCAGCTGGTGAATCTCTCCCAAGCTTTTGTCCGACCTATCTTCTAGCCCTTCTTCTGAAATGGTCCATTATCGGTGGCAACCCTAAACACTCCTTTCCCACAAGGAATGGAGATTCGTAAGTTCGAGAAATACAGAAGAAAAGGGAACCCATAAATGTATGTGTCTGCCTTTAATGCCTATGTACAAACTTCTTCCATCACGATGTGTTGATGGCACAACTATTCGCCAGATCTCTCAAGGATACAACACTCAAGTGGTATTGTTCCTTTCTTGATAGCTCCATCTTCATGTTTTATTAGCTTGTGAACCAGTTTCTACGATAGTTCCAAGCCAACATCAGACCTAAGATGACCTTCTCTAATCTTGTCTGGTGTAAGCAAGGAGATAATGAGAAGATTACCGATTTTATATCGCGATATCAAGCTATCTTTTCATAAATCTTATACCCGCTACCTAATTCCAATGTGCAAAAGGTATTCATAGGGAGCTTACAAAGGCCTTGGCAAGCGAATTTTTCCCTTATGATATTCCCTTCTTTCACGCATTTGTGTGCAGCCCTACGAGAGTATTAGTAGATAGTGGTTCAGTTTGGGGGACCTTCCTCATGCTCCCATCCTGAAGGGAAGTCCATTGTGTCAATATCTAGAAAAGGAAAAGTTGTTGCGAATGTAGTAGTCGTTGCAGATGACAATGGTCTCAAACGCAACTGAAAGTTCACAAAGTTATCAGAATCTTATTCCTCCATCTTGTAAAATTTGTTGAAGGATAAGATTGTAACCTTTCCAAACCCTAAACCTGTTAAGTAACCTTACCCTAGTTGGTATGACACAAATACCTATTGTCAATACCATCGATTTAACGAACATGATATCAAACCTTTCATGTGCCTGCATCATGAGATATAGGATCACATCTAGGATGGTACTATTCATCTTGATGGAAGAATAAAAATACAAAAAAATCGATGGACAAAGCTAATAGTGAATTGCAGATATACATAGACCCGTTTCCATCACTTTTTGCTAACATGGTTACTCTTACTCCTCGTTTTGCTACTAGTTCGCCGGATGTAACATTCACTTCGTAGGATTTACTAATGAACAACAAACCTTACTTTGCTTTACATTCCCACTCACCTTAATGGAAACATTGTGACAGGAGTTTTAGTTGACCCCACAAGTAGAGTGAATTCCATCATGGAAGATACTTTATTGTTGAACTCCCTGTAAAGGGAGGAATATGAAAAAATAAATTCCATCATTCATACGCATGATGGCCTTGCTCTCAAACCATATGGATCAATAAATCTATTCGTCCTGGTTGGACCTAGGAATGTAGACATGATTTTTGATGTTATTCTGAGTTGGAGATCTATTCAGGGTGAAGCTAGGTAAACCTTGGCTAGCTTCCATGAATGAGATTGCCTCTATCATTCAAAAATGTTTAAAGTTCTCACACAAAGACTTGTTATGCACATGGTACATGATACTGGCTATCAGCCTTTGGTATGTCATGGGGATATTCATTGGATCACTTTTGGCCCACCCCAATTGGACCGCTTCCTCGAAGAATGGACCTACTTTACAAGAATTATGTGAAGAATAAGACTAGGGGCAAAGGGAAGCCGAATCTGAACCTTCCTGAAGTTCAACAACTGGGCACTCCTTCTTCTCAAAAAGGAAAGGAGAAGTTATCCCATCTCTGAGAGGACTCTCCTCCTCTTTCTAGAGAAGAGCAGGGATAATTTTAAGAAACTCCCCCCTCAGCGAAGGTGTAAAATCCTAGAAAATATTTCCTTTTATTTGAAAAAAATATTAATTTTCCCTAGCAAATCTTATGCACATTATTCAAAAATTTGTAAAATCCTAGCGAATCTTAATGGATAATTGGTAAAAAAAAATAATCACACTGGTGAATCCTAGTGAATAATCACTAAAATAGTTAATTACAATGGCAAATCTCTCCTTTAAAAATTTGCATACTTGGTCGACGCAGTTCCCCCATTTTTCTTTTGTTTTTTTTATACTGAAGTAGGGGCCCAGGGGCGACAACCATCGGCGGGGTCAAGGGGCCAAAGCCCCTTGTGGTGGTCGACGAGGCAATGCCCCCTCATGGGGTCTAGGGACAGCGACCCCGACGCACTCCACTATTGAAAATGCATTGGAACACACATGGATGAAGTGTTTTAAAAAAATCTCACTTGAAAAGAAAGACTAAATAAAATATCCTTTAAAAGTATGAAATCCTTATTGGAATGAGTGAACATCATCGGTGGGTCACTTAGAGATGTCCCACCGATACAATGATGCATGAGCTATTGGAAATAGTGTATGGTGGAGATCAAATAGAGCTTTGATCAAATGTCTTTCCAGGAGCTTCGCACAAATATTATAGATTCCCTTCATGATTCTTTGAAATTATAGAAGTGTTGTACCTGTGCCTTGGTGGACCCCAGGTGGATTATGGAAGCCTTATCAGCGTGAGTGAACATCTTTGGTCGGACACCTAGGGATGTCTCACCCATACAATGATTTTATATGCACTTAGTGAATTTCATGACTTAGTCAATTATGTGACTTTATATGCACGTACCTTTTAAAAAGGTCGTTGAGTCTCGAAAATTGTTTTGGGCCACATGATCAAATCTAATCGTGTGGCCCAAAAAAAAATTTGGGCCTCAACAACCTTTTTAAAAGGCACATGCAAATAAAGTCACAGAATTCACTTGCAACCATTTGATTATAAAGCTAATTGATGGCAATAAATAATAAACCTATTCAAGGCTAAAATATCTATAAATTAGTGGCGATATTTCCCAAAAATTAATTGTAAGAATATAAAATTACTGGCGAATATAAGTAATATTTGTAATTATAGTATAAACTACTGGCGAATCAGTTTTGCTGATGTGTTGTTTAAAAAATAATACATTGGCGAATTAATCGAGACAATTTTTTGTTTTGTAAAAACCCGACGATTCGGCATCCTTTCTAGCTTGTATTATTTGCCATTTTTGGAAGTCCCAATTTCAAATATTCGCCAATTGTCGAAGATTCGCCACTAAATTTTCCCCTAGAGAAGAGTTTTGGATGAGTATGCCTGGATTTTTCAATCTAACGATTCCTACTTGGCATAGGCCTAAGATTAGGATAGCGGATCTTCCTACTAAACCACCTGAACCTTGATACTACTTGTACGATAGGAAGAACGCCCCCATGGGGAGTCCTCTATTTGTTGGACTCCGCGTCCTCCTATCGCTTTTGTTCCTAAAGCAGTGAATAGGAAAAGGCTCACTATTGAGGAATTAGAGCCTAGTCCCCATGCTATTTCTGAAAATGTTCCTCCTGCTCCCATTCAAGAGTCTACCCCTCCACTAGAAATAGCTATAGGAGACACTTCCATAGCTAAGTTAGAGCCTTTTGTTACTTCACAGCCTCTGACCTCTGGTTCAAAGAGTCACACAACTCACCTTACACAAGAGCGCAAGTGTTGATGAAAGGCTCTCTTGGCTGAGTAGGCTAACTTACAGAGGAAGGAAGAGGAGATGACTGCCCCTATAGCAGGACCTCCTATCGCATCCTCCTCTCTCCTCCCCTCTGCTTCTATTCAAACAAGCTTTGTATCATTTTAGGCTTATGTTGCGAGTGCAAATGCGCTTGACACCAAAAAGGTGTATATTTTCATCGCTCCTTCGTTGGAGCTTCCTTTGCTGACATCCATTCTGGACATCTCACCTTTCCTGAAGCCCGTAGATATGACTAACACCTCAGTCATATCTACTGCGGTTCTTTCCTACTCCTCTTCCTTTGTGCTTCTTGCCTCGTCTATGGGGGTTTCACCTCCCCCGACAAAGAAAAAGGTAGAGAGTGGTCCTTCTAGCAATAGAGGACATAGGAGAAGCCCACCTTCTCCAAAAGGTGGCCCCACGCTAGCTTGTTCTATCCTAGTGACAAAACCAGTCTCGGCTTCTCATGAGTTCATCACCACTCCCAAATTGCTTGATCAGCTTAGCGGTGAACCTCAGGCACAACCTCCTTCGTCTATCGAGGTGAAACATGGCACTCCTCTTAAGTTCATGTTTAACTTGATGGATGAATTTCTGACCTTGTCAACAATCTTCATGAAGTCATTGACCTTAGCTCCACAAGAGTTGAGTGGAAGAGACCTTGTAGGTTCTTCTTCCTTAGCCCTTATTGTAAGAGGGTTGAAAGCTCCTCCCCTTAACATTCCACCACTACAGGCTTGTCCTCCTTCCACCTACGATGATCTAGAGTGGGAAGTGGATGACCTCTTGGTTGATTAGTGTTAGGGGGAGTCCTCTTCTTTATCTTTAGATTAGATGTGTGTATGTGTTGTGATGTGTTTCCCCCATAATCATGCTATGTGTGCTTGGATGACCCTCTTCACCCCTGTTTTTGTTGGGATACAAGCATGTTTTTTGTGTTATAATCCTTCTTCTATTTGTATCATCATTCTTCCATGTTTGTGATTGACTTTCAGCGAATTGGGGATGATGCAAAGCATTGGGGGCATTTAGGCTTCTCTTCCATGTTGATCCAATTTTTTATTTTTTTTACTTTGTCTTCTCATGCATTCTTCACATTGCCTAATATAGAAGGGGGTTGATGACAGTTCATTTATATACTATTATTATACTTATGTATATATGAGCAGTTCTTACCCCAAAATACCAGGCTACCCCTGTGCCCTTTGTTCATGTTTTCTTTCATTTTTTGCTTTTCTTTTATCTTTCTCTCTTCTTTGCTTGAGTTGTCCCTCTCATGTGTGAAAACACCACCCCTACATCACTTTGATCTTCAGAAAATGCATTCACTGCCAATGAATATTTTCTCAAGAATCTTCACACACTTCTTTGTAAGAATTGCATTTTCAACTTGAAACCCTAATCTAGAGCATGTTTCCTTCATCATGGGTTTTTAAAGAAAAAATTTGAGAACCTTCCTCTGAAGTGAAAACAACTTTGATCCTCCCCTTGTGTGGGGGAATATTCTTCCTTTCAAATTCCTTGATGAAGTGAACATATTTTATAAATATTTCTTGATGATGAATTTATTCAAGAAAGAAAACACTAGCTTTCAAATAGTGTGTCCCTTGAGTGGACCCCTCTTTTGAAAGCTTCCCGAGGGACCCCTTTAAAATTTTTCCAACTTGTTGACGATCTACGTCACTTTTCACTTACTTTCCTATGTGGCTCCTTCCTAACATGTTCTATCAGTGGGTAAACATGTCACTTTACAGGTGTGCCCGTGAAGTCACTTTCTGACTCTGTGGACTCCACTTTCCTGGGTTTCCTCCATGTGAGAGATCTTGTGGGATACCTTCCTTGCAATTCAGTGGGCCTATGAGGCACTTCTTGGGGCTTCCTTCATGTGACCAATCTTGGGGGTTGCTTCCTTATAGGTCCACAAGCATGTAAGACACTTTCTTTCTTCAGCTTCATAGTTCTACAGAGCTATGAAGTCCTTTTCTTGTCCTACACTCTCAGGTTCTCCAGATCATGGTCTACTTCCTCAATGGTTGAAGTATACATCTGACTCTACTACTTCTCTGATCTACTTTACTGAATCACTCATTTGTATTTGTGCTCGCTAAAGTGGGGGAAAAATGTATAGGAGTGATTTTTCACCCCTTACACAAATTCCCCTTTTACATAACCTTTCCTTAGAAAACCAAATTTGAAGGAAACATTTCACATAAGCCTGTTGCCTTCATTCCACTTGGTCTTTTTTTTAGTGTCGACAACGGAATAACTATCGGGGATGCCCGCATGGTGCGTAGAAGTCTGTGCAGCATGCTTGCGTCCATGGCATATTCTCACTTCTCGAGCCTGCAGAGGCATTACACTTCCCATTGGAGGTCAATTTGTAATGCCCTCTTCAACCAACCAACTCGAATATGGTCGTTTCCTTCATTATCTCCTTAAAATTCACTCTTCCTTCCTTCATTCTAACCTCTAAGCATTCAATTTAGCTCTCTACACAGTATCCTCTTAGCATCCATCACTCTCAAGCAACACTTTGCACTCCATAGAAGCAACAACAACACTCCATCAACTCTGTGGAGCAAGTGTGGAAAAAATGCCATTGTAGTAGAGGCTTGAGTCCTCTCATTTTCTCCCCCATTGGCTAGTGAGATCTTAGTGGAGGTGGCAAGCTTTCTACTCCTCTCCTCTACAATTTGGTTGGGTAGCATAACATTGGTTTTTAGTGCTTTTGTGTTCTTTAATTTATTTCCTGCTTTATCATATTTTTCTCTATTATTGTTATCTTGGTTTTTAGTGGAGGTGGGAACACCAAAATGAGGGTCTGACTAAGGTATACCCCTATATAGCCCCCAGCAATTTTCCTCTCTTGTGTGTAGGTGGAAGTATTCTTAGACCTAATTGGCTAAAGAGTACCTTTGTGAGATCATTCTTGCCACCCTCATTCTTGTATATTTACTTTTCATATTTGTGCATATATTTCCTACTTCATAGTGTTGTTTTGGCCCTTCAAAAGTAACTAGCTAGGCCGTTAGTTTGTTTTCTCGCATTCAACCTTGTCTCTTTAGTCCTTTGTTCATATGAACACCAACACACTTGAGAGACACTAGCGTGCCAAGTTTTTGTCTCAGAGCCGCACTTTTGTCCTCAGGCAGATAGCTCCCTGAGACACAATGTTGACCTCGAAAACTGACTCGCCTAGCTCCATTTTGAGTTTCAGGTCTGCAAACTGATTGAAGGACCTTATAATCCTCATAATTTGTGTCCCACATTTCCTAACACTCCTTTAAGCTGAGGTAAGTTAGGGAAGCCTTCTGCTCTTGGCCCTTTGTGACCTAGGGCCTTGATGTGGTTGGTCCCCCTCTCTTAGAGGCTTTAAGTAACAAATATCAATATCTTAAGGATTTTGGTTCTCTTCCTTGCATTGAAGCACCTAGTTCCTCTAATTGATACTTACTTTCATCCTATTTGCCTCATCCTTGTCCTGCACTAAGTGGGGGCAAGGGGTTAGTAGCCTTGTCCTCGTATGTCACCTGTCCTTGTCTCTTTTGGCTAGTTGATCACCTTTTCATGAAAACATATAAGAGAAAGCTTGGGATGTCAACAAAATGTATTAAGTTGGCTCACATGTGACATACTAAGTTATACATTTTGAGGGCAACACCTCTCTTTCCTTTGTATGATGTAGATTTGGCATGGGGATCTCAGTGTTGGATCTCATTTCTTCTTTATTGTTTTCATTTATCATTTTCTACTTTAAAGTAATTACTCACAGCATGGTGTTAACATTTTCTTTAAAGTGGGGTCATACATTGGTTTCATTCTTTTGCATTTTTTCTTTTTCATGGTCCATGGTGCAGTCTTATTACTTTATAAGATGCATTTTCAATTTATGGATGACATCAGGTGTGATTTCCTTCAAGAGCATGATCTCTCTTAGCATATTACATTCCTCTGAGTGGCTTGATGTGACACAATGCATCCCCTAAGTTGTGAATCTTTTATTCTTTGATTAGTCCTCTCTTAGTAACATTAGGCACAATGTTCCCTAAGTTAAGACCTCACATGAACTAAACAGACTCCTTTGAATGTCTCTTATTGTTGCATTTGCATTTGTAGTTATATGGCCACCTTGCATAAAATAACGTGCATCCTGTAGAGCCATCTTGTTTTTTCATGAGCTCCAAGCATACAAAGTTTTGCTTGCCTCATGAAGATAAAAAATCATTTTGTGTGGCTTCTTATTAAATTTATCAAGAGGTATAACTTTGGTATGGGTTGATAGGAAGTCGATCGAGGCATGAATTTCCCCATATCCACTCATGTCTGTGTGAGTGCATACTAGCCATGAGTGTATTTTTCTCACCTTCTTGGACTTCTCCCCCAATGGACAACTAAGAGTTTCATTGCCTTAGAGTGAGTGCATTTTTTCAGACAAACAACCTAGATCTAATCCAGATCATGATGGACAAATGGTCAAAGCTTGATCTGAATCTCTTTTATCTTTTACCTTTTCTCTTTTTCCATCTTTGGCAGTGCATGATTTTTCTTTGTTTTTTCTCTTACATTATTCTCATGTGTGTGTTCTATTGTGCCTATGTTGGTTTGTCATGTGATCTTGATTCTGGGGCTTGGTAACCTCCTTTGATTTTTCTCATCCTTTTTCATCCACATTGGTCCATTTGGACCCCTCTTCATGCATGTTTGTCTACTTTAGTGTGAGTTTGAATCAAGTTAATCCTCTCCCTAAAGTTGGGGCTAAATGTGGTAACAAAAAAGTATCCATTTTGCTTTTCCCTTACTTCTTTGGGCCCTCCTTGTGAACTAGGCTTAATATTGCCTTGATTTAGTGTTGCAATGTGTTTAACACATTCACATTAGGTCTTCGACCCTTGTGAATTAATTAGCATAAATACTACCTTACTGAAGTGTTGTAACTCACTTTCAAACTCTTCTAAGTTTTTATTAATTAATTACACCTAATAAACCTCTTTTTAATCAAAATAAACTTTAACCTTGCTTTATTTTAAAGTGTTGTAGCCTAGTTTCACACTTTTATAGGCTTGTCATTAATAATTAGGCTTTTTCATGCTTTAATTGGCCTTATTTTGCATCCATAAGCCTCATTCAATATATATTTCTTAGGATAATCCTAACAATAATCATTACCCAATCATAATTAAGGTCTTTCAAGCTTGAATGGCCCAAATTTAGTGATCTAAGACTCATTCGCCACCTTGGACGAATGAGTCCCACCTAGATTTTTAGGTCTCAAACCTGGTTTCACATCTTTCTAGGCATTTTTAAAAATGGTCCCAAAATTTAGGCCTAGTGGGACTCATTCACCGCCTTGGTCGAATGAGTCATGTGTGGTCCAAAATAAAAATTAATTCAAATTTATGGCGGTATTTTATCTTCCTAGATCTTATGTCGGATTTTAGTGTTGTAATTTTGGGATTTCTTGCATAATCGAGTATAAATACAAGGTTCTTTCATTCATTTTCACCTAATCTACTTTTGTGAGAGCATTCCTTATAGAAATTTTGAGTTCACAAGTGAATTCAAGCATTTTCAAGAGCATTCAAGAGCATATTATCAAGCATTTTAGAGCGACATTCAATCATCAATCATCATGTCAAATATTTCATGCATCATGTTTTTTAGAGCTAGCAATTGTGGTATACGATTTTGTGATTCAACCAAGTGTTCAATTCAAAATCTATCCAATTCAAGCAAGAATCAAGGTCTACATCCATTGGAGCAATAGCATGCATGTTTGCATCCTCTTATTGCTAGGGCTTGGTGAGTTGGAACATCTCATTTTGTTCATTTATAATTCTTCATTCTTATTTGATTTCAATTCAAGTATTGATTTCTAAAATGGGGTTTGACAAAGGCAAACCCCTATCCACTAACCCAACAACAATTTCCCCTCTCCTTTCTATGTGATTTACAAGTCTAGGTTGCAGATTTCATAAGGAGCAATATTGGAGAAAAGTTGAAAATCATTCAAAGTTGTCAAAGTTGTCATCAAGCCTTGGAGAACCTTGGAGAAGGCCTACAAGTTGTAAATCAGGGTTTCAGATCCAGAAAGCAACCAAGAAGGACAAATAAAACATAGAAGAGCAGGATTAGCCTTTGAAGTTTCAAAAAATGCCAACTAAATTGATTCGCCACTTCTAGTGAATGAGTCCGAGTTCCAGTCAATTTTTAAGTGTTTGTAGATTCAGATACCGTTTTGGCAGATTCTTGTTCCTACATAGTTTTCTAGAAACTAGATTGATTCGCCCAGCTTGGTGAATGAGTCCCTGTTAACATTAAATTCAAAGTTTCCAGTTTGCCAGAACTCCATCCAATAATTTCCAGATTTCCTAGTGCACGCCTTCTTCTCTTAAGTTTTTTTTTTCATTTCATTCACTTTTCTAGTTCATTTTATAGTACATTACATTCAATTAGGGTTTTGCATTCAATCTTCCATTTTATTATCTTTTCCAAGTCTAAAATTGGTGTTAAACCCCTCCTAAATCATTAATCATACCCTAGGATACCCTATTGTCAGATCTCTCCTTCCATTCTTTATTGGATTGAGATCTCTAAGGTGTCCTTGAGTGTAGAAAGTGTGAAATAGGAACCCTATCCTTGAGCCATATTTGTCCAAGGTGGGGAGTACTATTTCATATACTACAAGAACATATATGAGAAGAGATAGACTTATTGTTTTTTACCAAATGTTTAGATACATAGTGTTATTTATTACATAATTAGATACATCATCTTGCTCATATTACATTACTTGTAAAAATATTATATTTTATATCATTTTGTATTTATATAAAAAAGAGAACATCAAAAATTTATTTCCTAGTACATGCCATTCCATAGGTAGTCTATATTAGTTGGAAGAATGAATTTCATTCCATAGATAAACTTTATTGTTCAAGCATAAGAAATTTTATTTTGTAGTCTTTTATTCAATATAAGCAATTTTATTTCATAATTAATTTGTTCAATTCAACATAAGAATTTTGTGTTCTTAGATCAATCTCTTAAACTTATGCATTAGATTAAACATATTTTCCTTTCCTAATTGATTAATAAAGTACTAGCAAAGAGCCCCATACTAACCCTGTGCATATAACCTTTGGACACTACTTGGATTGATAAGATAATTATCTAATAAAGTATGAGTTTCAACGAAACTTGTCACACATAATGGTGTTGAATGTTGTTGCATTCTATTCTAGTTATTTCGACTCCTACTCATAAACTATTGAATTCATATTTGCATTTTGCAATCCCATCATTATCTTGCTAATGGATAATACAATATAGACTAGTGACTATTCAATTTGGTTTGCAATGTTTCTAGAAGGCTTAGATTGATTGGTAAATAATTTTAAAAGAATTTATTTATAAAATGATTAATTTTTTGTTATGCTTATCTTTCTAAAAGAGTTTTGAATTTAATATTGTTTGTGGGATGAAATAAACCTATATGCTTGACATAGCTCAAAGAAAGTGGAGAGGTGAGCCCTATCTCATATGTTGGCTCTATTTTTACAAAGAAATTTACATTTGCTTCCTTAAAAACCAAACATACCCAAAAAATTATTATGAATGGAAATTCTTAGAAAAGATTAAAGGTACAAATCAGGAAAAGGCTTGAACATACCTTAAAAAATATTCATAAATGTATTAGTTGTCTTCATTTAGTTGACATCATGTTCTTTGAAACCAATGAGAAAATATATAAACCTATAAAAACCTCCAAAATGGTTGTGTTAATCACCCTTTAGATGCCAAACACACTATTGGATGTCTATTGCCACCTCCATGTTGGAAACCATATCTGTGACATAAAGGGTAAATTAGAGAATGAATAAGGAAAGCTCAATGCTTGTTAAGTGAAGAATAAAATATTTGATTGGGATTTCCATGTACTTCTCATGAGATCCAATCAATAAATAGGGGAAAGGATCCACTATTTGAACATATACCAATTGTTGTGAGGATACTTGTTAGACTTTGATCCATTGATCGAACATATTCTCATTATTATTTGAATAAAAAAATATCAATAAACATTTTAATAAGTGCCAATCATAATTTATCCCAACACATGTCATTAATATACCAAAATATGTATAACTACTCATCATCTTATAAAAAATACAAATATTAGTAGTCAAAATCTAATTCCACATAAGAACTTAGTCAATCTAATTTATTGATAATAAATATTACATATTAAAATATTATGTGCTTGTCCTCACATTTATCAATTTAACCTTGAATAATCTTGCAAATCTTTTGTTTAATGACATACAATATTATTATTATATTAATCACATACATAGTATAAAATACAATGATAATTACAAAAGTTATGATTTGAAGTTATGATTTGAACCCTTGGCGAGAGTAATAGAAAATAGGCTAAGTTACCACAACGAATTATTATTTCAAAATTAATGGCAGTTTTTGAGATAAAGGAAAAGAAAGCGGAGGAAACGTATAATTCACAAACTGTACATCGCCAATAGAGGACGCTATGAAGGGAACAGGGAAATTGGAGTACCAAAAATGGCTTGATGGCATCTTGTGGACTTCTGCAATGATGTCCTATGTTGGGAAGATATTTGATGCTCTATTAAAGGTTTGCCATGGAAAGGAAGAACATTTCACATGGCAACTACTGAGCTTCAATTACTAGGGCCCTTTATTCCGTTGAGAGTTAAGCTACTCACTGTTTACTGCATTGAATGTTATTCTGTATATTACTGCTACTTGTTGAAAATGGACAATGACACTTACTGTTGACTAGTCAGCTTTGAAGTAATTACCTCATGTGACTTATCAGAATTCTGTACGTCCAACGAAGATATCTCTATGTGCTTACAACTAATGCTTTGGGTTATATGTTTCAAAATGCATCCAAAATGAAGATCATATCTGGTATTTCCATCCTTCGAAATAATGTTGTTATCAACCTTCATTACGCTGATGACAGCTTGTTATTTTTTACAAAATTCAAAAAAAGACATCTCTAATACAATGGATATTTTGGAACTGTATTGTCTAAGATTTCTCTTGAAAAAGTTGAATTTTTGATGACCCAAGCTGGACCTATCTCTCATTGGATACCACGGGAATGGAAGCAGATTAAACATGGGAAATCATGAGATATCTTGGGATACCATTTGGTCTCTCCGATATGTAGAGCTGGTATCTTAACAGAGTCAAAACTAAACTCTTTTACTGGGGAAATAAATTTCTATCTTTAGCTGACAAAATTTGAAGTAGCTAAATTTTTTTTTCTAGCCACTCATGTTTACTACTCATCTTGTTGGATGCCTTCAAATAAAGGCTACGGGGACTTAGTTAAAATCATTCAACTTTTTTTATGGACCAAATGGGATGGCAGTATTGGTTTTATTGCCACCTCTTGGGATCACTACATTCAGCCCAAATGTAAAGGAGGCTTGGGGTTAATAGACCCAAAAATGCAAGGGATATGTTTAGCATCTAAATGGATCATTAGAGCTACTACAGGTGATGAACCTTGGAAAATCCTTATTCGGAATAGATCACCTTGCCTTGGTTAAAAGAAAATGGCAGGTTGTGGGTTGGCTAGATAAAATCCTTCATGCCTCACTTTTCCCAGTTAAAGCATCACCCTCCTTTCAATCAATTTGAAAGGCTTGGAAAATCACCGGTCACTTTTTAAAGTGGAGAGATGCATCATGGGTTCAGCTTCTCATCTTCATCTATCTGGTGGAACAAACATATTCTATACCAAGGGTAGCCTCTAGTCTTAAGTTTTCCAAAATAGTATTATTTTCTATATAAAAAAGGAATCAACAAGGTGAGAGATTTTTGGGATTTTAGTACTTTGAATTGGTTACCATGGCTTGCAGTGCAAACTCAATTCAATCTAAGCAAGAAATATAAAACATTTATGATCTTTGTTCAGTCTTTGGTTCCGTTAGAACTCTCAATGAAACTATGTACTCCTATTCAATGTAGCTTTTTCAAATATTGGCTATGGTTATCGACTCACCCTTTCTTTTTTTTTCCTTTAAAAAAGATATATCAACAGTTGCTCCCTGAATTGCCTATGAAATCTTGTCTGAGCTTGAAATGGAATTGCAAATTCAATGAAAAGTACTCGAAAAAACCTTTTGCTCAAATTTGGAAGACAAAAATTAATGCAAAGGCTCAATTAATGGCTTGGAAGATACTACATTACAAACTTCCTATTGGAAGCAAGCTGAAGTGTATTATGGTCCAACCTCTTAATTGCCACTTTTGCTAGAAAAATGAAGATACATGAGACACATTTTTTGGGAATGCCAGATTGTTAAAAAACAATGGAATGTTGTGTTTCACAATTTGCCTCCTATTTTTTTATCATAAACTTAATTGGAAAGAGGCTTTGCTTGGAGTTGGGATTCATAACAATATTATTGTTGATGGAGTTTGTCATGTTGTTTTGTTACATTTATGGAGAAACAAATGTAAAGTAGTGTTTAATTTCAATAATTATCATCCAAATTTTGTGTTTCTAAAGCTTTACTCTGACATATTTTACTATCTTGCTTCCCTCTTCTCTCTTCTACAGGCGGATTCCTCAAAGAATTTAAAAACGAAGTATCATATGCAATGCATCAAATGACAAGTGGATCAGCTACTTGTAAATCAAAATAGTTGTATTGCCCAAGGGTTAAAACCGTTCTTGCAAAGTTGATTGATCCTCCTTTTATTGTTTCTCTCCTCGTTACAATTACTTGTTCCTCTGATTTTACTGGTTTGTTGTTGTCCTACTGGAATCAACATTTTGCAGCCAAGTTGTACATTGTCTTTGTAATCGGATTTTGCATTATGTATTTGGTTTTTGTTGGTGTTTTTTTGTTGTCCAATATAATTTGACATTCTATGGTCAAGTTTTTTGTTTTGTAATTGATAGCATTTTTTAGGCTTTTGTCATTGGTCCAATGAACTGCTTCTTAGCAATTTTTGCTGCAAAGCAATATTTTTCGAATACCTGATTTCAACTCTCAAATTGTATCATCAAAATAATATCACCTAGGTACTACTCTAAAGAAAACAACAAGTGACAATTGTTGGTGTATTTTGAATTGTTTCACGAAATAATTATATCGGTAATATTAAATAAAAATTGAGGTTGCAGATATTGTTATTTATTATTGTGTATTTGGTGTTTGGTTTTGCAGAATGATATGTTATCTCTTATCGTTTATTCTTTTATAGACCAAATAATTTGATATTGATTATTATTTTCAATTGATTGTTTTATTTTATGTTATGAATTGATATATTTGAATGACTAACTATTTGCATTGGTAAATGTGGTTGGAGATCAAATTCATGTATAGTTTAGTCCAGTTTCTTATTGCAGTTTTTTAACTACTCTTTATTCTTTGTTTAATGTATTTCTTCAATAAATAAAAAATGTGGTTTGAAATATTTATGAAAGGGTTTGCATCATGAAATAAGATAGAGTATGATTAAGGTTTCATAGATGGTGGTAATTTTTTTTTTATTAGTAAAGTAATTATTTATTTACCAACAAGGTAATTAATTTTTATTAGAGGTTAATGATTAATCATTTATTGACAAAAAGTTAATATTTACCACATAAGCATCTTGCAAGTTATGAAGTTTTTGTGTGCCCAAGTTCCCAAGAGGTTGTTATGAAACTTGTTATTTTTTCTATGGTATTATTAAACTAATAACACCTTGGAAAAAATGATGAAAACTACCTTGAAAGAAAAGACAAACTAGATGCATATCTTTGTAAGTTAAAACTCTAAAAGGCTATATTAAGAATGCTTTGATTTTTACAAGGGTTGTCGGTATGTGAAAATCACTTTAACACAACATTTAGGTGTTGAATTACTATATAATCAATTCTTAACGAGGTAGAATTAAGAGGGAGAGAATGTTGTGAAATTTTTGTTCACACGTACCTAAGGAAGTGTATGAATAGAGTAAATAAAATTCTATGCACATGTGTTGTTGAATTGAAGAATCAATAGAAGATTAGGAAGTGGATGTGGTGTAATATTTCATTTAAATATAATAGATTCTTGGCCTCTTTTCTTGGTGGATTTTTTTTCAAAAAACAAATCTCCACATAAATTTTGTGTTGTGTAATGATTTTATAGGGTTTCTTCCACTCTTGTGTTGTTGATTTGTGCCATTTTTTGTGTATATCTTATGGTGATGTTATCTTGTTTTTAACATTATTTTAAGTTCATCTATGGTGATTGTATTAAGCATGTTAAAGTGGTTGATTTAATCATCATAAAGATTTTGAGCCTCTCCTTGTTAATTTGATATTAAGGTATCTTAATTTTAGATTTACATATAATTTTTATATTTTCATATTGTAGTTGTATAAGCCTCGTATTTCACCAATTTCTATCATACTTTGAATAGAGCTTTGATGATTACAATTTGATTATATATATATATATATATATATATATATATATATATATATATATATATATATATATATATATATTTAACCAAAATTTAGTACATATCATTTTGTACATCACTAGCAAATAAATATTTTCAAAATGTTATGAAGCAAGTTTGTAGTTTGAATACCAACAAGAGATGCATTTGCATTAGGTTTTTCCCATTGTAGGATGTTCTTGATTTTTTTAAACATTTAGTTAATAGAAGTAGCTAAGGGTGTAATGTGATTGTTTATTTTTGTATAATATTATTATTATTGTTGATTTATGTTGAAAAAAATTCATGTACGGTGTGCTTGTTGTTTTAAACTTTTAGTTAATAGAAGCGGGTGTAATGCGATTGTTTGTTGTTGTATAATGTTATTATTATAGTTGATTAATGTTGCAAAAATAAAAAATAAAAATTCATATGGGTGTGCTTTGTTGTTTTAAACATTTAGTTAGTAGAAGTAGGTAGGGGTGTAATATGAATGTTTGTTGTCGTATAATATTATTATTATAGCTAATTAATATTGCAAAGTAAAAAAAAAATCAATTATACAAATTTTATATATATATATTCTTATCCTTTTGATAATGTGATATTTATGTAATTTTTGTCTTGGTATATTATATTATTACATGTATATTTTTTAAAATCTCCATCTTAATGGGTAGATTTTATTGAAATATTAATTTTCGATAGATAAATTTTATTGTGATATTTAATACACACTTTTTTTTATTATTGAAAAATGTTGAATACAAATAAAGAATGCAGCAAAAATTGCAAAAAAATAGTTCATTACACCAATGATAGTAGCCTAAAAAATACTATCAATAACAAAACAACGTATATCTTTACCACAAAATGTAAAATTATGTAAGACAACAACAAAGCACCAACAACATTCAAAAACAGCCAAATACATATAATGCAAAATTTGATTACAAAGACAATGTACAACTTGGCAGCACAATGTTGATTCTAGAAGGACAATAACAAATCTTCTGATTTTTTAGCAAAAAATATGCATTGAGTAAACTCACATTTATTTAATAAGCTTTAAAAAAATTACCAATTATTAAATAAAATATGTAAAATACCACCTGCAAGTCAACAATGTAATTATATGATGATGTATGTAATAGTACTCATGTCATTCAAGTCATTAATAGTTTGAAATTTGATTAAATGCATTGCATTGCACATAATTTAGAAAAAAAAAAAAAAATCCAAATTTTTGCATTGACAACATGAACCAATAAAAAGAAAGACAAAGTATATGTTAACAAGTTTATAAATAGACAATTAAAACTAGACTATATAAAATTGTTGGTCAAGTTTTTAGTTCTAGATGTTCATTGGTTGGACTCCCACTATCAGTTAAAAAAATTGCATGCAATGAATGCATTAGTATTCTGCCTTGGGAAGAACTAATAATACTTTTATGGAAGTAGAAGAGCTTTACTTTGGTCAAGTTAAATTAGATATTGAATCCAACTATATGACATGAAAATAATTGGTAATCAATATTTCATAAGTTTCCAATTATAGATTATAAGGATTTTTTATGATTATTTAATTGATAAAAAATTAAAACCAAAGATAAGTTCAAGTCTAATCATACCAATCACAAACCTAGTAGTAAAATATTATAATGGACACTGATCTCTATTTATGTTAATATATATGAGAATATTTATTAGTAATATAATTATTTATATAATAATGCTAATTAAAGTTGAGCATCCACTAATATAATCTAATATTTGGTAACATTATTATAGTCAATTACTAAAACTTGAAACATGTAAAGAGAAAGTAGTTTTTACATTCATACTAGTGATTTGATTCAACTATATACATTAATAAATTGTGTCTATCAAGTTTTATATATTAGAAGTTAACAATTTAGATGTAGCAAATTAGTACTACATGTAGAAGTAGTAGCAATATCCATAAATGGATGTAACTAAAATCATAGTCAATATTTTTCCACTATATTTACTATATTTTTTGGGGGATAAGAGTGGAAGGAAGTCATAGATTATTTGATCCAATTAAACTATACAAGTAATTTTTTTCTTACAATTTAACAAGGCAATGATTTCCAACTTGGTTTCAAAAAATAGGTGCACTATGTTGCAAGTATATGTAGTTGTTGTTTTCATTGATATCAACAAGCTTGTGTTATCATTGGTGTCAACTGTACATGAGGAGGAAGGCAACTATTGCTGCAAGAGTATGGACAGTTGTTGTTGTTAGTAATGCTTTGATTAGTTGCATTATGTTGTCATTAGTAAGCTACTAATGTCAACCTCTAGTGTTGCTTTGAATTTTGTCTATGGATGTATAGTTGAGATACTATGTTGCAGAGGTGATGAGGTAGTGTTGAAGATGATGAGAATGTGGTTTTGGTGCTTGGATTCCAAGTGCTTTTGAGAAAATTTGATAAAAAGGGGAAATAGTGAGTTGTAGTGGTGTTTTGGGTTGTATATTAGTGTTCTAGTTTTGGTTCACATTTCTTTTATGTTGAAGATCTTCTTGTATAGTTTGGATATTGATCAAAGGTGTTCGGGGTGTTATATCTAGAATTTGGTGTGTTGGATCGTTGTGCAAAGGAAGTTGTGTTCAACTATGTTTGAACTGTGGCTTGCAAAGGTATTTGGGAGAAATATTTTTGCTCCTCATTTCTATGTAGAGTAGCTTCAAGTCTTGCATATTTGAAGGTGTTCTGATAGTGTGGCTATCATTCTTTAGTTGAAAGTGTTCAAGGTTTAGTGCTTTAGAAGTCAGTATCTTGAGTTGTAGTGTATGGAAGAATTGTTTGAGTGTATTGGGTGTATACATTATTAAAATGAAAGATGTTGCGAAGAAATTTGTTAGATTTTAGGGTGTTTGTGGAACATTTTAGATTGTGTTTAGGTGACATTTTTTTTCCTTGAGTTGTGTTCAGATCAAAGGAAACATGTACTTAAAAATTTTAATGGTGTTTACATCGATACAACTGACCTTGGGTGTTTACACTAATTACGGAGTTCCTTCAGTGTTTGTAGAAGTGTGGAATTGCATATATGAGTGGATTTAGGCCCTATCCAAGGTGTTTTGTGGTCCTCCTTCATTCCTTTCCATCGTGGGAATTTTTTAGTGCTGACCTAATTTGCATTTACATGGTTGAGGTGCACAGCCGATCTTGGAGAATATTTTCAAGGTTATAAATGGTATAAATAAGAGAGTAGTTGTGGTATGACAAGATAGATGAGTATGATATGAGTGATATGAATTGTAGAGTTGTAAGGTGTGAATTTGAAAAGTGCAGTATAATCTTTTGTGTGTTAGATTACTAAATGGAGTGAGGAAAAGGTGTCTACAATTCTACAATCAGACTATGAAGGTGTTTGTGATATTGTGGCAGATAATTTTTTTGCATTGAGATAGATAAATATTGTTGTAATATTCTTCTCTATCTTCTTTTCTATTCGAGCAATGAGACTTTGGTAGTGTGCCTTTCTTTCTTATGGGTAGCGTGCACTTTAGTAGTGAGCCCTTTATAATCAATTCTCATATTACTTTATATTATGAGCTAATCCTCACTGTGGTGTTTCCCTTCTTGGTTTTTCCATGTGTGTCACCAAAAAGTTGTATACTTGGGCACTTTTTCACTCATTTTGGCCTTGACTACCTTAATTCAGCCTTGTAAGCTTGTAATTCATCAATAACATAACAGTGTTTTAGTAAGTTGTTGTGAAGTGTTGTAATGCATTTCCTCACTTTTCTAGGACCCTTTCAACACAATTGACCCAAATAATACATTCTTACACCTTACTAAGCTTTGAGATAGAGTGTTGTAAAGTGTTATGTTGCATTTTCACACTTATATTGGCTTATCACCCCTAAATTAATCCTTTTTATATGCTAATTTTCCCTTTTAATGCATCATTAGTCTCGACCTAAGTGTGTTTCAAGAGGAAAATCTGTTAAACTTTGTTAAACATAAATTAATTCCTGACTATCATCAAAATTTGCCTAGGTGGACTAGGTTGTGAGTTTGGGCGACCTAGTCCCTTTAGGCATAAATTTTAAATAAAAATAAAAATTAATAGGAATATTGCCTCCTCAACCCTAAGGTTGGCCTATTTGGTTGCATTTCAGGAAAATTAGGGTTTCAGATGCACAAATAAGGGTTTCTACCTCCAATTTTCCTCTCTCTTGGTTCATTTTTACTCTCAAGCTCACTTTCACTCCCTTGCACTCTCTCAAGAACTCGAGCAACCAAGAATTCACAAGAAAGCATGCAAGCATTAGGGTTTTCAGGTTATCTGCATTGGAGCTTCTCATGCAAGTTGAAGACCATCAACAAAGTTTTGGTAATAATTTATATTGTGTCATCTTCCAATATTACATTCCTTTCCTTTCATCTCATTTAGGTTTAATCACCTAAAAAGTGGTTAGACTTAGACAAACCCCTATTATCCTAACCCCAAAAATTTCTAGTCTTTGCATGTGTTGGCAGGTCTTTCGATGTAGATTAGGTGAAGGACAAAGTGTTGCAAGAAGTACCAACATTCTCCTCAAGTCAACTCCAAATCTCAAACCCTAGTAACGACACAAGGATAAGTTGCAGGTCACTTTCGAAGGTTCCTGTCATGGATTGCTATAGAAAATTGGAACACCAATCGGGAGCCACAAAACCAAAGCCTAATTCCTCATAAAGCTACAAGAGGACTATTTTGCTCCTATTGGCGATCTTGTCCCTGTGCTAAGCCCGAAAAAGGGTTTCTGGGTTTTTTGATACCCATTTCCCCAAAACATGTTTCGACAGAGTTTCCAGGTTGGAGGACTAGGTCACCCCAGTTGGAATAAGTGTCCTTCTATCAGTTTCAAGCAATTTCTAGAAGCTCCAAGGAGCATTCATTTGTGAAAAAATTTCTCTAGTTGCACACCTTCTTTACTTCTTTATCATTTTCCAAAAAATACACATTTAGGGCATATAGTTGGTTAGTTTTCATTGGCTTAGTTTTGTTTATTTGCATTTGCATACATTTAGATTAGCCTCATTTTGCTTTTAGTTTTAGCCAAACATCACACACATTCACAACCATCATCAAATCCCTCTCCCCCTTTTGAATGAAATTAGCCTGAAACATATCTACCTCGACAAGAAAGAGGGCAATTCTCAAACCAAGTGCTTTTGGGGTAAAAAACCTTAAGAGCCTAGTAAGGGAATCCTCTTTCCCTAGTAAGCATCACATATTTTTGGCGGTTGATTTTGGTGAACCCGACCATTGACCATTAGCTACCTTTCTGATTTTATGCATTTCATCTTAGAACTAGTTTGCATTGCATTGAAATCTTGCATTGTTTGTATCCTAAGGTTAGTGATAAAAGTACATTTAGTGAAAATTCATGGTAAATCTACACATTGCATTGCATCTTTCATAAGAAAAATAAATAAAATTGCATTTTCAGTTTTTGTTTGCATTTAAATATCAGAAAAACCATAAACCTCAGCCAAAATTACACAAATCTCTCCAAAACAACACTCTTGGGAGTAAGTCGCCACACTAGGTGACCTAGTCCTTTTGCCCAGTTTACATCCCAGTCTACATCCCACTTTCTATCATTTTCAGCACCTGGTCTGCATTTTTGGTTTCTGTCTTTATCTGTTTGTTTTCATTTCCAGATTTTCTCTTTGGTCTCGTTACTGTTATTTACCTAACCTTCATCATGGCCATGTCTTTCAACAAGTTATAGACCTCCCTAAAATCCCTAATGGATATGTCAAGCTGCACCTTTGCCATTGATCCTAATGACCTTGCACCTGCTCCTACTCACCCAACTCCTAATGATTATGCTAGCATGTATTAGTTCCTTAATGAGTGCTTGGATAATCTTGAAGTGAACGCAGCCTTTTACCCATCCATGCAACTACCCCATTCCTTGATATGTCATCCTGTGATTCATTTACTTATCTTCACTTGAAAACCAATATTGAACCTCAGCTACCTACTTAAGGTGAGCCTAGTTCCTCTACTCCCGCTACTGCTCAACCATATTACAACAATACAGTAACCCATCCTCTCGTAAAACTTCAACAAACCTATGGGAAAGGATTCACTATTCTCAGCAAACAAGGTGGTGACCTCATGAATGAACATGAGATTCATCAATACTATGATCAATTGTGACCTGATGAACATATAAAGGGAATTGGTTATCAAGATCCCCCTCATCCTAGGATGCATCTTACAGAATACTTTAGGCTCCATGATGATGGCACGGTGATCTTTGATTCCCCTCTCGACTTGAATGTTCTTCTCCCTAAAGAGTGGTCACCATCTCCTCCCCACCATAATCCTCCACCCCCAGTAATCTATGGACCTCCTACTCCCCTTTTCTCTTTTGAAGTGGGTGGACCTAGCTGACGTAAGAGGCCCTATAAACTTTAAAAATCAAATTTCCTCTCCATCCACCAGTTCAATGTGAGAGAAAATTGCACATCCTTTTGAGCAAAGGGTTCATCACCTTACCTCATTCTAATCATTTGGTTCTTCGTCCTAAGGATTATCATGCCCCACATTGTGCCTACCATCATTTCTTAGGTCACAGAAATGATGAATGTTGCCATCTGCGCGAGATTCTGAGTAAGTATCACTTCATCGGTTTTGAGTGCTACCCTATTGACCCCTAATTCGCTATTGTGTGCCCCTACATGTAATATTTGTGGAGCATGCTCTTCTCACTATTACATGATCCCTCCCATCACCCATTTTGGCTCACTCTAACCTTGCACTCAGTGGGGGCAAGAGGTTGCTAGCCTTGCCCTAGTATTGTAGTTGCCTCTGTCCCATTAGCTTCGTTGTTCACTTCCTTCTTTTTCCCCACCGATATTGGGAGGCAGATAGCATGCTTTATGGTTGACTCACACTTGCCTTACTAGTATTGTGTTTGTTTGTATGTCATGTATTCCCTGTCTTGTTTGATGTTTTGTGACATTCCTCTATCTGTCTCTCCTTTCTTCTCTATGTTGTACTTTTATTTTGCCTTTCTCCTTTTTCCTTTTGTTTTAGCTTCCTTTAGGGGATGATGCAAGGCACTGAGATTGTCAGGTCTCCTTCATGTTGAATCAAAAAGGAAAAAAAATTCTTCCTTTTTCATTTCTCGCTTTTTTTTTTCATTTACGGATGATGCAAGGCATTGAGACCACAATATCTCATTCATGTTGACCCAAACGAGCCTCTTTTCCTTTTTGCCTTTTCTTTTTTGTTGCTTTCCATTTGGAGATGATGCAAAGGATTAAGACCGCAATGTCTCCTTCATGTTGACCCAAATGACCCTCTTTTTCTTTTCACCTTTTCTTTTTTTCCTTTCAATTGAGGATGATGCAAGGCATCGAGACCACAAATGTCTCCTTCATGTTGACTCAACAACTAAGGCTCCTTTTCTTTTTTTCTTTTTCTTTTTCTTTCTTTGGTCCTTTTTGGGGATGATGCAAAGTGTTGGGACACCCTATGTCTCCTCCATGTTGACCCAAAAATGACACTTACATTTCATTTTATCTTTTCTCTCTATGTGTCCTCCTCGTTCTATGTGTTTGGGAAGATGATGATAGTTTTGCACTCTTTAAACAAAATATTGCAGCAACGAACATACTGACCTCAAATACATAGAGCCCTTGTGTGTTTGGTATTTTTTCCATTTTGGGGGCATCTTTCCCCTTCTCTTTCGCTTGCTTCTTTTTCTTCTTCACATGATGTAGCTTTTCTTGGATACTCTTTGTTTGGCAGGCTCTCATGTTCCCTTTCAATTGTACCTTTCTCTACTTTAAATAAATTACTCACAAAGCGGTGCGTAGCAATCCCTTTAAAGTGGGGGCATACATTGGCACTATTCTGTTTTACTTTTATTTCTTTGTCTGGATCTGCATTTGCATTTGCTTTTCCTTTGCCCGTGCTCCCTAGTGCAGCCTTGTTACTTTACATGATGCATTCCTCACTTTGTGGATGACATCTGGTACAATGTCCTTCATAGATGTGACTTATCTAAGCATATTATATTCCTCTTAGTGGCCTCATGTGACGCACTGCATCCCCTAAGTTGGAATCTTCTATCCTTTGATCGCTCCTAGTGGGACTTTTAAAAATTGTAAAAGAGAAGGACTAAATGCTTAGGGTTTATATTACTCATGGTAATATAAACTATTATCTTTTAAAACCCTCACGTTATATTTTAACGTTCACTTGTTATCAAGGGTAACCAGTCACTTAAGTCATTGATTGAGCCTTTCCTTCATGCTCTTACCGACCCCCTTTCACTCGACCTACCAGTGTCCTATCCACCACTTATGCCTAAGTGTTTATGTCATTGAGGGTTTTTTGACCGATCCCACCATTATAATATATTTGTTTTCATTGCAACTTGGCGGACCGTCTGATCACGGGCAATCTGGATCATTCCTTGTGAACCTCACAGGTTTTCCTGCTAATGTCATTTAGATGGCGTGAGCTCTATGAGATGCTGCCATCTATCATGTATGAAGAGGTGGGCCCCTTTCCCGATGCACCAACGGTGAAAAGTGGGCGCCTTTCACCCATGGGATTTTAATGAAAGGGGTTAATGATGACCGTCCCTTGCAGGCCTCGTACGATCGGATTAAATTCTCCCAAAGGTACTGCGAGGTTTGTGAAAAGGCGACACTTGGCTTGGCTCTTGGAGCAATAGAGGCTAGGTGGGGCCTACATCCCAATCACAAATTCCTGTCTTCGTGAGTTGTGATTGGACGCGGTTTTTCCCAGGCAGTGATGTGGATTTTCAAATGATCATTGACTCAATCTGATTCATCTGACTTGCTAGGTCTGTTCCACATCAACAGTTCAATTTTTATGGGTTACTGTTCAACCGTGTAATTAATTATTGCGCTTTGCAAGTTGTTTTCATTAATGGCACAGGTTTTTCAGTGGATCTTCTCCTAATTTCCTTGTGTGCAAGCGATACCCTCCTTATATATGGAATGATGGGTTGTACACCATTTTTCCATGAGCCTGGAATAATTTTATGGTGGCGACATCAACCACTAATCACTCGAATGCTCGTACAGTATTTGAGCAATTAATATCCCTTCCACTAATTTACTCTATAAATGCTTGTGGAATTGCTCACTATTATCATTGCATTTTGAGTTGGTTTGTTTGCAGGTGGTGGATTTCATTTGTATTTGCGAGCTACGTTTCTTCAATGAACAAGTCTACGGTGTGCCGAAGTGCCAAGGTGAAAGCAAGGAAGTCGTAGCGCGGGGAGGAGCAACCTATTCCCTGTACTCCTGAGGTTGTTGCTCAAAATATTGGCACATGGTCTAGGCATTGCAAATCCCTTGTCATGCTCTCTTCCAGCTTTGGTGGCAATGGGTCCGAGACTGACTTGGACTACCGTTGCTACCTCGCAACCATGACTGAGCTCGTGGGTGTAGATGAGGAGGTCCTTGTAGTCTCATGAATAACTGTAATGGTGTCATGTCATGTTGCTTGAACCAGTGTTGGTGTGGATAAGAAGAAAATAGTTTTGCTTCATACAGAAGCGAGAACCAGAAGCGGTCGCCTATACCGGGACCGTGTGTTGAACAAGTGATGGCTGATGGGTGGTGTTTTTTGCTCATGGGTGGTGCTTTCCTAGTGGTTGGTTTTTTGATATGGATGTGCATGTGCGTGGCACACTCTTTTGTTTTTTCTCCGACTGGTTACAGGGGTGTAACCGTTTTGATTCCTCAGATTGATTATGGTTTTTTCTAATGATGAGGAATGTTTTGAAATGTAATTTCAAATTTCATTTAGAATGAAATTCACTTTGAAATTAACAATGGAGCACGATGCTTGTTTCTCTCCTATTCTATAAAGGAGATTTCACGGCTCATTGTTAAGGGTAAGATTTTTGGGGTCCTGAAGGTTTAGTATGTGTACAATCAGTTTGTTTACTATAGGTTTCTTGAAAGTATTAACTAGTACATTTTTCTTGTCAGGAATATTATGAAGCAAGCAAGCTTTGTTGATGTAATTATAGATATTGAAGCAATAAATGAAAATCTATTAGAACAATTGCTCTCGTGGTTGTATGTCATGAGTTGTGAATGAGCTTATTAATGATATATTCATTCACCTTCAATGGTGTATCTGAATGTGCACCTCATTTCCCTGCTTTAACTTAATGAGTTAATCAAATTGCTTGAAAATGAGTTACAAATTTATGATGATATATTCAGGATTTACTAAGGAGTGTTGTTTTAAAAAACTGAAATTCTCAGTGTAAATCATTATGGTGATATGTCCATGATATCTGGATTATGTTTTATATGACTCCCGCCCAATGGATGAGGCACTGGGTAATTTATTTTCTAAAAAATATGGGGTTGTAGTTCTAAGAATGGTGGTCCAAGGTCTGAACAATCTAAAATATCAAGCCCTAGCTCTTTCTGAGATGGAAATCTTATGTTAAAATCTTTAGTTCTATTGCTTTAAGATAATTGTTATTATTCTTTGGTTTGCCACAACCAGAGTAATTGCTATCTCATTGTGTGGGAAGGGAATGTATCTGTAAGAAGAAGTGTTCTTACCAGTCATAGAACATTTTCATGAACACACTTAGGAAAACCCTCCTTGGTTTGACAGAGCCAAAAGTGTAGGAGACCTCAGTCTTTGATTGAATCTCATGAGTTGGCCACTAATCGTGTTAGTTCTTGAATATAGAGGTTGGCTACCTCTTAGGGAATTACAGAGCCTTATTTAGGAAAATTAAAACACCAAGAGAATGGTGACTCCGCTAGGGAAGAACTCATAAGTTTTGGTTGTAGACGGTGTTTCTCTAGAGTCATTACAATTTTGAATTATTTATGTTACCAAAGGTTGCAAATTATTGAAACATTTCTCCCATCTGAGTCACCAATAGAATGGCAACTCTGCTAGGGAACAATTTGTGAAAATTCGAATTGCAGAATCTAACCTTAAGAGTCATGGCACAGAGTCAAATGATTTTCCATTTTGAATTTAATAGTGAAATTTTTCAACCCTAGAGGAAAAGGTGGTTGGAATGAACCTGAAAATCTCATGATCTGTGGTGTTCCACTGGAAAAGGACTCAAGAGTTTTTGGGTGCAGATAATCCTACTATAAATTTCATTAGAGTAATTGACATATTACTTGTAACCATAAAGATTGAACTCAATGGAATGGACTCTCTACCTGAATCATTAGTTGAATGGTGGTTTTGTTGGGGAGAACTTCTGAGAAATTTAAAAGAATAAAGAGGAAAGAAGAACCACAATAGTTGGAGGCGGCTATCCAAGATCATTTGTTTGAGTGGATCTGAATGTTAAGTTTGGATGGTGACAGGTATGGATTTGGAAGAGATTGGTAGAAAAATGGTTTCAAAATAGTTGAGCTATGACTTTGTTGTGGACGAAGACCCTGAATGTGACAAGCTTTGAAAAGGAATTTCATATTCTTTTGAAATTTAGTCCTATGTTAAAGAGGTGGCGACTCTGTTTGAAGAACCAGTTGATATATGAAGGAAAAGTCCCAGATCTATGACATTTTATAGTCAGGGAGAGAGGATTAACAACTGTTTCCGATGTTACCAGGTATTTTCATAAATCACTACTTTGATTGTGAGAGGTGTTTGTAATTAAGGGTGAAAAATGGTTCTAAACTAGATGTTCTAGTATCAAGAAAGGAACAATGATTATATTTTCCATACTTCTAATGATGCAATATATTAAGGGACTTGCAAAATATGTCATGTTGTATCATACTTCTAAAAGCAAGATATAAATTATTTCAATCACTGATGGATTCATGGTTGAAATGGTAAATGATATGTTTAAAATAAACATGTTTTTCTTTGACAATAACTAAATGGGTATAAGAGAGTTCCCGAATGAGAATTCAGACATAAAAATGTGTAGGGAACAAGTTTCATTAGGCCCTTCAGGGGGTTTTGTAACTCAAAGGTATATGCCTTTTAGTTTTAGTGATATCAATCATTTCCCTAATCTAATTCCTAAGAAGATTAGGAAGTATTTGCCTAAATACACAGGGAAAAGTACAGGATCTACCTCTAGGCATCTGCAAGATTTTGTAGATGTAATGGGAGATTATGAAGTCAGTCATGAGGATGTTGTTATGAATTTGTTTGTACAATCCTTAAAGGGTGATGCCAGGGATTGGTTTTCATATTTACCCGCATGTTCTGTCAACTCATGGAATTAGTTGGTGAAAGAGTCAATCTCAATGTATTAAGAAAAGGTCTTATGGGCATCCACATAAGAGAAGATGAGTTAGTCCCATATTTCAATCTCAGATTTTCAAGGGCTTTAAGAGAAATCCCTAGAGAGGTAAGACCAAGTGAAGTTGAATGCTTGGTTGTATATCTTGGTGCTTTTGAAAAAAGGATGGGTTACTTATTAAGGGATAAAGAACCTACAACCTTGTACCAATCATATCACATGGCTATGGAGATTGAGAATAAAATGAAATACTCAATGATGAAAGGGTATCTAGCTGCAAGTATTGATTTCCCTATTTTAACTCATACTGCTAAAATTTCAGTGTTGGCTGCACAGAACCAGGTCATAATGATGAGAGTGCTTTGACAACTGTCATATCTCCACCATTGTAATGTGATGATGATGAGATCCAAGTTGAATGGTGATGATCAAACTTCTTTTGTGCCAGAATTGTAGGAAATGAAGAGACGCGAATAAGAATCACCATATGAGTTTTTCTTGAGATTTCAGGATGCTTTAATTCAAATTCCTAGAGGTCTTAGACCTAATGACTTTGAATGCATTGACTTATTTTGTGAACTTTATGAACCGGGGCTGAGTGCTTTACCAGAAGAATTGAAACCTGCTAACTTGGCCCAAGTCCTTAAATGGATAGAGATTGCAGAATCAGCCAAGTGTGTATTTACACACAATGAAGATCATGCTTGCCCTCCTGAAGAAAATTGGACAACTACACATGAACTTGAGGGTCAAAGTGATGAAGGATTATGTGAGACACCCATTGTCTTTCCCTATCTTGATTGTAATGCACATGTCACCGAGATTTTGTTACAGGCCAATGATTGTGATTTTAGAGATGATGATTGCATTACTAAGGATGAAGTTGAGCCTCTCCTTTTACTAGAATTACATGGTAATATGAAGCCTCATGATTTTACTTGTTTCCAAATAATGGGATAGTTTTCAAATGATGAAGTTCTGGAATATACTCCAAGTATACTGGCAATGGAACAAGTTTGTTGTATAAATGTTGAGGAACTGGGGAACAATAATGTATTTAATCAAAATAACATAACTGGAGATAACCAATATATTGATAAATATATTAGTACTATGGATTTTCCTGACTGTTTATATGAAGCTAAGATAGATGTGTTGTTACCTTTTGACATTGATATTGCTGGTGAAAATTTTTCAGCTTGTGCTAAAATTTTCACTTATAAATTAACACATACAGTAGGTGGTGCTGAAAACAAGGAGGCTAGCGCATATTGTTTTTTCTCTATTGCCCATGTTGAGATTGATGTATTTGACTCTATTTTTTAGGGTTTTCATTTGGGAATGGATGAAGGAGTGCAGGGGGAGATGTATACTAAGGGGCCTGAGATGAATGTGTTTACACATTCCCTGGAGAATGATGAAACTAATATTGCCCACATCTCTGATATCAGGATGTATTCCAAAATGTCAGAACAAAGGTTCTAACAACCAAGCTTATGTGGAAAATACCAAGGTGAGGATTCCCTGAGTTATGTATCATCTTTTCTGTGCAATGGGAGTATGGGTAACATACACACAGTTTTATATGAAAATTTTCAGTTTGATGTACAAATTGATGATGATTCCTGGATGTGTGATTTTATAGACCTGATAAGTTATGAATGTTTCTGCTTCTCAACTCAATTGAGTAAGTATTCTATGAAGTATGACCAAGGGTAGAGTAAGGTGAAATGTTATTATGGTCATGTGTTGCTTTTAATGTTTGGGTATAGAGTACCAACTGATCAAGTGTAGGGGAGTATTAGTAAACATTATGATACTTCTAGGTGTGTTGATTACCCCAGTAATTTAGAAATGTCAAAAAATGAAGACTGCAGACTTGGTTTACTCTAGGTAGCAGAGAATTTTGTTTTTGACATGCGTAAACTTTGATTTTTCTTGTTTGGTGGCCTGGGGCCACCAAGTTAGATATACACAAGTTCCAATTGACAAGCATGGTAGAACATCCGTCAAGGCACTTGTGTGATTAAGTAATCTAGTCTGGGAAACCAGAGATTTTGGATTCTTGCTATGCCCGCAGGGGGAATACATCCCTAGTCGGAGCCACTGGTGGGACTTTTAAAAATTGTAAAAAAGGACTAAATGTTTAGGGTTTAGGGTTTATATTACCCATGGTAATATAAACTGTTACCTTTTAAAATCCTTGCATTATATTTTAACATTGACTTGTTATCAAGGGTAATTGATCACATAAGTCGTCTGATTGAGCCTTTCCTTCATGCTCTTACTAGCCCCCTTTCACCCGACCTATCGGTCTCTTATCCGCCACTTAGGCTTAAGTGTTTATGTTGCTGAGGGTTTTCTGGCTAGCCCCACCACTATAATATATTTGTTTTCATTGCAGCTTGGTGGACCGTCTGATCACGGGCAATCTGGATTGTTCCTCACGAACCTCATAGGTTTTCTTGTTGATGTCATTTAGATGGCACAAGGTTTGCGAGATTCCGCCATCTGTCATGTATGAAGAGGTGGGGCCCTTTCCCGATGTGCCAGTGGTGACAAATGGGTGTCTTTCACCCGTGGGATTTCACTGAAAGGGATTAATGATGACCGTCCCTCGAAGCCTCACACGATCGGATTAAATTCTCCCAAAGGTACTGTGAGGTTTGCAAAAAGGTGACACATGGCTTGGCTCTTGGAGCAACAAAGGCTAGGTGTGGCCTACTGCCCGATCACAATTTCCTGTCTTCATGAGCTGTGATTGGACGCATTTTTTCCCAAACAGTGATGTGGATTTTTAAAAAATCATTGACTCAATCCGAGTCATCCGACTTGCCAAGTCTGTTCCACATTAACAGTTCGATTTTGATGCATTACTGTTCATCCGTGCAAGGAGTTCTTGTGCTCTGCAAGTTGTTTTCATTTATGGCACAGTTTTTTCCATTGGATCTTCTCCTGATTTCCTTGCATGCGAGAAATGCCCTCCTGATAAATGCAATGATGGGTTGTATGACGTTTTTCCATGAGCCTAGAATAATTTTGTGGTGGTGACATCAGCCACTAATCACTCATATTCTCATACAACATTTGAGTAATTAATATCCCCTGCACCAATTTACTCTATAAATGCTTGTTGATTTTCTCAGTATTATTATTGCATTTTGAGTTGGCTTGTTTGCAGGTGGTGGATTTCATTTGTATTTGCAAGCTACATTTTTTCAATGGACAAGTCTGCGGTGCACCGAAGTGCCAGGGTGAAAGCAAGGAAGTCACAACATGGAGAGGAGCAACCTACTCCTGATACTCCTAAGGTTGTTGCATAAAATATTGGCACACGGTCTGGGCATTGTGAATCCCTTATCGTGCTCTCTTTGAACTCTAGTGGCAATGGGTCCAAGACTGAGTCAGACTACCATTGCTACCTCACAGCCATGACTGAGCTCATGGTTTTAGACGAGGAGGTCCTTGCAGTTTCACCAATAATTGCAATGGTGTCGTGGTGTGTTGTTGGAACCAATGCTAGTGTGGATAAGAACAAAATGGTTTCGCTTCATACAGAAGCGAGAAGTAGAAGTGGTCGCCTACACCAGGGCTGTCTATTGAACAAGTGATTGCTAATGGGTGGTGCTTTCCCGGTGGTTGGTTTTCTTATATGGACGTGCACATGCGTGGTACGCTCTTTTATTTTTTCTCTAGCTGGTTACATGGGTGTAACCGTTTTGATTACTCGAATCGATTATGGTTTTTTCTAATGATGAGGAATGTTTTGAAATGATGAAATTCATTTTGAAATTAACAATGGAGCTCGATGTTTGTTGCTCTCCTATTCTATAAAGGATATTTCATGACTCATTGGTAAGGGTCAGATTTTTGGGGTCCTGAAGGTTTAGTATGTGTACAGTCAGTTCGTTTACTATAGGTTTCTTGAAGGTATTAACTAGTATGTTTTTTCTAGTTGGGAATATTATGAAGCAAGCAAGCTTTGCTGATGTAATTACAGATATTGAAGCAATAAATGAAAATCTATTAGAACAATTGCTCTCGTGGTTATATGTCATGAGTTGTGAATGAGCTTATTAATGATATATCCATTCACCTTCAATGGTGTATTTGAATGTGCACCTCATTTCCCTGCTTTAACTTAATGAGTTAATCAAATTTCTTGAAAATGAGTTACAGATTTATGATGATATATTCAGGATTTACTAAGGAGTGTTGTTTTAAAAAACTAAAATTCTCATAGTGTAAATCATTATGGTGATATGTCCATGATATCTGGATTATGTTTTATATGACTCCTACCTAATGGATGAGGCACTAGTTAATTTCTTCAAAATTCTTTTTCTAAAAAATACATGGTTGTAGTTCTAAGCACTATGTTCCAAGGTCTGAACAATCTAAAATATCAAGCCCTATCTCTTTTTGAGATGCAAATCTTATGTTAAAATCTTCAGTTTTGTTGCTTTAAGATAATTGTTATTATTCTTTGGTTTTCCACAACCAAAGTAATTACTATCTCATTGTGTGGGAAGGGACTGTATCTATAAGAAGAAGTGTTCTTACCAGTCATAGAACATTTTCATGAACACAATTAGGAAAACCCTCCTTGGTTTCACATAGCCAAAAGTGTAGGAGACCTCAGTCCTTGACCGAATCTCGTTAGTTGGCCACTAAATGTGTTAGTTCTTGAATATAGAGGTTGGCTACCTCTTAGGGAATTACACAACCTTAGCTGGGAAAATTAAAACACCAACAGGTCCTCTTTTGGAGACATTACACACAATGCTCCCCTAAGTTAAAGACCTCATGTGAACTTAACAAGACTCCTTCAAACACTTTAATTTTTTTTGCATCGTTTACCTTTTTGCATGTTGCACCTTTTTTTTTTGTATTTCATGCATACATGGCCACCATGCATAGCACAATTTGCATGTGTGTAGGGCCAGCTTGCACTTGTTCATGGGTTCTAAGCATCCAAGGATTTTCTTGTCTCATGAACTACACCCTTGTCTTTTGTGGTGCCTTATCAAAGTTATCAAGAGGTATAACTTTGGTATGGTTGAGCGGGAAGCCCAACTAGTGGCATGACTTTCCCCATAGCCATCTTTTGTGTGTGAATGCATGCCAACCATGTGTATGAATCTCACCACCTTTTTGCATTCTCACCCAATGAACAACTAAAAAATTTGTTGGCCCAGAGTGAGTACATCCTTTCCTTTCAGACAAACAACCTGGATCTGATCCACAACTAGATGGACAAATGGTTGAAGCTTGATCTGGCCTTTTTTCTCAACACTCCTTAGGTGATAGTTTTTTACTTATGTTTAGTTGGCCATGGGGTCTTGATCATCCCTCTTGATCATAAGTCATCTCACCTTACTAGCATGAGTGCATTAGATCCCGCTCAACACACATGGTTTAGCTTCTTTAGTGTGATTTTGAAGAACGTTCATACTCTCTCTAAAGTGGGGGATAAATGTGTTGCCAAAAAAGTGTATACCTTGGCATGTTTTCACTCATTTTGGCCTTTTCCAGTGGTTTTTGGCCTTGACTACCTTAATTCAGCCTTGTAAGCTTGCAATTCATCAATAACATAACAATGTTTTACTAAGGTGTTCTGAAGTGTTGTAATGCATTTCCTCACATTTGTAAGACCATTTCAACACAATTCACCCAAATAATACATTCTTACACCCTCCTAAGCCTTGAGACAGAGTGTTGTAAAGTGTTATGTTTCATTTTGACGTGTATCTTGGCTTATCACCCCTAAATTAGCCCTTTTTATATGCTAATTTTCGCTTTTAATGCATCATTAGTCCCGACCTAAGTGTGTTTTGGGAGACAAATCTAATAAACTTTGTTAAACATAAATTAATTCCCGACTATAATCAAAATGTGCCCAGGTGGACTAGGTCGCCACTTTGGGCAACCTAGTCCCTTTAGGCATAAAATTCAAATAAAAATAAAAATTAATGGGAATAATGCCTCCTAAACCCTAGGGTCAGCCTAGTAGGTTACATTTAGGGAAAATTAGGGTTTTATATGTACAAATAATGGTTTCTACCTCCATTTTTCCTCTCTCTTGGTTCATTTTTACTCTCCAACTCACTTTCACTCTCTTACACTCTCTCAATCACTCTAGCAACCAAGACTTCATAAGTAAGCATACAAGCATTAGGGTTTTCAGGTTATCTCCATTGGAGCTGCTCACGCAAGTTGAAGACCATCAACAAAGGTTTGGTAATCATTTCAATTATGTCATCTTGCAATCTTACATTCCTTTACTTTCATCTCATTTGGGTTTAATCACATACAAAGTGGTTAGACTTAGGCAAACCCCTATTATCCTAACCCCAATAATTTATGGTCTTTGCATGTGTTTGCAGGTCTTTTGATGCAGATTAGGTGAAGAAAAAATTGTTACAAGAAGTACCAACATTCTCCTCAAGTCAACTCCAAATCTCAAACCCTAGTAAGGACAAAGGGACAAGTTGCAGGTCACTTGCAGAGGTTCTTGTCATGTATTGTTGCAGAGAAGGGGAACACCAATCGAGACCCACAAAACCAATGCCTAATTCCTCATAAAGCTACAAGAGGACTAGGTCGCCCTATTGGGGACCGTGTCCATGTGCTAGGCCCAAGAAAGGGTTTATGTGTTTTTGGATACCGATTTCCCTGAAACCTGTTCCGACAAAGTTTCTAGGTTGGAGGACTAGGTCGCCCCAGCTAGCGTAAGTGTCCTTCTATCAATTTCAAGAAATTTCCAGAAGCTTCCAAGAGAATTTAGCTCTAACAACATTTCTCTAGGTGCACACCTTCTCTCCTTCTCTATCATTTTCTAGAAAATACACATTTAGGTCATATAGTTGGTTAGTTTGCATTAGCTTAGTTTTGTTTATTTGCATTTCCATACATTTAGATTAGCTTCATTTTTCTTTCAGTTCTAGCCACACATCACACACATTCACCACCATCATCAAATCCCTCTCCCCCTTTTGAATGAACTTAACCTTAAACATATCTACCTAGACAAGAAAGAGAGCAATTCTCAAACCAAGTGCTCTTGGGGTGAAAAACCCTAAGAGCCTAGTAAGGGAATCATCTTTCCCTGGTAAGCATAACATGTTTTTGGTGGTTCACCATGTAAATCTGGTGTTTTCTTGTGTTTGGTGTTGATTTGTTTCTATTTTTATCATTTTATTTCACATGATAAAATATTCTAACAAAATAAGAGTTAATTGAATTAATGTGGATCTACATGTTTGAGGGTTTGAAGTTTTAAGGTACAACTAATTCACCACCTCTTAGTTGTCTTGTGCATTCAACAATTTGTATCAAAGCAAGGTTCCTTGAAAAAATTATTAATTACTTGAGGTAGATCTAGGATGGTGCACAAGAAAGAGGTTCATGTGTTTGATGGATTAGATTATGCATTTTGGAAGACAAGGATGAAAGGATTTCTAGTTTATATTGGATTTAAGGTCTAGAGGTCTATTCAAACTAGACATACTATGTATTCAAATGGTATGAGCACTGATGATGATATCAAGGCTTATGAAAACAATGGTAAAGCAAGGTATGCTCTGTTAAGTGCTCTTGATAATTCTAAATTAGTGAAAGTTATGTCATTTGAAAATTTCTAGATAAATTTGGGTAAAGTTAGAAAGAATTTATGAAGGACGTGATAAATTCAAGTAGGCTAAGATACAAAATTTGAAGATCTTGATGTGTTTGAGAACCTACAGATGTCTGAAGATGAAAATATCACAAGCTACTTGCAGAAGGTGGATGAAGTTGTCAATGGCATTAGAGATCTTGGTGGTGAATTGAAATAATAAAAAGTGGTAAGGAAGTACCTACTCAAAACTCGTCCTAATGCTTAAATAGTCATAATTTTTCTTCTATTGAGGAATTGCAAAACTTAAATCACTATACCAAAGATTAGTTGTATGGTTCTTTAACTACTTTTGAGATGAGAGAATTTGGTCCAAGCAATGCAAACTATGAGACTTCTTTTTAAGGTTGGTAAATTAGAGAAGATTGTGGAATCAAATTAGGAGGATCTTGATGATGTGGGTGCAAAATTTATGAGAAGAATAAAAGAGGGTAATGCTAAGTATAGAAGTGAGTTTTCTTTCAAATGTTTTAGTTTGGAAAGATAGGTCATTATGCTTCAAGATGTTCAAACATAGATTTGAAATAAAAAATAAGGATAACAAAGGTAGGATGATTAAGAAAAAGATATTATGTTAGAGAATATGTTGGTATATCTAATGATGAATCTAATTATAGAGATGATGATGATGGTGAATGCTTGTTCAGGGCTTTAAAAGATGGAACTAATTCTACTAACTCTGAGAGATGTGTAAAGGAAAGTGCTTTAGAGACAAGGGATAAGGTTAAAGGCACCTTGGTATCTACTTTTCATTCTAGACAAGAAAAGAACTATTGGGTCATTGATAGTGGATGCTCTAATCATATGAATGGTGAAAAGAGAAAGTTGTTATTAAAATTGAAAAATATAAAGGAGGATGTGTTAGATTTGGTCATGACACATATGCTAAGATACGTGGAAAAAGTTCAAACAGTTTTGATGACAAGCATAATACTGATGATGATCTTTATCTTAAGAGTTTAAGAAATAACCTCTTGAGTGTTGAAAAAATGTGTAGAAAAGGATACACTCTTATGTCTCAAGATGATGGTTGCCAGATCATAACAGACTCTGAAATTGTGGTTGTTGGTGGAAGAAAGAAAAAGGGAATTTTTTATCATCTTAAAGATGTTGACATCCATTTTTTCATGACTCGGATTAATGAAAATTGACTATACCATAGGAGGATGTGTCACATCAATTTTTACAATCTTGTGAGAGTCAATTCAGTTCAAGTTGTGAGAGATCTACCAAAGATTACAAAGCCTATCAATGTTGTCTATAAGGAATGTCAGATTGGGAAGCAAGCAAGAAGAATTTTCAAGGTCAAAGAATAATCTACTACAAAACTATTGGTTTTGTTGCACATAGATCTTTTTGGTCCTACCAGAGTAATAAGTCTTCAAGGTGATAGGTATTTCATGCTATTGATTGATGATTATTCTAGAATGACATGGTTTACTTTACTCGAAGAAAAATCAAAAGCTCTAGAAATCATTCAAAGTTATTGTAGAGAATGAAATGGATATGAAGATCAAATGTTTAAGATCTGATAGAGGTGGAGAGTTCACCTCTAATGAGTTTAACATCTTTTGTGAGAATCATGGTATAAAGAGGCACTTGTCTACCCCTAGGACTCCTTAGTAGAATGAATTTGTTGAAATAAAGAATAGGATTGTTCAATAAGCTACAAGGACAATGATGAAGGAAGAAAATCTACCGAAAGTCTACTAGAGAGAAGTAAATCATACTGATATTTATATACGTAATAGAGTTCAAGCAAGAAAAAACAACACAAAGACTCGCTATGAGTTGTGGTATGGAAGGATCCCTACTATCAAATACTTTAGATTGTTTGGAAGAAAATACTATTTCAAAAGAGATGAAGAAAACTTAGGAAAGTTTGATGCAAGGTTTGATGAAGGTATCTTCTTTAGATATTCTACTAGAATAAAATATTACAGATACTACAACAAGAGGCTAAGAAATATTATTGAGAGTGCAAGTGTTAAGGTTGATGAAGAATTACAAAAGAATTTAGTTTTGATTATAGATGTATATGAATCAAATGAGCCTTCTTGCAGAGAAGAAGTAAAAGCTAAAGAAAAATAGGTGCATATTGAAGAGGAAGAAACTCTTGAGAAGGCTCCCAAAACTCCTAGTATGTGCAAAATAATCATTCTGAAGATCAGATCATTGGGGATAAGAGCAAAGTTGTGACAAGAAGGAAAGATGCTAAAGAATAGGTAAATCTTTGTTTACTCTCTAAAGTTGAACCTAAAATAGTGATTGTAAAAGCATGTTGGGATGAGTGTTGGATCAAGGCTATGGAAGAAGAACTAATGCAAATTGAGAAGAATCAGACTTGAGAACTTGTCCCTATAGACATTGAAAAATGTGCTAAGCTAGCGAACACTATTTTTCACATTAATTCTTCTTCCTTGTATAATTGAATAATTACAATTATTTGATTATTGTCTAAAGTTGTATTCTTATATTAATTAAATAACTCTTAATTATCTAATCAATTCATTTTCCTTTCTTTATTCTTACTTTGATTAATTAAATAAATTATGTTTGTTTAATTGTGTCACTAATTAATCCCTTTTCCGCTATAATTAAATAAATTCCTATTTATTTAACTATTCATGTTCCTATTTTTTGTCTATAATTAATTAATCAATATTAATTGTTTAATTATTCATTAGTCTTATCTTCCATAATTAAATAAATTCTATTCATTTAATTATTTCTCATTTTTCCCTCACTTGTCTTTTTCCTCCACTTTTTAATGAGACTATTTTTGCCAATTATTTTATTTTAAAAGTCACCTTTTCCCTCCACTATTAAATATAGTTATTTTAATTATTTAATAATTTATCTTTTTCCTCCACTTTTTAATGAGATAATTTTTTCCAATTATTTTATTTAAAAAGTTAGCTTTCCTCCACTATTAAATAATTATTTTAATTTTTTACTAACTTTTCTTTTTCCTCCACTTTTTAATGAGATAATTCTTTCCAATTATTTTAAAAAGTTGGATTTTTTACCTCTTCTATAATTAAATAATTTCTTTTATTATTTAATCATTCACTTTCACTCATAAATGAAATAATTTTATAACTATTTAATTTACTCTTTTTCCATGCCAATCTTTTTTTTATCTCAATTAACCTCCACCCCTGATAAGGTCTTATTTCATTTTAATCTCTACCATCCATCCTTAACTAAACCCTATTTCCCTGCTTCTGAAAAACAATCTCATCCATTGATCTTTGTCATTCAATCGTGGACCTTCATTCAAATTTGGTTTTCTATAAAGACCTATCCTTGTCATTTCAAGGCTAACTACAACCACATTCTCCAAAATTCTTGCTATCAATCATTGTCACTTGTAGGTATTTGAACACTTCAAAAGTTGAGGGAAAACTTGCAAATTCAAGAAGAATGGAGGAGAAGCAAGAAAGATAATCAACTTCAAAATGGGGAGTTTAGATTATATTTCCTATTTCATTTGATTTCCATATTGTTTGTGCTTTCTTGATTGGATTTGAGTGTTCTTGGCTTAAATTTTAGGTGGAGTGGTTTCTACTTGGTCTCAACCCTTTTATCATGAATTTCACATTATTTAAGCATTAAATTCTGTACCCAATAGCATGGTGTCTACAATTGGATACTCTATCCTTAATTTTACATATATTCTATATTTTGTTACCCTTTGAATAATACTCAATTATTATATTTTTCATCTTATAGAGGATTAATGTGAGCACCACACATTATGGATGGATATACTTCTATAACAGTAGGTGTTCTGATGTCTACACAAAATAATAACTAGATGCCAATTTAGCACAAAGACTCATGTTGCGAATTTGAAAATTTTATTTAAATTCGTGTGCCATTTGCAATTTTTTATAATTTAGAAGTTGATACTATGTGATTTCACTATCACCTCTTTGGATGATTATGATTGAACAAGTGAAATCAACCTCCCTTTCATTTATGCATTAGTCATGTTCATTTAGGATCCTATTGTAAGATACTTGAGTAGGGTTTCTTTGCATTGTTAGAAATCTTAATCTTAGGCACACTTAAAGTTTCAGATTTCTATTTATCATCAAGGTTTAATTACCAAACATGGGGTTTGACTGAGGCAAACCCCTATCCACCAAAAAAACACCAATTTTTTTTACCAAATCTAGATTCGAGAGTGGGGATTTCTAGTTACAGGAAGGAATTGCAAGTCTGGAGCTTCAATTTTAGATTCAAAGTTTTCTAGAAGAGCCTACAAGGACCCATTCTCTATAGGATGAATGAGTCCATTTTAGGGTTACAAAGGCAAAAAAAAATCATAGTTCCTAAGCCTCAATTTGAGATTCATAATTTCCAGGAAAAGCATACTAGGAACCTTTCACCATAGGGAAAATAAGTCCCTATTAGGGTTGTAGAAACAACAAGTTTTTACAAGTGCATAAAATTTATTACCCTCAAATTTTCTAGAAAATTTACTATTCCATTTTGTTTTATGTTAAATCTCTTCAAGGCACTTTGTAGAGCTAAAATTGGAGTTATTTTGCTATTTCAAATCTTTCTCCCCAAAGTGCTATTTTACCTAGACCCATGTCCTAGAAAAAAGTGAAAGTTGCAAATTCACATCTTGGGTTGACTCACCTAAGGGTTGTAAGTCAATCCTTCGTGTGGATCTCATTTCCTAATTAATTGAGGAAAAATAGAACCCCTTTTGTCTCTCTTTTGATCTACTTTTCCATTTTGGTACACCCTCCTCATCCTATTTTCCTCCATTTCAACATAACCCTATAAATTCTCTAATCGCCTCTTTTGTAATCAATCAGGGCATATCCATCCACACAAACTTATCATGGATGCAATTCAAAGAAATCCTTACCTAAGAATTATCATGGAAAAAATTAGGAAACCCTTGCCAAAGGTTGAGCTTCTTCACAACCAAATTTTGATATTTTGGCTTTAATGTGAAGTCCTCACTAGTGAGCTCATTTATCCACACATCTACTAGTTTGGAATTATCATATTATACAAGCTTTCCATGAATATATATATCATTATGTCCTCTATGTGTAGGACTCCATAAGGAACCTTTGAGAAAACACCTTCTGGATTTACTGTAGAGGATTTGTCAAGATGTTTCTTGAATTTAGTTTGAGGTTCCTCATACACATTCACACCCCTTGGTGTATATGTTTCAAAGGTTTGCAAACTACTTTCAAAGAAATTTATAAAAAAATAGGGCAATAGAGATTGGAAATACCTTTCACTTTTCTTTTCTGACTAGGGTTTGCATGCACTAGGACTTGAACACATCAATTGCACTACTTTTCTCTTATTTTACTCTCCTTCACTTGAAAACTTGTTTTTATATACATTTTGGTTAGGTGAATTCACTTATAACCTTTTGTCATGACCTAATTCATATTGAATACTCAAACTGAAAAGCTAAAAAGAGCCCTAAATGTGTGCATAGTCAAAGGTGAACCCACAAAAGTGGTTTCCAATTCGAGTGAGGAAGGAAAACTTCCAAAAAAGTCACCCATGCAAAAAAAATTGTTGAGGGGTTCGAGCGAACCCCTTTGCATGTGGGAACTCACGTTTCCCATTGTGGAAAGGGGGTTCAAGCAAACCGCTTAGGTTCGCTTGAATCCCCCTTTTCCCACCTTCCCACCCTCCGACACAAAAAATGTCCAGATTTTTTCCCTTTGAAGCTCGGTTTGAGGATGAAAATGGAGGAGAATTCATAGACCCAACTAGAAGATGGTAGTCCTCAGATCGAGCTATCCAATGAATATAATTTTAATATGTTTTGGTTTTATTATATATGTGTTGTTTTAGTTTTATTAAACATAGTTTTTTCACCGAAAATCAAGCTCTTTGTTCTGTACATGTGGAAAAATAACAGATTATCAAAATAAAAAAATTTAAAATATTTTTGGTCTGGGTATTGATTTTCCTTGATCCATTAAAAAAAATGAATTTTGATACATACAGAAAAAATCATGTTGTATACAGTCCGCCTATGTCTGAATTGTAATTGGTTTGACTTCAAAACTTGATTGAGGAAACAATATTCAATAAAACACTATAAAACAAAATTAAAGTGCTAGATATCGTAGTTACAAATCTACATTCTAAAAAATTAGAGTTTAATCCTTCATACAAAAAAAGTTATGTTGTATACGGTGATCGTCACTCCTTAAAAATGTTGATTGTTTTTAAAAACTAGTTTTCGAAGGAGATGGAAAAATAAGTGCAATATGATTCCAAAAAAATTGAAAAAAATATATTAAGAATCTATAGACAAAACATCACAAATCACTAGTTTTAATCATCTTCAAATTCGTCACAGTTTAGCCGCTATAAGAGCCCGAAAGTGAAGATTTAGTTTAAAAAAAATAGTTCGGTGTCCAGTTTGCCCAAAAATTGTAAATCAGTATTGTGGGATCACCCTCAACATCAAATGCTCTGCAATCTTTCGCATTTCAATATTTTCTCTCAGGATCTTCTTCATTAGTTCCGATACATTGATCTACATTGCATATCCTTGTGTTGAAGCATCAACTCTATTTCTTTGGCAAGGGATGAACGATTTCAATTAAAGCTCCCTTTGAGCTAAAGCTCTCTTAGTTTTTAGAGGAAACATTTGTGCTAGATGTCAGTATTGATTCATCCTTAACCTTTGTCTCTTCCTTCTTTTTCCAAATCTTTTCCATCTCTATTTTTGTCTCTTTTAGATCTCAATCTCTCGTACTGGATCATTCTTCTTTACTAAATTATTCTTCTTCAAATTTTTGCTTCTGAAAAACATAGAAATGTGTCTAGGCCTATTGCAATTGTAGTATATGACATTATTTTGACCAATCTTATTTCCATTCATTCTAGATCTGCATTGATTAGCTTTGTGTCCAAATTCATTGCATGTATAACAATATCCATTGAAATATTGAACCATTCTATCGTTGTTATAACCATTCATCATTCAACTTCAACATTCCTTAGCTCTATGACCAGATCTCTTGCATGTAAGGCACTGACTAAAAAAATATTGAACATTTTGATTCATTCTACTTCTACATTCCATAGCCCTATGTCCAAATCTACTGTACAAGAATAAAACAAAAACAATTAAAAGATGGGTACTTTGTGCATTCGATTGTACAATCGATGGTCTTCTTTCTCCAGTCCTTTGATTCTGGATCTTACCATTGTTCTTCATGTCTTCAATCTTCTTTTTAGGTTGTCTTATAGTGTTATCTAGTTTTGAACTTTCACCTTTCTCAAATCTTAAACCTTCTTTATCTTTGGAGCCCTTCTGATTTGTAATCATTTCATCAAGCTTTGTAAAACTCATCTTGAATTTATCTTCATGAATTCTTTCTTTTTCAAGATTTAATCTCATATTCACAACTTTGTGTTCAATCTTTGTGCATTTTTCAAATTCTCTTTTCACCATTGCATTCATACATTCTTCAACTATTTTTCTTTCTTCAACTTGCACTTTCAGACTAGTAATTATTTTATTTTCTTTCTTCAGTTGCTCACTGACTTCCTTATGCTTTTCTCTAAATTTCTTTATTTTCTCCCTCAACTTTTTGATGCATCAATTTGCTTCTTTAAAATTTTCTTTTAGATCTCTATTTTCACCTTCAATTCTCTCTAGATTTTCAAGAGAAACTTTAACTTTTCCATTAATGTCAAATATACAATATATTTATGTAGATCCAACAACAGGAATCTCTTCAAGAGGAGTAGGTAGTCTTTTAACAGTCATGTGTTCAATCTCCAAGATCTTCCCCAAGTGGTTGATCTCCTTCCAAGGAACCAAGCTTTGATACCAATTGTTGAACACCTAGAATATTGAGAGGGGGGTGAATTAGTATTATTTTAAACCATTTAAATATTTAACCATTCAATAAATAACATATTTAATTTGGAGTAAAGAACGAAAGCATGAAAACATTCAACAACATCACATAACACACGAAAATTATCACAGACTCAAAACTCTTCATGCAATTCTAATGAAGCTCAAAATACATGCTAAAAAAATCTTTATACTGATTTGAAATATCACTCTACTCTGTGGAAAAATATCTAACTTATATATCTACTTCACCCAAAACATTAATTAGGTCGGCCTAATTGGATGTAATAGGCAAAATGTAACTTGTTGACTCAAGATCCATACACACGCTCTTCAAGCCAAGATTCAAACCTTATAACAATTTGAAATAGGTCATCATGGACCTAAAATAGCAACCACTTAATGGATCAAAACATATTCAACCTCTGCAACACATCCAACTCATTAGGTAGGCACCAGTAATGACCTAATTATGAAATTCATCAATTGTATACCCACACTTAGAAACACAGACTCCAAAAATTTATGCCAACTAAAATATACACTCTTCTGACACTTGCAAACATCTCCACAACTTTGCAAAGTCAAATTCTAATCCACATTGAAGTGTGGATTCACCAAAGCATGTATACTACACTGGAAAATGCCTGATACTACTAGTCCAAACTTTTGTTACTCATAGCTCCAAAATTAGAAACAAAAATGAGCTAAAACTCTAGAATTAGGATCCTCTATCAACGAACAAAAATATGTTAGAAGCGTAGAGAAAAATCTTCATTAACAGACCAATGTGGACCCAAATACCAGATCCCATGTCCATAGAATCACATGTATTGACACTTCGTCAATTTCCACAATTATTGTCTTCACCAAATCAAACCTTCTTGCAAAATTGTATTTCATTATTATCCTTAAACATGTTCAAGCCATCCAAATTGGTCTGCATAAGGGTCTTTGTACTAAGATGCAATTTTGACATCAATGACTACACTGTAATGCATATATATTCACTTTGTGCTCATCCCACATGCCCATGTTTACAATAAGGTCCATCAATAACATCTCCTTATTCTTCCAATCGAGTATGGATCACTCCATAAACAACAACATTCCTCATTATACTACCTGATTTGAATGGTTCACATAGCACCAAGGCAACAAGGGCATAACCACACATCCAAGATTTTGCAATTGTTTTGTTGTCTAAGAATGAGCACATAGTGGGGAATTCAACTCCTAAATAAACTTGACTAATTTCGATGTCTTGCATCTTGGCCCTTTTTAGCTTTTCATAGGGACACAACATGATGTCTGTAATGTACAAATCATTTACAAAAATAATAATATTCATTTAATAGAATTTCATTATGCATTTTTATTCTCCTTACAATAGAATGGATTAGAGATCAAAATTTGATTTGTAGAAAAATAGATCAACAGGATTCATCAACTCAGAAATACTACCTATTGATTATAACACAAAAATCACAACCATCCAAAATGATGTTTATATCATAGAACTATTTTCTCACTCAATTCTACTTCCAACCCATTTTAACCCCATTTCGATCGTTTAATGAAGGATGCCAAAAAAATAAAATTATACTAAATTTTATTTCAAAATTGGAAAACTGCACTCACCCACTTCAGTAGAGAGAAATAAAAAACATCAGAAAACCAGTTTTTTTCTTTTTATTTTACTTGTTTTTCTTTTATTAAATTCTACTACACAATAAACAGTTCCACACGAGACACCTTCACACATTCTCACCCACTTAAACGAAAAAATGAAACAAATACATAAAGTTAACAAATATATAAATGCTAACAAATTGCAAAATAGGGAAACAGAGAAGAAAAAAGATTGAATCTCCTTTCCACTACAAATACATACCAAAGTATACCACGTGGTGCCATTTCACCTACCTATGTCATTTAAAAATCCTATGTTGTATTCACTTTGTGTCGTGTTCACACCTGTCCCTATTTTGGATTTTTTAAAACTTAAAATAGTCATGGACAATACACTTTCTTCCCCCTTTTCTTATTTGTTAATTAACTAAGCTCATACGTAATTAGCAATCATACTTACGCTCGTGTTATTTAAACATGACATGATATATTTTATATGTTCAATTCGGATCTAATAAAGTCTTTGTAATTTTATCTATGACCGATCCTTTAGAAAAGAGAAGAAGCATTCTCATTAATATAGTACTTCAATTTAGACAGTTGATGTTATTATGATATAAATATATTTTTTATATATTTATATAAAATATGTTGACAAATATCATTTCGAGATTATTTTATTTATTATTTATATTATTTTGTATTTTTGTAGTTTGTTTTTGTTTTGAAAATATATGTTATATACTTTCTATCTTATTTTTTAATATTTTTATTTGTAGAAATTAATATATTTAAAAAAAATTGATGTCTATATTTAAAAAAATAATGTATAGATTACACCTCTCAACATAATTATTTTTTAAAATCTAAAGATATTATAATATTATATATATGTAATACAATATATTACATTATTTATGTTAATTATATTTATATTATATTAATATATACATAGAATTATATATATATATATAATAAGCCAATTCTAATATGTTATATAATTTATATTTATACTTATATTATTTTATGAGCATTTATATTTATGCTGAAGGCGTGTCCTATTTGAGAATAGTCGGTTGAGTTTGTCCATCCACGGTGCACGTTGCTCGAGGGGATGCAATACGGTTGAACCGTGCATAGCCGTCGATGATGATTAACTGTGAAAAGCATAGAAATTTGGTTATAGCGGAATGAATGGCACGTCCTCTCAAGCTCTTTAAAATATGCATGGATAGTTATGATAGGCAGTTGCTCAGTAATGTCCACCAGACCAAAACACAATCACGATCCTTTTTTGGGAGAAAACTGAATTTGATCCAAAGCCAATAGATGCTTGCTTAAGCTAATAGATGACCCCTACACAATCGCTAATAGAATGCTTGTTGGTCTTGAACAAAATCTCCTCGATCTGCAAACGCAAAGACAATCCTTATTTGCGAGCAGCATATTTCTAGTCCCCATAACTAAACATATTCGAGAATGGAGGTGTAGACATGCAAAATTAACACTATCAATTAACATTATTGATTAGTCATATTTCACCCAACAATTAAACAAATCAGGTTTATTTGAATAATCTCCTAAGGTCTCTTAATTTAATTAAATCACCGGTATTTAATTAAATGATCAATATGCATTTTCCTCTCATTTGATTTAAAACAAATACAAAAATTCAAATCAAATGTAATATCACCTAACCTTCTGTTAGATTAATCAAACCCTGATTAATTTAATCCTAATCACCTAAATCCTCTAGATTCATCCACTTGCACAGTAAATCATTTAATTTGATTTATTAAAACCCCTATTTTCCTCACAAAGGCATATTCCCAAAGAATATGCCCTCATTAACTCTCCTGTTTGACTTTTTTGGCCAAACACAATTCCCCCCAAAACCCTCAACCATATTTATTTATTGCCATTTTCAAATTTGGAATTGGCACATTGGCTAAAACTTGCACATTCCTCATCCTCTCAAATCTTGACAAGTGGCATCTTGTCATTGGCTTATGAATGATCCCACATTCATCAAAATCTCTTACTCTTCCAACTTTGAATCTATAAAAGCAAGGATTTTCAACAACACATTTTATGCAAAGTTACTCTTTACATGTGAGAACTAATTTTGTCCACAATTACATGCATTTGCATTATCACCATCATCTTGGCAACTTTTGCTTATCAGGGATTCACTATGAGATCAGTTGATTCATGTTATTGTGTCTTATTTAGTTTTCCTTGTTTTCTTACTTAACATGACTCGATATTTCATAGAGATGTTGTTGTTTGCTTTGTTTTAAAGAACTAACCATGCTAAGGGTGTGTTTGAGTCTTTTTAAGCAATTTGCAGATTTCACCATCACATAAATGGCGCTAGAAGGAGGACGATACTTGTTCTTTTTTTTTTCTTTGATGGATGCATTATCTCATTCTATTAACGAATTTCTTTTTCCATACCTAACCGCACATGTATATTCATGTTTTGTGCATAGCTTTCTGCTAGTACAAAATATCTTATTCCTACGTTTGTGCACTATTTTTTCTTTTAAGTTTTCTTTGATATTGTATGTTGCTAATATCTATGAATGATCAATGAAAGTGCAAAGTAACTATAGAAACAACAAGGTATTAGTTGTTTTAAAATATGTCAGTTTATGACCATACATTTAAAATTGTTGGTTTAAAAGTGCTTGCACTCTTCTCAAACATTTGAGAAGCCTGTAAAAATATTTTTCTGCATGAGTAATGTGTAAATGATTGTGGGTGTTTTGTCTAGTATTTGTTTTTTTGTGTGACAAAAAACCTCTATCATTTTTCTTTGACACATCTCCATATCATGTTCTAATGTAGGCCGCGAGGGTGTTGTGACAACGTTGTGGAATTTTTTTTTATTTTTTTTACAACTGCCCAACGCATTGTATTAGGGTGTCATTTTTCCTTGCTTAAAAAAAAAAAAAAAACCACAAACACTCTTTGTGGAGATATTTTAGACAACCCATGCAAGATTTGAAGGCATAACAATGCACCTTACTCGGGTCCCATTTCTCTAGTAGAAGCTATGAATTTCTTCCAATGGCAGCAAGGGCAACATCCTATTCCTAGGCGTGTTCCAATGGGGCCTGTGCTTTGATAGCGAAAGACTGCTCTCTCCTCCACATCCTCAAGCTTCTTCTGGACATTCATGTCAATGGAAGTAAAATGCTCCTCCAATTCCTTCCATTGGTCTATACATTTAGTTAAATCTTCTTCGTGCTCATCCATATCCATAAATGCCTTCCACAATTGCTCCTTCTTTGAACCTAGATCCTCCATGGTTGTATAAACCTCACAGTTTCTTCAATCGATCTCACTATGCGCTGAAGAACTTTTGAACCTACTACTGTGACAGGATGAGACATGTGCACTTTGTAGTGGATAGAGCGCAACTTCCACCGCCTTCCCGCTTAAGCTATCCTTTTATTGCATTTAGACTTGATCTTCAACTTTTGATACAGGGTTCGACACTGGAAGACAATAGAACATTATGTTTTCCAGACCAACAGTGAGTACATCTTCTGCCATTTTCAAAGTCATTACATTTTAAGCGACCAGTAAGTGCTATCTATAGTTCGCTTTTTGTTCTCAACTCTTTTTAATGATTCACGTGGTCGGCTAACTGCAGATTGATGGTATGCAGTCTATGATGCATTTAAATATCTTTTTAAATCAGCTCCCACATATTTTTTGACTCGCCAATGCTATCAGTCCTATCAATCTGACATATCTTCTATACAAGTGGTTGCCTTTTGAAGACTCCATTTTATCTTCTCTTCTTCAAACGCTGATGTACAACTATCGATGTTATTATGTCGTTGTTACCATAGTTCTATTTGTTGTCATCGATTGTCTCTGACTCTGAAACTCACCAAAGCATCTGTAGCTCCTTTGATAAATTCCTCATCTGACAAGCGTTCAAGTTTCTTTAACTTGCTGCATATATTCAATAAGTGGGTTGGCCAAAGAAAGTATCTAGTATTTCCAATACCCACATTAAATCGCTGCTACACAAGGTTTAGTTTACTGTGGATATGACCATTTAGCGCCCGCATATCAATGCATCTTTGTCGATAATTTATTATAGTTGTCCATTTGACATTGAGCCTTCCAAACCAAATCCTCTGTTTATCAAATCCTAGGCATTTACTCTACCTGTCAACTCTTAGGCATCCGCAAGCTTTAATTACACCAAATAGTAGCTAAGTTGCCAGTTCGGATATGATCTTGCGTACGAGTTTGGTTAAGCCAGTATAACAAAAATTTCTTGAGTATACCCATTGATGATATGTCAGGAGAGATAGAGTTTCTTATAGCTGTTTGTGTTAAAGAGTTCATCTAGAAGCGTGTCATGCTATTTTGTCAAGTGCTAGGAGTAGGATTTAGTGGCCTCTCTCGTTGCATTAACCTTGCCACTAGAAACAACAGTAGCCTCGATCCCAAGAATTGGAGAGTTATTACTAACATCACCACCCACTGTAGTGAATATCCAAATAAATCCTTAGTTTGTGCACCTACGACTGTCATTGATAGGCAGAGCAGATTGGTCATACGATAACCATTCCTTGCTTATGAAAGGATTAACATTCTTCAGTTTATATTTGACATCACACTCCATACATGGAATAGGGTGCAGGTGGTAGGCTTGAGAAGCTAGATCGAGCAAAAGGCAGCCCAGTCAAAGTCATTATAACAGCTCTTCCTAGATCAATTACAACAACCTTGTGTGTATTGATAAGAATCAGATCATCATTCAAATCGAGATCCCATCAATTCACTGTTTGAGGAGTAACTTTATATCTTCAGCAAGTACAAAATCCTATCCTCCTTTAGCTTGTCACTATCAATGAAGTCGGTCTACTTGATTGACTGAATGTTTGGTGAATCTCAAGGTAATCTAAGTGATTGACTACAGGTCTTATCAAATCTATGAGCAGGCATACATATCACGCCATCAATTAGCATTTTATGTGGTCTTGTGGCCCCCAATATGTAAACTTTTTTACGTTCAGTTCTAACTCATAGAAATCATTAAGTCTGCCAAAGGCCTCAGAATCTTCCTGACGCATCGAACATCGAGTTACATATGAGAGACTCCCATGAACCAAATCCACCACCACGATCTTTATTTGAGGTCTTCACTTTCTTCTTCTATTTTTTTTCTTTAACTAAGAAAGTGTTCCAATAAAAAGGGAAGTAATGTCAGAAATTCATGGCTGTCTAGTTAAGATACCTTTATCTAGTTTCAATGTTCTTTAAAATACTGCTGAGTCTACAGAAACTTTTCTTTTCTGCAGGCAGCTGTGGAAACAATTGTGAATGGGAACACATGCAATAAATGATTATATGCTCAACTTGGCTAGACGGGAACAAATAGAATATTTGTCGTGATGCTGAGAGTGGGAGTCTAGACGTTCATTTAACATTTAAAGCTTTCATTTCCTTAACATTTCCTTGACGTTTCCTTTTACTGTTGCCTTGTATTTTTGTCCAACTCATTTTATAGTTTGGGGTGTTGAATTAAGAAATATATCTTGTGAATGAACTTATTCCCCCAACAGTGGATTGATGGGATTTTGATTTGAGTGATAATTGTTTTCAAAATTAATATCTCTCACAAGATTTTGTTATGTGACAGGTAGGAGCAACATTTATGAGGAGATTAATTTATCTTTTTGAGTATAAATTGGCAAGATTAAATCTGAGTTGAATAACTATGTTTGCAAAGCTGAAAAGGGGGTTTAGGCAGTAGATTTTTGAAAAAATTGACAAATAAAAATTAAGAAATGAATCATCGAAAAGTTCATTAGAATTAATACAACCTTTGTTGATAAGATCTTTGAGATTGAAGGACTGTTTTCTTTTTTTGGCAAGTTTGGAAATTCATTATACTTGAAACTATATTTATCATGGTTTTGTGGTGGAATAGGTTAGCATTAGAGGTGGACATCGGAGTTGAATGAAGGCGAACTAATCAAAGCTAGAAGACTTGAGATTAAAATGTGAAAAAAAAAAGTATTTTTTAATGCTTGTTGTCACAATCTAGAGCTCAAATTCCTGCTTTTGTTTTCCGTTTTAAACTAAATCACTTCAAATTTTGGGTTTAAGATTAACTATTGATTTGATTTTTTCAACTTGGTTAAAATTGAACTTAGAAACTTACTAGATTTTGATTTGGGCTAAAATTGAACAAACTCACACTTCAAACATTGGTGCTTTAAAATAAATCAAAAATCATTGCTTTGTGGTCTAAAATGAACAAATGCTTGTCATGCTTTGCAATATTTTTTCACAACTTAGTATCATTTAAAAGGCGTATGCGCTTCTCTCGCGCCTCACAATGATCTTGAGAATCAAAAAGTCTTTTGTGATATTAAGTTGTCAAAAAGATTGCCTTCACACTTCGATTTGGGATCTAAAATTGAATAAACTTGTTTAGTGTGAGAAAAAGGCATTGCGAGTGTTCTCTCTTTGTTCATGCAAACAAATATGATCGAACTACGAATGCACTTACTTGCTATTGTGTACCTTTAGAGGGTCTGCCTTGGTGGGAAAAGATACTCACCCCAAGAGAACGACTCAAGCGGTAATGGGCTAAAACCAAGCACTTCCAAACCGCTATATAAATTTGTGTTCACAGTGAAAGCCATGGACAATGGGAAGCAGCACATGATAACTCTCCCCCAGAATCTTTATGATGTGTAAAGCCCTTGTTCTAAGGGTTGGGAGATCTCTCACAAGTAGTTTATCATTGCACTCCCTAAACTGGATGCCCTTACTACAAAATTTTGTTTAGAAGCCAAAAAATACCTTATATTTGTTGGTGCAAGGGGTCATGTCCTCTATAGCTGCCCCACATATACATGTGGTTTTGTTGTAGAGATGAAAATTATGCCATGGGAGATTCATGGGTATTGATGCTTGGCTGACCCGAAAGATGTGTGCACTATAAGGGGGAGCCTATGTGGTCAAGCATCTAGTCATCCGCACACAATATGCGCAGCTAGATTTATCCAAGTGGGAATCTGACAAATATTGTCTTTTTCCAACCTAAGGTTGTACATGTTCTTGGAATCAAAACACATTGATTGGAACTCAAAACTTTGGAAAACAAACATTCACAAGAGATTTGAAATTTCAAACCCTTTAAGAAGCAAATACCATTGACAAAATTCAAGTGTTATTGCTTGCCCTAGGGATTCTATCCTTAGAGGCTTCTAAACGTTTAAATTTATATCTCCATTTGCTCACTAAAGTCAACAATAGGTAACCTTTGCCTTGATTTCCTTGATTTTCGCATAATATACTTTGTGGGATAAAAGAAAGTTAGGACATTGGACATTCAGTTTGAAAACATAATCAAGAAAGTGCTTGAGTCAAAAGGAACCGAATCTAAGCAAGATAACTGACAATTGAACCACACATGTGCTTGTTCTCTTTTGGGTCATATGGTTTTCATACTAACTTAGTTTTTTTTTTGGTTTGAATTACTCTTATGGAAAAGCATGTTCTTCACCACCTTGGTCCTATAAGGAAAGTCCTCTCAGGTTCGTCTAGGATCAAGTCAAACACTTCACCCATCTCAAACATCAATCAAATTTTCATTTCACCAACAAACTTTGGGGAACTTTGAAAATATCATCCATGCTAAACTTAAAGGCAAAAACAACATCATTACATTTGACTTAATACACCTAGTCAAGTTATCAATCCTCTTGAACAAATTTGCCTTTAGGATAACACAACTTCCTAAAGTCTACTAGTTCACAATCACTTTGATTGGCTTAACACACTAAGCCAGTTCATTCTCTTGAGCAAATTTCTCTAGGATAACACAATTTCTTAGGACTTACAAGTTCACCATCATCTTGTTTGACTTAACACATCTAGTCAAACTATCAAAATCAATTCAAGCCTTAAAATTTTAGCATCACCTCTAAAATTTCTCCAAGATTTTCACTCATCCGCACCACCCATACCCCGTTTATCTCATTATCATCTTTTGATCATTAGACCTTCCTTGTTATCCTCTCTTTTGTGCCTAAGATTAAGATCAAACGATCTCTATTTTATGGTCCAAACAAGATCACAACACAAGAGGAACATGGAATATAAACTTGATTCATCCATCATGAGTAATCCAATTCAACCAAACTATCCAAGTCTTGCAATTCCAATTGATTTTCAAAACTTGCATTTGTACAATCCACACATGGGATCAGTATCTCCTACAAACCTCAATGGTACAACAAATGTGAGTTTTCCCAATCTAAATTTTGGAACATCTTTTCCTATGGTATATTTAAATCAAAATCAAAACTTACAAATCTATCAACCAAACAATCAAGGCGTGAGCCTTCCCCATTTACCAACCATCAATCAACCAAATCCGAGAAACACCCCCTTCATAAGTCAAAGCATCCTATCAAATCCTCCCATTATGCCATGGATATCACAACAATAGATGGCAACCCCAACGGTTAACACATCTATCATTCATCTAGTGTCTCAAGGACCAAGAATCTCAATCGCACCATTCACCACTCAAACCTTGGCAATCAATGAGACCATTCTGCTCACCCGAATAATCAACACCATTCCCAATCATCCACCACCACCACCACCACCAAAACACATGATGGAAAATTCATTCTCTACCATGTTGCAAACTGCTCGCCAAAAGGCACTCCAAAACCAACAAGCGCAAGCAAAATTAGCCACTCAGCAAGCCGCACAAGCTGGGCAAGTAACACAAGCAGCCCAACAAGCACATGCTCAAACTAAATCCCAACACCAAGCTCAACAAGCGCAAGAACAATACTAGACACAATTACAAGAAATCCATCAACAAGTACCACAACAACAAGCCCAACAAAAAGCATTGTTGGCACAACAAAAACACAGTCGACAACAAGTGTTGTTGACTCAGCAACTAATGCAGGCACATCAGCAAACCTTACTCGCACAACAGAGCTTGCAACAAACTCCCACCAAAATGGTTGAAAACAATGATCAAGTTTTATCCATTAATGAGCACATTGAAGATGTTTCCATCTCATTCAATGATCAAGTCAAAACACACCAAGAACCACTTTTCAATCATGATCAAAACTCGCCAATCATTCCAAACAAGGATCTAATCCAAGAAACGTTAACATCACTTGATCCTATGGTTGAAAACATTAACAAACTCTCCACTATAATTGTTGAAGACCGTGATCAAAATCAATCCATCAGTGAGCACTGTGAAGATATGTTTACCCCATCCATTGATCAAATCGTCGTACATCAAGAGCCCCTTTTTAGTGATCTATTCCAAGATGTGTTAACGTTATTTGATCCCATTGACATAATCCATGATCCATCGACCAATTATCATATTGAAAATGTCTCTACATCACCTTATGAGTTAGAGGACATATCTCAAGAACGTATTCCAAAGCATGATCAAAATCTTCCATCAAGGTCTAGCAATGGTCCCTCCCAAGGCATGTTGAACCAAATGTAATGCCTAAAAATTTTAACCCAAAAATAGTTAAAGACAAAACACAAATTTCAAATTTTGACCACAACCACTAACACAAATCCCCAAAGACTACTCCCTATACATGCACTTCAGGAAAGCATAACAACATTTGACCAATAAACTATGATTGCTCAACCATCTACACATTTGTTTTGACATTCATGGTTAGTTTTCAGATGAAGATGTGGAATCCACCTCACCGAGGTAGGCTTGATTAGTTCCACAAACCCATCAACAATCACAGACTTAGTTCAAGTCATAAGTTATGCAAATAGAATATATATACATCAAAAGTATCTTTAAGTAATAATAAGAGAACAAGCCTAGGGGCCAGACCTAATTCCTCGGGGGTCGTCTTTGACGGCCTTGCCTACATATACAGTTCACAAAGGAATCGTAGTTCGACAACTAGACTTCAACCGCCACACCTCGGGTTGGTTAACAAGGAGGTAAAATCCATAGGTTAAAAAAAAAGACTCAATAATAATTTAAAAATATAATCCTCTAATAGAACATCAAACTATAATAGGCAATCATATAGTAATAGAACATTAATGATGAGAATCACAATTTCATCAAGAATCCTTTATCTAATAGAACCCTCATTACAGGATTACTCATTAACGAAATAATTTCAAATATGTCCCACTATAAGGGTCCATATCCTATCCAAACCCTAAGTTATATCTAATTAAAGAAAACTTCAAGGGAAGTTTAGAGCTCACACCGATCATAAATGCTAATCAAACAATTTACTCTAGCATACATGTTACTAATAGATGGTAACTTGATGATTGTAAGGCTAATGACTATGGAGTCAATCAAACCATGACCATTGCAACTACATTTCTAAACCATGAATTATAAAAATTTAATACTAATCGAATCATTGTAACCATATAATGAAAACAAAACAAACATTTAATGAGGGTGGTGACTAGGAATACAACTAATGATTCTTAATAAAAGTTTCATTTATAACAAAGATATAATTTAATCAATTTGAGGTGGTGACAACTATGTATTATCATACCATTGTATTATAGGGTTTTTTTTTTGGAAAAATCTAATATTTCCGGTATGTTGATCATTATAGGGTTGGAAGACATATCTTTCTCTTACAAATCCGAATATATTGAACATCAAGGGTAAACAAATTTAATTCTATTCTTAAGATGATAACAACTTTTTATAAGAATAATGGTACATACAAGTATACAATTATTATTCCTCTTAATCCTCAATATCCTTCTATTAAAACTTAAATACAATTAATGATACTACACACAAGCAAAGGTAACTAACCTTAATATTTTCAATCGTCTTATTCATCAAAACTCTATTCAAGTATTGAATTTGAAATATAGCTGAATAATGCTAAAAATACACAACTACATTTCCTTTTACCATTGGGTTGGTTATTGATTTGATTATCTTTCAATTAAAAATAATAATAACTAAATAATGATATTAAATAACTAATTCCATACTTATAACTACATATGTAAAAAAAATGTTATTAATATATTTGAATTGCATATAAAACAAATTCCTTCTTGCTACAATTGCACATAAATATTATTTATTCATTGTTGAACCCTTTTATAATTTTACCCATAAGTCTTAATCCCCTGATTTGTATATCCATTAAAACTAAGAAATACAATACCTCATTCTAACCATTATAAATAACAATCTAAATGTCTATATTTAAAATTTGATTCATTGGGGAATTGCCCTATATCTATCCATTCATATTTAAACAGTGTTAAATGTAATAGAAATAATAATTTCTTTGTGAGGCCGATGTCTGAGTTCATTTAAATGGCAAAAAGGATTACGAAACCATAAACCAGTCAGTGGTTGATGTCTGACAAAGCTGGCAGTATGAAGTACTCGATGAGAATGTAAGTTTCAAAACAAATCTTCTACCTAACATATGGTATCCCTCAAACACAAGCTCATAGATTGATTGGGGCAAGCTAATTGTTGTTAATTCATTTGATTGCCAGCACAGAACTTCTTAATCTTTGTTAAAATAAGAAAATTTGTTTTTGACAGTTCTTGATTGGGAAAGTTTCTCAAACTTTTCTGCATTTGCTGATTGGAAAAGTTTCCCAAATATTTCTGCATTTCCCTTTTCTATTTGGGAATGTTTCCCATTCGTTGTTTTTGTTGTTGCTCTATATATTGCTCTTTGATTTCCAATAAAATGTGTGAAGACAATTTGCTGCAATTTGCTGTGCAAGCATAACAGTTTGTTTTCATTTCTGCTTCTTTGTTTTAGTGTTATATATTTTTTGTTTATTTAGCTATTAATTGTGTACTGTAATATTGTGGCATTTATTTATTGTTTCTAACATATGGTATCAGAGCAGGTTCGAAATGGCAATGAATGCTAATAGTACACAACTGCAAATTCCCAAATTTAATGAGAAAAACTATGATTTTTGGAGTTTTCAAATGAAGATTTTGTTTAAATCTCAGGAGCTATGGGATCTTGTGCAGAATGGGTATTCAGAACCCGTAGATGCAGCAGCATTAGCAGCACTCACACAAAATGAAAGGAATTTATTGGAGAATAATCAGAAAAAAGATCAAAAAGCATTATTATTCATTGTGCAGGGCCTTGATGAAACTCTCTTTCCAAGACTTACAGCTATTTCAACAGCCAAAGAAGCTTGGGATCTTCTTTCCCAATCATTTCAAGGTACAAAAAGAGTAAGAACAGTCCGTTTACAAATGCTTAGAAAGGATTTTGAAATTTTACAAATGTCAGATTCTGAAAGTTTAGGAGATTTCTTAACTCGCACAATGGGGATAGTTAATCAGATGAAAATAAATGGTGAGGTTATGAATGATCAAAAAATTGTTGAGAAAATTTTAAGAAGTTTACCTACAAAATATGATCCAGTAGTTATAGCTATTGAAGAATCAAAAGATCTAACCTCTTTATCTGTAGATAAGCTTATGGGTTCACTGTACACACATGAGCAAAGAATAAATAAATCAGCAAAGGAGCCATTTGAGAAAGCATTAAAGAGCAAAGTATATTTGAAAGAAAATGAAGCCGCACCAGAATCATCTTCAACACAAAGAGGAAGAGGTAGAAATTCAAGAGGAAGAGGAGGATGTTTTCGACAAAGAGGCAAAGGTCAAAGAAGCAATAGAAGTGATGAAGAATTTTGTAATTACACTCAAACAAGAGGTAGAGGCAGAACAAATTTTCAGCAAAGAGGTAGAGGTTTTCAGAGGTATGATAAATCATCTATTCAATGTTATTACTGTCAAAAGTTTGGACATATTGTAGCTAAATGTAGAAAAAAGATTGCAGATGAAAGTAAACATGAAGCCCAATATGCAAATGAAGGTGAAGGGCATGAAGGATATGTCTTGCTAACATGCAGCACAAAGGAGGAAGTAAATGATGACAAATGGTATGTTGATAGTGGGTGTAGTAATCATATGACTGGATGCAAAGAGATATTTCAGAATTTGGATGAGTCCATCAAATCTGAAGTTAAGATGGGAAATGATTCAATTGCATCAATCATGGGGAAAGGGAGGATATTAATCACAACCAAAAAAGGTGAAAAAAATATATTGGTGATATATTTTATGTACCAGGTTTAAAGCATAATTTGTTAAGTGTAGGTCAACTTGTGCAAAAAGGCCACACTGTCAAATTTGAAAAAGATTCATGCATTATTGTTGATGGTAAAAACAAATAGATAACCAAAATACCCATGACTGCTAATAGGATGTTTTCTCTAAGTATCAGAAATAATATGCATTTCAGTTTCAATGCTCTTGTAAAAGATACACAGTGGTTATGGCATCTTAGATTTGGTCATTTAAATTTTTGTGGACTAAATATTTTGCATAAGAAGAACATGGTAATAGGTTTACCACTTATCCAAAAACCAGATGAAGAATGTGAAGGTTGTATTGTTGGAAAACACCATAGAGAACCCTTTCCAATAAGGGATTCCTGGAGAGCTTCAAAGCCATTGGAGCTAGTTCACTCAGATCTATGTGGACCAATTGAGGTTGCTTCATTATCTGGTATGAGATATCTTTTGACATTTATTGATGACTATAGTAGAAAACTTTGGGTGTATCCTTTGAAAAATAAATCAGATACTTTCAAGAAATTCAGAGAATTTAAAGAATTAGTTGAAAAGCAAAGTGGTTATTTTCTCAAAATTTTAAGGACAGATAGGGGTGGAGAGTATATTTCACATGAATTTCTTAACTTTTGTATTGAAAATGGCATAAAAAGGCAACTAACAACAAGGTATACACCACAACAAAATGGTGTAGCTGAGAGAAGAAATAGAACAATTTTAAATATGGTAAGGAGTATGCTTAATGTTAAGAATTTACCAAAAGTCTTTTGGGCAGAAGCAGTTTGTTGTGCAGGTTATATCTTGAACAGATGTCCTACAAACTCAGTATGGGGCATGACACCAGAAGAAGCATGGGGAGGATATAAACCCCGGGTAGATCATTTAAAAAATTTTGGTTGTATTGCTTTTTCTCATGTTCCAGATGCACTTAGAAGTAAATTGGATGATAAGGCAGAAAAATGTATCTTTGTTGGGTACAGTGAAGAATCTAAGGCATATAGATTATATAATCCTGAAACAAAAAAGTTGGTGATAAGTAGAGATGCAAAATTTCTTGAAGATCAGGAGTGGTGTTGGAATTTGAAAGAGAAATATCAACAAGTTAATTTTCAAGATGAAGCTGCAAATCAACAAGAAATTTCTGTTGTTAACAGAAACTCTTTTTCAACTCCACCAAGTCATAGACATGTTTCATCAAGCAATTCTCCATCATCTACCTCACAATCTCCAAAAAGGTGGCAGAAAACAAAGAGCTTGTCTGATATATATCAAGAAACAATAGAGGTAAATGAAGATATCTGTCATCTTGCATTTTTTGTTGATAGTGATCCTATTATTTTTGAAGAAGCTATAAATGATGATAAATGGGTCAATGCTATGAATGAAGAAATTGCAGCCATAGAAAAGAATCAAACATGGGACATTGCAGATCTCCCTAAGCATAAGAAGGCAATTGGAGTAAAGTGGGTGTATAAAACAAAGTACAATGAGCAAGGTAAAGTGAATAAATACAAGGCCAGGCTGGTAGTGAAGGGCTACAAACAAAAATCAGGTATTGATTATAATGAAGTTTTTGCACCTGTAGCTAGAATGGATACTATTCGTATGATTTTAGCTCTTTCAGCACAAAAGGGTTGGAAACTCTTTCATATGGATGTAAAATCAACATTCTTGAATGGTGTATTGGAGGAAGAAATTTACATTGAGCAACCACCTGGTTATGAGATTAAAGGTCAGAAAGGTAAAGTTCTCAAACTAAATAAAGCCTTGTATGGTTTAAAACAGACACCTAGAGTTTGGTATGAAAGGATTGAATCATATTTCTTGACAAATGGTTTTGAAAAATGCCCTTATGAACCCACCTTATTTATAAAACAAAATCAACAAGGTGATGTTATGATTGTTTGCATTTATGTTGATGACTTGCTTTATACTAGAAATAATGAAAACATGCTTAAAGAATTTTCAATGGCAATGAAGAGTGAATTTGAGATGACTGATCTTGGTTTGTTGCGCTATTATCTTGGTTTTGAAGTAACTCAAAATTGTGATGGGATTTTTATTTCACAAGAAAGGTATGCAAATGATATTTTGAAAAGGTTCAAGATGAAAAATAACAAACCAACAATTACACCTATTGCCATGGGTGTGAAGTTGAACAAAAAAGATGAAAGCAAAAAGGTAGATTCTACTTTGTATAAAAGTTTGGTTGGAAGTTTAATGTACTTAACTGCAACAAAACCAGATATCATGTATGCAATAAGTTTGATAAGCAAGTTTATGGAGGATCCACATGATACTCATCTACAAGCAGGTAAAAGAATACTAAGGTATGTGAAAGGGACTTCAAATCATGGAATTTTTTATGAAAAGAAGAGTGTTTTGAAGTTAACTGGTTATACAGATAGTGATTGGGCTGGAAGTCAAGATGATAGGAAAAGTACTTCTGAATATGCTTTTACTCTTGGTTCAGGTGTAATTTCTTGGTCTTCAAAGAAACAACCCATTGTTGCATTGTCCTCAGCAGAAGCAAAATATGTGGCAGCCACTTCAGCAAGTTGTCAAGCAGTTTGGTTACAAAGAATGCTTGAAGCATTGTTGCAGCCCCAAATGGAAGAAACAATTATATTTTGTGATAATCAATCAGCTATTGCGCTTTCTAAAAATCCAATCTTTCATGGAAGAAGCAAACACATAGACATCAAATTTCATTTCATCAGAGAGCTGGTTAAAAATAATGAAATCAAACTTTCTTATTGCAGGTCCAAAGATCAGGTTGCTGACATTTTGACAAAGCCTTTGAAAGAAGAAGATTTCAATAGATTGAAGAAACTTTTAGGAATGACAAGCTGTCCCACAAATCAGATTTTAGGGAGGATGTTAAAATAAGAAAATCTGTTTTTGACAGTTGTTGATTGGGAAAGTTTCCCAAACTTTTCTGCATTTGCTGATTGGAAAAGTTTCCCAAACTTTTCTGCATTTGCTGATTGGAAAAGTTTCCCAAACATTTCTGCATTTCCCTTTTCTATTTGGGAATGTTTCTCATTCGTTGTTTTTGTTGTTGCTCTATATATTGCTCTTTGATTTCCAATAAAATGTGTGAAGACAGTTTGCTGCAATTTGTTGTGCAAGCATAACAGTTTGTTATCATTTCTGCTTCTTTGTTTTAGTGTTATATATTTTTTGTTTATTTAACTGTTAATTGTGTACTGTAATATTGTGGCATTTATTTATTGTTTTTATCAATCTTATAGACCCATATAAAGTCAAAATATTTACCATAAGTTTTATTTAATTTATAGGCTTGCATAAGATTGGATGGGATTTTAATAGTTTTATTTAAGCTGCCCAACCATACTGATAATAGTATATTAAATATATAATAGGAAATCCTCGATAATAGCTTAACTAGGAAACTCAATGCTTGTAAGCCAAAACATGGTCAAAGCCAATTAAAAATTATTAGGGTAATCATGTAATGACTATAATCATGAGAAATGTTTTTGCAGTAAATATGAATCTGCATAGATAAGGCATGGAACCCATTCGACTGAATGTATAAATAGATAAAAAAATAAGGTACGAAATGCGAACTTTCAAGGGAGGCATGTGATTTGTTCAGACTCAAGAACTTAACCAACTTCCAAAGTAACCAACATGAAATTGACAATCCACATTCCTAACCTTCTGCCAGCAATAACTGAACTCATATTTTCATAATTTGGTCTACGAGTGTAGAGCCTAAAAGTATTATTATTATTTCGTTATTTTTGGATGATATTATATATCATAAATGAACACACCCACAGATAAAACAACAGAACCAATGCTTTCATTTACACCTAAAATAGAATTGTTTTATAATGACATAACACTCAGTACAATATGATCTACCCGGGCGCAGATTCAGAGTAACAAAATAAAAATAAAAATTATTAAAGCTAAATACATGCGCATGGATCTAAAACATACAGTCCAAGGCCACATAGAAACATGTATTTATTGTAATGATAGAATAGTCATGAAGTCCTACTTGAAAAATGCTGAACTTGGCGAAGGATTGAGAGATAAAAAAAAAATGAAAGTGCCCAGCTCCCCACGCCAAGCCTCTAACGTCACCAACTCACCACCAGTCCAATCCTTGCAAGAAAAATATATTGACTTGCCAAAGTCCAACAATTTCTCCCAGACTATTCAATGATACCTAATTTCTTGTCACACTACGAAGGTTGAAGTAGCCGAGCTCTTAAGCCTTTAGATTGTTGTTGATCATCCTTTCCCATGCTCACCTCTCATTTTCATCATCATTTACAGGCTAACTTTCTTAATTTTAAAGAACCCAAGCACAAAATCATACCTCCAATATTTAATAGTTGTAACCATCATTTTCATTGCACATAGTAGAATCAGGGAACTGAAACAAGCAACAAAGACGACTTCTCTCCATTTCCCTTTCTCTTATTCTCCCCGTGTTTCCCTTCCCCTTACATAATATGCCTCCTAACTCTTTTTTTTTGATGATCCAAAATTTAGGCATATATCAATTTGCGCATTTCCTACTGGTCGTTTCAGTGACTAAGTTGCAGGTTAGTCCCGAAAGAAAAATCACCATCCACAGGTGACGCCAAGACCTCTGACCTCTCCCTCGAGTCTCTTCAATGACTCCTTTTATTCTGCTGCGTGCGACACTCCAGGCAACTATCTAATCTCCACGCCTTCCATGACTTGGATGTCAAATCCCTTGCTATCGCTCTCCTCTATATCCAACTTTTGTGTCATTTCCTCGTAGTGATACAGGCTTCACATTTTTCCCAATGAATCAGAGGATTATCGCCTTCAATCTAGTTGCACAGATTCCGAATTTCATTCCCCCTTTTCTTAGGGTTTAGTTTGAGTACCATTTAAGGCATTGTATCCCAGTGGAATATGCTTCATCTACCTCCATTGATGAGCGATGACTTCTATCTTTAATCCTCAACACTAAACTTACTGCCTCTGATATTGATGTTGTGCTTTGAAGATATCCCCCACGTGAATAGCGGATTTGCACTACAAACTAAAGTAATGAGGAATTAAGCCAGCATATGGATAATAAATTGATGAGTTTAAAAGACACTCAATTTCACCCACTCTCCCTTTTTACGCTTACCAAAACATTCTCTTAAATGGCTTCCCTCAACACCCAGATACTACTGTTCTTGATATCGACATTCTCCCCATACCTCATAACTGGAGCAGGGTCAATGAACTGCAAATAGGCGTTAAGAGGAGGAGATGGGAATTAATTCTGCAGCCACCCACTTACCATAATAATTAAACCTCCCATCACGTATTAAGAAATTTAATGGGACAGCTAATTGGTGTAATCTGGATATGTGTGGTTTACACGCAACATACATGGGTCTAGGAGTACAAAAAGCACCCATGACTTGCATTGAAACTCATGTAGCCTCTACCATAGAAATGCCTCTATTGCTAGCAATATCATGGCTTACCATCATATCATTAGTTTTTGCAGGGTGATCCCACAAAACTGGTTTACAATTTTTGAGAGGAACTAATTTTTGATGAAATCACATATTTTTAGAAAATATAATTAATTAATTCTTAAAAATCTTCATATTAAAGATTCCAATTGAAGAAGGTTTGATCAAACCACCTTAGATCAAACTCCATTAAATAAAACCTCGCTAGTTTTAAACCATACCTATAAATGAGTCTCCTTTACACCCATCGAAATGCTGATAAAAAAATATTTTTGATTTACTTTCTGGGGGATCAAATGAATTCATTTAAAATTTATTTGAAATGATTATGGTAGTCTTCAGAATGAGCTATCCAATGAATATAATTTTAATATGTTTTGGTTTTATTATGTATGCGTTTTTTTTGTTTTATTAAACATAGGTTTTCATCGAAAATGAAGCTCTTTATTTTGCATATGTGGAAAAATAGCATATTATAAAAATAAAATTTTAAAAAATATGTTTGTGCTAGGTATTGATGTCCTTGATCCATTAAAAAAAAAAAATGAATTTCGATACATACAAAAAAAACTATGTTGTATACAGTCTGCCTATGTCTAAATTGCAATTAGTTTGACTTCGAAACTTGATGAAAGAAAAAAAATTCAATAAAAAACTATGAGACCAAATGAAAGTGCTAGATATTGTAGTTAAAAATCTAAATTAAAAAAAAATAGAATTTTATTCTTCATACAAAAAAATTATGTTGTATACAATGAACGTCACTTTTTAAAAATGTTATTTTTTGAAAAAACCTAGTTTTCGTGGGAGATGGAAAAAAAAGTGCAATCTGATTCCAAAAAAATTGAAAAAAATATATTTAGAATCTAAAGACAAAATGTGATGAGACTCTAGTTTGCATCATCTTCAAATTCCTCACGGTTTAGCCGCTATAGGTGCTCAAATGTGAAGATTTGGTTGAAAATAATAATTTCAGTGTCCAGTTTGACCAAAAATTGTAAACCACTATTGTGGGATCACCCTGCGGTGGGTGGAAGATCCACCAAATATAAATCGACAATGCTACCAAATCCATTCCACAAAAAATATTTAGGGCACCACGAATATGATAGTAAGAGTCATTATGGCATTGTCAGTGAACCAACGTAAATGCCCACTGAACCACAAAAACCAGTCAAGCAATCTAGATTGGAAGAGACATCCCTGGGTGGCGAGTAGATAGAGAATTAATTCCATTCGTCTGCCACCACATCAATATGATCGGGAACTAATTTCTATTGTTTAATTGTGACAAGACTTCGTTTATTTTTTCTTAATTCTTTGTTTATTCGCTTTTAATAATAATTCTTCTCACAGTTCTTCGTTGATAATATTATGATTTTTTTAATAGTAAAAGTAAGAATAATAATGTCACTTTCTCAATTTTAGATTTTTAATATTATTATTAAATTTCATAATTAAGTACGAACGTTAAGAATCATTACTTCGATCTATAATTTAAGTTTTTACACCAAATAGCATTATTGTCAAAATGTTCATCCAATTAATGATAACAAATTATTGTTTTACTCTTGGATAAAATTCAATAAGAGTATAATTGATTGGTTATTTTAACTACTTTGAAACACACCCATTCTCACCCCTTCTACTCCTCACACAATGAGAGTTTGTTTACTCAACCAAAAAGTGATTATCTTGAAGATGCATGGTTATGATTCAATTCGCATTGAAAACTTGTGTAAAATTATGTACTACCTTCTTTCTTGGATAATCTCGAATGCAACCATTTTCTTACTATGCAGACACCACCCTTCTTTAATTAAAAACCATGACCTTTAATAATAATTTATTTGATTGATTTGTTAATAAAATTATAACACCTTTTTATTCTAAAACAACTAACACTGCCTTAGGAATAACAAAAATTTACACAATAATTATACATATAAGAAAAGGTTATGAGAACATATCTTTAAATGTATTATTGAGATGTGTGTGAACTCCAAAGCATATTTTTAATTTCAAGATAGTATTATTCCTATGACCAACAATCAAACACACACTTCCAGACTATTATACGTTAGCAAACATAAATAAACGAACTATAAATAGTCTTAATTGGTGGCCATTTCTTTATCCATTATGCCATACGAATTATAGGATTAATAACTTAGTCATAGAATTCAAGTAGGGTGAAGTAGTCAAGTAAATTCGTATAGGGTACACTTCTCATTAAATTAATGAATTCTCTACTACAAGGTACTTTGTTACTAGCTATTAGAATAACCCTAATTATATTATATGAGATTGATTTAGTGGCCTTACAACATCCTTCGACCTCACGGTTGAGAATAGCGAAAGAATCTTTGAATTTACACTTGATCCAAAACCATTCAAATAACAAGTGGATATTAAGCCACTTCCCATGCCTAAGGACAATGTCCAAGAACCCCTTATAGACAATCCATCCTTTGAAATTGACCCATGTCAAGAACTTGATCCAAAGCATATTGAAAGTAATTCTGAACTAATCAAGATCAAGAATTTGTATCTCCAAGATACTATAATGATTTAATTAGCACTCTTTTATCTATACAAGATGTCGCAAATGATGATCACATCCATATAGCAAATATTCTTCCACCTACTCGTGAGATGTTTTCTTTGGATGGACATGTAGATGATCTTCATTCAAAACAAGAGTCTCATACTCTTGATATCATTACAAAGAAACAAGAGTCTTATACTCTTGACATCATTACCAAGGAACAAGAGTCTCCTACTCTTAACATTTGTGCACAAGACCAAGATGTAGAAAAAATTGGAGACATAGTAAAAATGAATCATGAAGAAGGCTTCTACAGAAGTTGTGAATCAAAAACATCATATGAAAGCATATCAAGAATAAATCATGAGGAAGAATTTTATAGTAAATCACCAATACCTCTTGAAGAAGCATTACAATATGATATATCACAAGATCAAGCTAAAGATATCAATCAGGCATTCATCCCACATATGGAGGATCCAATCACTTATAAACTTGGATCACTTACCTTTCTTAGGGGAAGTTGTCTCATCAATAAAGAAGTCACTTTTGAAGATCCACCACAGAGCAGAAAAGGATTAGTACCTTGTTTTCAAGGTAAATCATATCTTATTGCAAACAAAAGGTTTCAATAGATGAATTATCAAGGCAGAGGATTAGGCCTACATGAACAGGGTATCCTAGAACTAGTGCAGATTGTTGGCAATCCTAAGAATCAAGGCCTTGGTTATTCGGTAATCGAGGGATATAAACATATCAGGGATACTTCTGTAAAACTGGGCACAACTTTGTCACAAGCAAACATCAATAGAAGAAGCACGAAGAATCTTTATGATGAAACCGATGTCAATACTACAACCTGCCACATTGCAGATCTTCATCCACCCATCACTCCATCCACGAATTGGGACAAACAACAAAAGAAAGATTCAAATCAAAGCACAAAGAACATCGCCAAAGAAAAAGAAGTATTGAAGCATGAAGGAGAAAACAAATACATATGGATACCAAAGAATATAAAGAATGATTATCCCTATCAGACTCCATTAGTCAAAGAAACTATGGGGCAAAATCAAAAAGGGAAAAGTATCCATCAAGTATATCCACAAGGGAAAAAGCAAGCTTCTCAAGCGACATACAAAGTGTATCGAGTTGTTGGTTCTGATTTCAAATACACTTCTGTATCCACCCATTATTGCTCATCTTCCCAAGTTTGGAGATTCAAAGGTTCCAAACTATCAACCAATCCATCTTTTATTTCTAAACACACTCCTCCATCCATGCCTCCACGCATGATATCCAATTCTCACATTGACCATGTGTTGGGAACGACCCTTCATCATAAGGATTTAGAAGGCACTCTATTATGATGTGCACACGAAGACAAAGTTAACTCTGGTATCAGCAAAGCAAAACAAATTTCTCAAAATTTGCTTTCAAGTGCACGTGTCTTGGTAAAGCAACTTATTCAAGCAAGATATCGATGGATCATTATGACAGAAGCATCAATGTCAGCAGTAATAGGTGATTCAACATCAGCTTAAAATCTTTTAGAAAATACAAAAAATAAAAAATAAAAAAAGAGGATTGAAAACAGTAAAGAAAAAAATCATCCTCTAGTGAAAACCACTTTGGTGGCGCTTTGGACAAGTACCATGATGAAAACTTGGCAAACATGCGTCATGTGTAGAATTGAGCATCTACATGCACCAGTTCTGGAGAAAGAATCTTATCACATCCATAATAAAGTCAAAATTCCAATCATATTATTCGTTCATCCATGAACCATTTATCCAACGCATGGCTATCTTTCTACCTTATCTGGATTTTGATAAAATTTTGGAGCACAATTTACACTTGTTTATGGTAAACATCTTGACATGGGTCATTTTCACTGATCCTATCCAATCCAAATGTTATATGAGCCTTGAAGCATTATTTGAATGAACATTCATCTACTCGAACACCTTATCTTGTCACAAGATAATCCTTGGCATCCTTTGCATGCTTATCACATCAATCTATACACCTATTCAACAATCCACCCATGGTCGTTCAAACATTGCTAGACACTAGGGGTAGAACATTGGAAAACATGAAAACAAATTGGCAAACATGAAAGCAAATTGGTCAAAGCATTTGTGAGCCAAAAATCCAAATCACTAGCCCATCGAATATTTTGACGAGAAGATGTTCCTTATCAAGTTTTATCTTTCATCGAACATCAATCCAAACAATTCATATCAATCGCATCTAATGCGCACATCGGCGTCACATCAAATCATCAAAACAATTTTGTTCCAAATCAAGCTTCATCAATCTTGATCAATTGAATCCAATCAATTTTCACCTTGTTTGACTTAACACACTTAGTCAAACTATCATCTTGTGCATGATTTTACTCTAGGATAACACAACTTCCTTGGGTTTACAAATTTGTTATCATCTTTGTTTGGCTTAACACACTTAGCCAAATTATCGAATCCAAAAACCAGCTCATTTGACTTGACACACTTAGTCAAACTACCCTCTTGTATAAGTTTACTCTAGGATAACACAACTTCCTAGAGTTTACAAGTGCAATATCACTTTTGTTTGACTTAACACACTTAGTCAAACTATCAATCCATCAATCCGATCGATCAACGTTACACTTGGTTTTCAACAAAATCCTAAAATAGAGCACTGATATCATCACATATCCATATCCAAATCGTTGAAAATCATAAAAATAAAAACATTCAGAAAATCTATCAAAAAATTCAAAAACATCCAAAAAATCCAAATCATTCAAAATCCAAGAACATGTCAGATTCCAAAAAAATAAAAAATAGAGTCATCTTGCTGAACTACGTCATCTCTGAGCTTGAACATAGGCAAGGTTGATCTTTAATCATCCCCCAAGACAATTAGGTCAGTCCTTAGGCATCCGTCACAATGGCATTCCGTTTGCCCATCTATTTAGGCATCTGTCACAATGGCAATCCATTTGCCCATCTATCTCACTAGTAGCCAAGTCAATTGTCATCTGAACTACGTCGTCTCTGAGCTTAAACGTAGGCAAGGCTAATCCTTGATTGGTCCCCGAGACACAAAATCCAAAAACATTCATAAAATCTCATAAAAAATACCAAAACATTGAAAAAAATCCGAAAATCAAAACAACCTCAAAACATTTCAAAATATCAAAAACATCCAAATATTTGAAAAAACCCAAAATGGTGCACCCGTCTCATCTCGCTTTCACTTGCAATAATCACCACTCATAATAAATCAGTCATCACTTTCACCCTTTGGTGAGTCAGTCAAAAACAAGTCTAGCAGGTTCCAAAGTGAACACCTAATCGTCAGAGTCTTAAGTCTAGATTAGTAAGCAAGCAAGTTGGTCAACTCGGAGTATCAATAGCTTATCACCCAATCAGTCTCACCAAAACCCAGATCACAACATGTCCTACGATGAAGTTTTCCCACGATAGACATAAGCATCAGGTACCTCACAGTAGTTTAGCCTTGGCTAGCGGTACGAATAACATTAGCTCATTTGTTTACTTTATCTTGGTCTTTTTGACTTATCTTATTTTGCGCTCATTCGAAGGACCTCTCGATGATGCCTAAATAAAATAGGTTTAGAGAAAAAGGAATGGGGCAATGATCATTATCTTTTTGTTTGTTGTGCTTGTTGGATGTTCTTGTACAATAACTTGGTGAATACTTTCTTTGTTGGGTCCATCCTAGCAAGGTTTCTGTATGTCAAGTGTGAACAAGAGCACTTCTATCTGATTTTCGAGTCAAAGTCCATCACACTAGGCGCAACGCCATTCTGGTTCTTTATACCTTGATGCATCGCACCTATGTGTGTTATCAAACATAAGGAAAGTTATGCTCTTTATCTCTCCCATCCCTGGATAAGCAATACATCATCATCAATCATCATCATATCTAATAAAGTCTCAATGACTAGTGGACTTGTTAGACTTCTACATCTTCTTCGATTCAAGGGTTGATCCCTCTCATTCTTCTATCCTCTTTCATGCTAACAATGCATCCATCCTGCATCTGCACTCTCATCTTGCATAATCACGTCATGTCATTTTCATAATCATTTAAGTTGTTCAGGATAATATAAATTTGTTATTCTAAGCATTTTCCAAACATCTCATTTTCATCATCATTATCATATAGATCATATAGTCTGGCCATCCATACATCCATTTTGAACCTCTTTATCGTGAGATCCACCTCAAATCGAATCTTTTCGCTCGATCTCTCGAGGGGGCAATGTACTAACTTACTTATTTTTGCTGGGGCATCCAAAAAAAGTAGAATTTTTTTAATTTCAATGCTGGAAACATCATTCTTTGAACCAATGCAATGCGTACATTGCTTCAAAGAGGGGGAAAATGTAGGCATGCAAAATTAACACTATCAATTAACATCATTGATTAGTCATATTTCACCCAGCAATTAAATAAATCAGGTTTATCTGAATAATCTCCTAAGGTCTCTTAATTTAATTAAATCACCAGTATTTAATTAAATGATCAATATGCATTTTCCTCTCATTTGATTTAAAACAAATACAAAAATTCAAATCAAATGTCATGTCACCTAACCTCTTGTTAGATTAATCAAACCCTGATTAATTTAATCCTAATCACCTGAATCCTCTAGATTCATCCACTTGCACAATAAATCATTTAATTTGATTTATTAAAACCCCTATTTTCCTCACAAAGGCATATTCCCAAGGAATATGCCCTCATTAACTCTCCTGTTTGACTTTTTTGGCCAAACACAATTCCCCCCAAAACCCTCAACCATATTCATTTATTGCCATTTTCAAATTTGAAATTGGCACACTGACCAAAACTTGCACATTCCTCATCCTCTCAAATCTTGACAAGTGGCATCTTGTCATTGGCTTATGATTGATCCCACATTCATAAAAATCTCTCTCTTCCAACCTTGAATCTATAAAAGCAAGGCTTTTCAACAACACAACTTACAACAGAATTCGAAGAACAAATTTTATGCAAAGTTACTATTTACATGTGAGAACTAATTTTGTCCACAATTACATGCATTTGCATTATCACCATCATCTTCGCAGCTTTTGCTTATCAGGGATTGGGGAAGGGCACCCTTTCTACATAATGAGGAGCACCAATCCACTATGAGATAAGTTGATTCATGTTATTGTGTCTTATTTAGTTTTCCCTATTTTCTTACTTAACATGACTCGGTATCTCATAGAGATGTTGTTTTCTTTTTTTAAAAGGACTAACGATGCTAAGGGTGTGTTTGAGTCTTTTTAAGCAATTTGTAGATTTCACCATCTTAGGAGGAAGAATCGACAAAGAGAAAAGAAAGGCTCCAGTCAATGCGCATGGAAGCAGTGCATAGCAACTTAGACACAAAAAAAGAGAAAGAAATCTCACAGTCTTCTCTAGGACCTCTCTCCAATCCTTGAATCGACTCCTCAGTCACACCCACATCTCACAACTCTTCCAGGTTTGATTATTACACTGAACCACTTGCTGCTTGAACTCTACTAATAGGAAAAATGGAAGGACCAATCAAAATAATAGAAAAAGTTCTTCCAATGAAAGCCCTAATGGAAAAAAACTGATATAATTTTTATTATATCAGTTTAGTCAAATACCATTTCCTGCTAGGTTACGTTTCTATCATTTTCCTGTGTCTTTCCTAGTACACATGGTGAAACTCATCGTATCATAGTAAAAAACCATTGTGCTACTCTTTTGCATGTGAGATGTCTAGATTGATATGATAAATGAGGAAGGATTGAAAATATCGCTTTTTAATTCTAAACTCTCGATGGATCTAGAATATTTGCCTTGGAATATTCTATTCTCATATTTATTGAGTGAAGCAGAAGTTGCATCAATCATATGGGTTGCAGGTTTTGTTCATCAATGGATACTGCCTATTATTGTAGGCATAACCCTTCTTCTGGTGTTGGCTGACTCTTATGGTTCTTTCCAGCACCATTATGCAATGTGTAGATTGTGCTTATCTAGTCAACTTGTTACCTGGTTAGAACATTCAATCATTTTTCTTGAAGACCTTCTCAGAAGTTGAACTACCTTTCATCACTCTCTAAAATCTCCTCAATTAATCTGGAACTTTTGTGTTAGAATATTCTTTTGTCATATTTATTGAGTGAAGCAGAAGCTACACCAATCATATAGGTTGCAACTTTTGTTCCACCAATGGATATTTCCTCTTACTGTAGGCACAACCTCTCTGCAGGCGTGGGTTGATTCCTATGGCCATTCTTTTGTAAATGTGTATATTTTTCTTATCCAGTTGACATTTTTATCTGGTTATAACCCTCAATCATTTGTCTTGAAGAGATGCTCACAATTGAAACTTCCTTTTATCAATCTCTGCTTGACTATGTGTAGCCATTTTCCACTTTAGGGTGAGCCTTCACTCATGGAAAGTAATGAATACATTTAGTAAAAGCAATGACATTCCTTAATGAATTGTAAATGCAGTTAGCCTACCTTTATGCCCACTTGCTTGTTTCCATGTTAAAAGCACAAAATTATTAAAACTCTCTATAAATATTTCAATCTATAGGTAGAATCCTCTCTTGAGGAAAATTCTAAGTATATTAAGTAGGCAAAACAACTATCCTTAATAAAATGCAAATGCCCTTGCTTTTTCTCACGCCAATGTGCTTGTTTCCACATTTGAATAATTAAAATTCTCTTTTAACATTTCTTTTATGGTATGGCAGGAGGTGACATAAAGGTTGGGGTGCCAAAATTAGAAGGGTATCGTATAGTTTTTGCATCAATTTGACTTGCCTTATCATAATGAAGGAGCTTCAAATGAAAAGATAGCATATGGAAATGGACATTGTTTGGTGAGAAACATTTACTGGTAAAGATGCTTTGAGGACATCTTGTCCATTCACAATCTCTTAAACCCTCTTTTGATTCCCACCTTCGCTGGAATTTATAAAATGGTGAAGGTGCCAAAATTGGAAGGTTTCCTAATAGTTTCCACATCAACTAGACTTAAACGATAGTAATGAAAGCTAGTGATATTCTGATAGTAATGAAAGCCCATGATATTCTGCTAGTACATAAGCTAACTTTTTTGACTAGTTGTTATTTTGAAGTCTTTGTTTCTTTTAAACATCAGATACTTCATTTTACTTCTCTTTTTTTCTCATTATGCTGAATATTTTCATTACATTGAAATATGATGATTTTCTATCACTTTTTTGTTGGACAAGTAAGCTATTATTTTCAGTTTATTATCAACCTTATGAATGGAAATTTTATTGTTATTATTAGGTACCCTCTAAGATCATTACATCAAGTGACAAAAGAAGCAGTGTATCTATGTCTTGTAGTTATTTGGTATCATAAGCAGATCAATTGATGTTCATGTTTTGTAATCAAATTTTTTATATGCTTGTGTGCAACTATGAAGGAAGGTGTGGGCTTCCAACAAATTTTGATGCTACATATTGCTATGATCTTGGCTATGTTGCAGGTGTACTCCTTTATGCTGGAAAGACATGCCTTTTTGCTTCGGTTTGTTTTGGATTCTCTCTATATGTCTTCATTGATGTTGTTCTAACCTTGTGGTTTTGCCTTGATGAAATCATGATGAACTTAAAAGATCTATTGTTGATGTTTTTTTATTTTAGTTTGAAGTTATGATTTATTAACAAACACAAAATATATGATCCTTTGAACACATATCATCAATTCTTTATGGTTGGATCTATTCTATTTTCATTTTTAATAATGCATTTTAATCATAATCTATGGTGGTAACTAATGCTAATAGATTCATCATGTGAATTTTCTTAAGTTTTATGAGAATTTGGCCATGCCATGACCATTTTCATTAGAGGGAAGTGAAAGAGAGATTGGAGAAAGGGAAAATTGTATCATTTTAGGTCATCAAACTTTATGAGTTTTGGATTGTACTATATATTATAAGTTTAGAGATGGGGAGAGATAGAGAAGGGTGAATTGTGGGTATAGATGGGGAGATGGTGTTGGAGATAGAGTTAGATGTCGGTTACCTCTTCAGTGTACCTAGATTTCATGTGGTTTCCAAGATTGGTAGAGATGAAGGGATGCAATGGTTCAAATCTATCATTACTACACCCAAGTAAGTGTCATAGTTTCTTCTTGTTCAACTAAATTGATCTAATTTTCAATAATATTCCTTCATCTAACACCAAATGTCTATGTGGGTACAATCCCATATTTTGTAATCTTGCAGGTAGTACTTTTGTGTGGAAATTCTTATCAAAGGATATTATTGCAACCTCCTTCAATGTAGATGAGAAGACCAAGACTCTGTTTCTCTCTAAACAATCCCAAAATGTTGTTTTCTTCCCTCCTCCCAAAGATGAGGACAATGAGGGGCATAATAAGCCCTCAGTATGATATACATTTCCATTGGTTTGGATCTGGTTTTTTATTTTTTAAGAACAATGGTTCACCACAGTGTGCCGATCTTTTGATTCTAACTTTAATCAACTACTTTCTTTAAAACATAATTTATAATGCATTTTAGTTGAATAATAATTAAGTTTACATCATAAATACAAAATAATCAGAGCATTCTTTTAGAGCTATTTTTAAATTTGATATTATAATGAAACATAATCATAAAATTTACAAACATATTATATATACACAATAAAATTATATAACTATAAGATTATACATAGATTGAATATATTAATAAAAAATAAAATAAAACAATATTGAATCTATATAGTTATTATTAGTAATATAATATACTTTTGAAGCTAACTTTAATTTAATTATATTTATAATAATATTATTATAAATATACAAACCAATACATTCAAGTATGAAAAACAAATGAAAACATAATAGAATTTAAACACAAACATTGAGCAAAATATTTCACAAATCATGGTCATGATCACAATAATAACCATAACCACAACCATGATCATGATCATGAACATCACCATGGCCATAACCATAATCATGCAATAATGACCATGGACATGAATACGATCATGAACATGAGCATTATATTGATGTGGTGAAATACAATGCAAGAATCCATCATGCAATAAATTTCATAGAGTGTGCATGTCTCCTCTCTATCCATCCATCTCTCTCCCTCTCTTTTTCCCTTTATCTCTTCCTGGACTTCTATATCGATATCTTTTTGCCTCTCTATCTCTATCTCTCCATATATCTTCTTCCATATCCCCCTCTATCTCTAACTCATTACCTCTCCATCTATCCCCCTCTATCTATCCCTATATCTCTCTTTACCAATTGACCTCATGTACACCACAAATTGCAAAAAAATAGATCAAAATTTACCCTAATTGACCTTGCACAACACTTCCGCATACCCATTGCACACCAAGGTATGATTGCTAGTTGTATTATTTTATTTATATTAATATTATTTATTTAGATAATTATATTATATCAAATTATCTTACTGTTCATAATTTAAACATTCAACAATATCACACCCATAAGGTTTGAAGCTTGATGGCAACAACAACACAATAGCAATTTAACCATCACACTATGTCACTATTGAAAAAATTCAAAAGAATTAATCATTTATTTTTGTATTTATTATTTATTTATTTTATTTGTATTATAACTATATTATATTATATTCATATTATACTATATTATTTATATATTTGTATAATATTATATTATTTATTATATGTATATTTATATTATTCTTTATATTTATATATCATTTTATTTATATATATTATTTATATTATTATTGTTGGCTTCTTCTGTGGCATTTGTCCTTGATGTCAAAACTGCCCTGGGTTGGTGCCTTGGCATTTCATAGTTTGGTCTCATTATTGCATTTGATTGACATACTTCTTTGGCATTATGATATCTTTTTCGATGTACTGATTATTTGGTTCCATGTGAAACAATCTTGGCTATGTCTGAAGGGTTGAAGGTTGTTTCAAGTGTTATCATTTTGGCATTCTTAAAGCTTCTCACATTGAGGTGCTAGAAACTAGTTTATGTAAAGTGAATGACACTTGGTGATATGGGTTCAAAGTGGTTCTTTTTGACTTGTTCACATACATTCAAAAGTGAACACTTGCATTATGTTTTACATGGAATTCTCTTGGTTTCGCATTAGTGTTTCAGTGATTCACTTAATTATATGACCTTGGCATAATTCAGTGTTCTACTGGTTGACATATTGTGGCTTGATTAGTCTCTTGCATCATGAAATTGGTAAGGGTTTATGCGACAGAGTTTTCTTTTCAGTTTTAAGAAAACCCTATCAGGTTTCCTTAATCAACTGATAATGGTTTATGGTATGTGGAATAGCATTGTAAATTTAACATGCAAAATTAGTCTTCATCATACCTCATAAGTTATTGGACATTATTTGGCATTGGCACATTATATAGCATTGGATATAATAAGGTGGCAATCGACTTTGATATTTTTGGATAGCTCTTGGCATTGAATTTTTGTTTGGCTCACTATGGGAGTGCATATGATATTACCTTTGGGTCTAATAATCACAAATTCAATAGGTCCTAAAAGCTGACAATAGGTATAAAGGTATTGATTATTTTATTTATCACATTGGAAGTGACTTGGTTTTGATTAGTTGGAATCAAACATGCCTTAGGCAATTGACATTTGATAGGTAAAATGGTCAAATCATAATATTTGTTAAGGCATCATTTGGTCGGCAGTTTACTTGGCATTTTGTTAATGATTTGTGAGATTTTTGGTCAAGATGCGAAGTCTTTCATCTACCCGTGGATTTCAAAGTGCATAATGAGTTTCTTGATTTTCTATGACTATCCTTTTGGACCCCAAACAATTATCATTCTTTGTAAAGGAAATCATGTGTTTGTTCTCTTGGGAGTTTAGGTCATTATTTCACCTCTCATGTTCGAAGGGTTTGGAACTCTAATCTGGTTGCCACCATGGAATCACTCTCTCGGCCATTTCACTGTGCATGTTGCTAGTTTACTGATCTTTGAAAACATATAGGAAAGATTGGAAGACCATGACAATAGTCGATTCACCTGTCAGTCTCCTGCCATCGGGTAAGAGCTCGAATGAGGAAGGATCTCGGGTTGCTTAGTTACTTCATAGATTTGGTAAATTGCTCATGGAAAATTCATTTCTGGTCTTCACAGGTATTCATCTATTTACCTTTGCAGAACTGTTACCTTTACTGACAAGGTTAATAAGGGATAAGTGTTTGGTTCTCCATGAAATTTGAAGATTTGATCTATTCTTTTCTTAGTCTGAACTATAATGATTTCGCATGCTTAGAATTACATTTCAATAGTGTTACCATATCAGATTTAAGGAATGGTATTTTTGGGTTGTGGGTAATCTTGAAGCCTGAAGAATCTTCTCAGTTTCACACTTCAAGTCATTGGTAACTTTTCTTGAATGCATCATCTTATGATTTCGGTTATGGAAGCATTGTTATTTCAGTTACTTCTTTTTGCAGCAATTTTTTAGTGGTTATTATTTAAAAATTACATGCATGCCTTGATGTTGCTTGGATAAAGCTCTGCTTGTGCAGGCTGCTTGACTAGACTGGTTTTAGTCTACCTTCTAAATTTGCACAATGCTTGAGCACTCATGTCAGAAGACCTTATTCATATTGATCCTTCCCACATGATCACGGTAACATCTGTCACTAATTGCTCGACAGTAGCATGGTAACCTAATAATTATCTTTGAGTTATTCTTTGAAAGTAAAAAATGAGCAACTATTGTAACCCTTCCTAGAATGTAATAATTTTTATGTAAAAAGAGGAAAACATAGAGATTAGGGCTTTAACTTGTTGGTAAAAACTAAAGAGAAAATGAGAGTAGTAAAGTTCTATTCATTGATGAGATAGGGTAATTTTCTTACAGTTGAAAATTTGGGAAAACAGGGTGAAAACAGTTTTGAACATTATCATGAAAAATTGATGGAACAGTGTGTGAAAAAAAAGAAAGTGAGAACACTTCACGGAGAATACATTCTAATGAGAATTTGTATTGAGATTGTACTTGGATTTTCCTTAAGCTATCTTAAGGCTTGATAATGGGTGGAACTTTGAAGTGTCATTCTTGACATTTGAGAATTCCTCACATTGTCTGTCAAGAGGCACTTGATAGAAATCAGGGAAACAGAGAGATCCTCTGTATCATTGTATGTTCTATTGTTAAACAGAAAAGGGGTTGGTGCTCCTTGATATTGGTGTATCTAAAAAGAGGGGTTGGTGCTCCTTGAGCTAGTGTCTAGAAATCAGCTTATGAGGATTTGTCAAAATAATTATTGAAATGAAAGCCTGAAAAAGGCAGCAGGTTAAGGAGTGGTTTTTTCTACCCTAGGAGGGTTTTCCACTTGGCATATCTTGTGTCTATTTGAGTATCTGTGGTTCATTTGATTTTATGCTTTATTGCTTTAAATTTCTATGTTTCACTATTCTCATTTCAGTTTATGTGATTGCATTCAATACATGAATGAGTTTATCATTGATAAATGAGAGCATACATCTGGTTTATTTCAGTTTCAGTTAAATTTGGTAAAGAAGTTAATAACACTGATTCACCCCTCCCTTTCAATGTCTTTTCACTCCAACAATTAGTATCAGATCCTAGGGTCCTCTGATAGGTCTTTCCAACCTAGGATTAATTCTGGCCTTGGAGTCTATTCAAAATGTCTCAAGCTCATGAAGGCACTTCCATGACTAGAGGTCCATTATTTGATGGAACTGATTATGTATTCTAGAAAATCAGAATGGAGACTTATTTAACTTCTACTGACCTTGATGTCTGGAGCATAGTATTATCTAGGTACACTGTACCAACTACTCTACCTACTACTTCTGATGGAAAGAAAAGATATGAAACCAATGTAAGAGAAAAACATGCTCTCCTATGTGCATTGACGAAAGATGTCTTTATTAAAGTCATGCACTACAACTCTGCTAGAGAAATCTAGGTTAAACTTGAAACTATCTATCAAGGGAATGAAAAAGTAAAATAGTTTAAAGTCCTCACTCTAAAACACCAGTTTGAAGAAATAAAAATGAGAGATGATGAAAAAGTAGCTGATTACTTTTTGAGAGTTGATGAAATTGTCAACGCCATGAAGGGTCTAGGAGAAGAAGTTAAGGAATTTGATGTTGTAACCAAGGTATCAAAACCTTACCTACAAAATTTGAAGCTAAGGTTGCTACTCTAGAAGAGAAGAAACACTTTACCCAGCTTACCCTTGACAGCCTACAAGGCACTCTGACTGCCTATGAAATGAGGATTAGTAAAAACAACACGTCTGCAAAAGAAACAACATTTAATGCTGAAAGGAAAGAAAAGGATGAGCTCATTGAATCAAAATTTTCTGATTCTAAAGAATCCCACTTTGTGAGGAAACTCAAAAAGGGTTCTGGAAAGTATAAGGGAAAACTTCCCTTCAAATGCTTTAATTGTGGCAAAATAGGCCACTTTGCAACAAAGTGCCCATATGGTGACACAAATAGTGATAATGAAAAAACCTGAAAAACTGACCAAGAAAAAGGCTTATAGACCCAAATATAAATTCAATTTCAAAAAGAAGAAAAGTTTGTTCAGCAAAAATGAAACAAACTCTAAATCTGAAGATTCTTTAGATGAAGAGGATGAAAATCTATTCATGGCTGAAATCATTTAGCAAGATGAAACTAACAACAATGATGTTGAAGATGGCAAAGTGGATTATGAAGGGGAACTAAAATGTTCTCTAAAAGAGCCGAGGAAACTTAAAAAACAAATTTGTGCTCAAGAACAAAATACTGCTCAAGATATTTCATAGGAGCAACTCATAAATCTTGAGATAGTCTCATTAAAAACTCAATTTGAAGAATACAAGAGATTTGAATATTGTCTTTGTATTGGCATAAGCTTTAAAGATCAAAAAATTCAAAAACTTGAACATGAGATTGTAGATCTCAGAAATACCATCTCATCACATGCTCAGTAAACAGAAACTGAACAAGGACAAAACTGGTATTGGTTTTGTGAAAGGTGAATGTTCAAAAGACAGTGCAAAGGTTAATGTTGTTACTAGAAACAAAAGTATTGAACTCAAACATCCTGATTTTGATAAGGATCATGTTCATCCTTTTAGGAGCAACAAAATGGCTTATAATTCCAACCTTTCCTTTTATGGGTATTGTTACTTCTGCAACAAATTTGGTCACAAGGTGAACTCTTGCAGATTTTTAAATCCTAGAACCCCTATATTTGGTTATAGGTAGAATCATGGCTTTGAAAGACATATTAGATGTTTCAAATGCAAGCCCACGGGTCATTCTTCTAAGCAATGTAATGCTGATCAGCAAAATAAACAACTGAAAACTATAAAGGTTTGGAAACCCAAAGCTGTGAACAACATAGAACAAACTATGTTACTTCAAACTGCCTCCCACTCCAAGAAAAAGGACTAATGGGTCTTGGACAGTGGTCGTTCAAACCGCATGATAGGTGACAAAGAAAAATTTACTAATCTAGAAGATTATGTAGGTGGATATGTGAAGTTTGGAGACAACTCTAGAATTCAAATCAAAGGTAGAGGTTCTCTTTTTTTGAATGAAGACACTCTTATTTACAATCTGTATTACGTAGCAGGATTAAAACACAACCTTCTGAGTGTCAGTCAAATATGTGATAGTGGCTATCAGGTCTTGTTCACTTCACAGGGATGTGAGATTAAAAATAAGCTTCAAAAAGCTATTGTTGTAGGAAGAAGGACTAAGGGAAATGTCTACAATATCCTTGACACATCTGGAAATGAAAATAATCATGTGAGAAATGTCAAGAGAGGTTCATAAAATGTGACTAGAACAAATTATTCTCTCTATATTCTAGACAACTCTACTATATGTTATAGGTGTAATAGGTTTGGACACAAAGCACAGTGGTGTAAGAAAAGTTTGATAAAGCCTTCTAGGGACTACATGTTCAAACAAAAGGAAAATAATACCATAAGGAGAAGACAAAACCTATACAAGTATGGAGAAGAAAGCAAGAAAATAAAAATGAAGAACTAAATCTTGTGCATGTTGCACAAAAATCATCTCTGAGCATTTGAAAGGTTGTATGAAGACAGGGGGGATGATTAATGCTTTTTGAATAAACCCCTTTTATATCAAATAAAAGGTAGTAGAATCTTGTTGTTTCATAACCTATTTATCATCAAAATGCAAGACACGGATTTGTTTTATTGTCTATGCTAGGAATAATAGTGACAATGAGTTGATGATAACTGTCTTAATGCAATGATCCTCTATATCATCATTAAGTTAGAAGATGATTTCTCATATGACTATTGGTGTTGCAGGAGTTGATACCTTTTGTTTCTTTGGGAGTGTCCACAGTAAAAGATACTTGTGACACAATTACACTATCCACCATTGGTGAACAAATTTTTATTAACCTTCCTTTGCTATAATGTATTGGTTGGACTAGAAGGATCAATATTTTTCTTTGTACTTATCAGAATCTATGATGGTTTGTGTTACTCAAGAGATAAATGAGGTTAAGATGCTTTAATAGTGAAGCAATGCTCATTTTGTCTGTCATCAAATCTTGTTATATTGTCTCATCATTGTTCGATATATTAAAACCATATCTAACAACAAATTGATACGATGTAGTGCCCTTTTTTATATGACTGATGTTTTAGCAACAAAGTATGTTAAGATAGTGAATTGTTTGAGGTCTTAATTGAAAGAATGATAGAGGCAGTTAGTTGAAAAACATTAAATGGTAAATGCTGAGTTCTACAGTGTTGTGCTTGAGAAACATGAACATACTAAGTAGTTGCTATAAATTCAGTTTTTCTAATGTTGTGGTTGTTGATGCAGCATTTTTGACACTGATTATGTTGGTATAGTATACGTGTACTTGAGAACAGACAAACAACATTGATAGAAGTTTGGATATTCTTGGATGATGAAGATTTCAATATGCATCTAATGATCAATATTTTCATTTGATAATTGATTATTTCTTGATATTGATAGTTTGGTGACTTGAGACTTATGTAGTGGACTGCATGCTACAGATTTGGCTGCTTTGTGTTATTGTGGTGGAGGATGTTGTTCTGAAGAACAAGTTTAGTTGCAAATGAAAAAGAGTTGGCCTAATAATCTTACTATTGTCTCCTTAAGTAAGTTTTGAATATGCACAAGTATCTAATTTCTTGTTGATGTATATAAATCTGGTTTAACAGTAGTATACTTCAGTGTTTCGCTTGCCATTGAATTTGATCATCATACTGTGTTGTAATATGATCATGGAGGAATGTGCAGTAAGTTATTGAATCAACGATAAAGAGTCACTTGTTGAAGAATTTGCACATTTTCACTAAGCTTGAGAAAAGAAATGGTGTCTTATGGATTAGAAAGGAATTTTTTTTGTGAAGTTTCTTTGTAGGGGGTGTTTGGTTCTATGGTTGCTCTCATACAACTTTCTGATCTTTTTTTGCTGCTCTAATTGTATTTGCAATTGGTTTCATTGGTTTTTTGGCTTTCAGATGTTTATCGTGCTTGCTTGCCTTTGGTAACAATATTGGCTTTGGTGACACATTCACATAATCTGGGTTGCACATACTATGAACAGTTGGTTCACATGTTTCATGGCATGCTCTTAGTTTTTTTTATATGTTGCTACTGATATTTCCATATGTTCATTTCAACAAGATATGCATTTGTGCATGGTTATTCATACTGGTAACAGTGTGTTTACAACTGGCAATAGAGGATGAAGTTTAATATGACCAAAAGGTGTACAGTGATGTTCAAATTTGTAGCCTTCTGATGTTGGTTCTTTTAGTCATTTTGGACTGCTCTTGATGTCAAACCCGAGATTGATACATTTTCTTAGATTCATGACATTAAGATGTTATTCATTGGTA